>OY720433.1:27081065-27650727 GCA_963082735.1 Pocota personata | reverse complement strand
CGGGGCTACTTTTACAGTTTTTGCCGTGTTCGTTACTGTACGTGTAGTTTCGTAAACGTTCGAATGTGCTTGTCCCGTCCCTAAATTTGGGTCCCAGTATTGGAGTTCGTGGCCTGTTACGTTCAAGTCTTGTGGTGATTCAGTCCACGTCGAGGGGCGTCTGTCGGTCTGGTCCTGTCCTAGTCTTTGTGCCATTTGCCGAGTAAACCTACGTTCGTTCCCATCCGTCACTTGAAGCGAGGTGCCCTTAGGTACTGCCCCCAGATCTTTACCCCTATCTGCCATTTAGAGCGTTCAAAACCTCTACTAGTTATTCAAAAGAAACAAAAAAAACTTCACCTATCAGAACTCTAAAAAACAATAACTAATCCAAACAAAATTTATAGTAAGTGTAGCGAAAGGATATCAACTAATAGGAAAAATTCTACCAGAATGCACCTAAGAAATTCAAAAATTGAAAAGAAAACCAAAAACTAATATTCTAAAACTCAATTCAAACGCTGGAAAAAAAAATCAGATTAAAAAAAAAACAAAGTAATAATAATAAGCTAAAAGAAAACTAAAATACTACTAAAGAAAATCCAATAAAAAAAAACTAGCAATAAATGAATCAAAAAAAAACTCCAATTAAACTGTGAATAAAAAATAATCGTATAATAAATGACGTGCGATGGTGTGTGAATTCATGGTCGGGTTCTCCAGTAACCATTCCGCTGACTAACCAAGTTCGTTATTTACGTCTACGAATCTATTGTACGTTATATGTCCTTGTCTACTTGTGGCTGGGTCCCTGGGACTAGACGAGTGTTGTCATAAATCCCTTCTGTCCTTACCACTACTAGCCATCAGGTAGACTTAAACAGCTGGCTGGCTAGGACTTTCAGAATGTACTCCAACACGGTTAGAGCTTCAAGACCTATACTCACGCCTCACCGATGATCTGGCAAAAGCCTTGACCCTTGGACAGCAGCTTTGCATTAGGCCTTTCTACCCTAACCTACTCTTTATTTCTTCCTGGACCTCCAACTACCTCACGAGATCCTCTGGCTTTTAACCCGAAGATTGGACAGCTGTCTTTGGCCTAAGATGGAACGAAGAATTTGATCAGCCCTTGAACCGAAAGTAAGACAGGAAAGTAAAATTGTTTATAAAAGCGGAAAATATACTAAATCGCGAATGAGGCTGATTGATATGAATCCAAGGTGACGACTTTCGAAGAGAGAAAATCGTCCCCTTGGAGTCGCAATCTGGCCTCTAAGACCGTTCGTAACATTAGGCGCCGTTGTTATGAGCTAGGGGCAGGCCACGGAGGCGTCTTCGGTGTGGGTGAAGGGGACGGCGGCACGCATGCGGTTGCACGGCTTAACTCGTCGGACGGGGCTGGTTCTTGTCTCCCATCACTCTCACACCACCTGCTCAAACACAAACAAAATTGTATAAAAAAAAGAACCTAATAGAGAAGAGAAAAGCTAACCTAATTAGACCACGGACGGACTTAAGCAAAGATAGATAGAAAAGAAGACAGGAGAAGAAGAAGAAGAAGCTCAAGGGCTTATGCCCATATCCCGGAGAAAGAAGGAATCTAAACCTAATCAATACTAAAAACTTATGATAGGCCCTAACCTATACCTAAACTAACTTATAACTATCCTATTCTAGCCCTATACTACGGCATCCATATCCCCTAGTCTCTCCAGGGTGTGGGTTCGTCTCGTCCCAGAGACGTGCCAGATGTTGATGGCACCGGCATGGCCAGCCCACCCTTGTGTCTGGATGACACAACCTTCGCCATCTCCTTGGCCAATATTCACTGGAGATGGCCCCTACTGCCTCAATCCAGCCACTATAGTCTCATGTCCTCTACGTTACGTGCGTATGGTCGTCATGTATAGTCCTTGTCCAGTCAGTATAGTCGTCCTGTCACGTCATCGTCACACCTGGTCAGCGAAAGGACGGCCTTCCCATTACCCCCACACACCATCTTTGCACAAACAAATTTTACCGGCACATCACTAATATGTTATTATGAACACTAAACTTGCATCATTATACATTTAGCTTTATTCTTATGATCTTCTCTTATATCTAAATTATGCACGTAATTCTATCATAGGAATTTCATTAAACCAAATTAAAATTAAACTAACCTATCCTACGTATCAAAAAAAAAAAAATTCTGTTCTTAACACTAAAATAAGGCTAAAAAAACTATTCATAAAAACAATCAGAAAAATTTACTCACGGTTTTTATGTCCCCCGTTGTCCTGCCGGCAGCACAAGAAGAAATGAAATGAAGATGCTGATGCTCCAGCTATGTATATGTTCGCGACTTAAATACACGAGTGTTAAGCACAGAACTTTTGTTATACTTTACGTTACACTCAATTGCCCAAAGAGATTTTTCAAAAAAAAAAAATTAAAAACTAAACAAAAACTCCAAAGAAAAAAAACTACTTTAAACTAAAAAAATTCTGCAAATTCACTGCACTATGTTTTCACTCAAAAAAAAATTTTCTTGTTCCCTCGCTGTTCTTTTCTTTTTTCTCTATAGCTGCTGCTGTTGTGTTACGGAGCCTTGGGGCGGAGCACCTCGCTTCAGTTCTTTCCGTGGCCTGCCCCTAGCTCATAACATATCTCCATCGAGGAAGAATAAATGGTTGTAACTACGGCAGATTTCGATAACGGATTTCTTTTCCTCGGTATTTAGGTGATCAAGTTGGAGTTGGTTTTTAATTTTTTCTAATCTGTCTTTTATTTCTGGTGCAATACTAATTGAATCTAGATTGTATATATAGTAATCATTTATATTTGTGGCTTTTAAATCGAGATTTTGTAAGGTGACGTCTTTATTGTTGGCGTTTAGTATGGATATGTATATAAAACTTTTTGTTGGTTCAGCGATAGCTGAAGAAGTATAGACTTGAGGTAAGATTTCTTGAGAGAAATATATTTGATTTGTGTATTCGCCCATTTTTTATTGTATTGGCCCATTTTTTATTACTTTTTCGGATCTAGCGGGTATTGTTATTGGATTTCGCTTGTATATAAAATCTGTGGTGTATCTTTTCTCTTTGCCATGATAGGTAAATGTATTATCCTTATAGGTCAATATGGCGTTGAATTTCCGAAAGAAGTCTTCACCTAAAATTCCATCTTGTGTGGTAGGGAAGTTGTCGGCTACTATATGGAATTTGTGTTTTAGATTTTTTGCTTGACTGATTTCCATATTCAGAAGTACTGTACCTAGTGTTGACGTCGCTAATACCTTTTAATTCGGTGATTGTATCTGTATGTACCCATAGGTCTTCATTTAATTTGCTTATCTTTATCAAACTAAGGCTTGCACCTGTGTCAAGAAGCATTATATTGAGCTTGCTATTAGTATCTTTGGAGGTTATTTTAATTTCGCTTTTAAAACTTGAGGATCTGTTTAAATAAACTATATTGACTACTGGATTTGGCGAACTTGTTTGTTCGTCCTCAGAATTTGAACTTCCATTTAGGAATTGGTCTAGATTATTGACCTGTGCAGGGTTTCGATTCTGACGATAGTTTTGATTTAAGATTGATTTTGATTTTTGGATATCTTTTGGGATATTATATGAATTCGGACTTGTGTTTGGTTGTTTCGATTTATGAGATATTTTGTTTTGATTTAAAGAATTAGATTTCAAGTTTTGAGATTTTTTATCTCGATTTAAGGAGTTAGACTTCTCCTTTTGAGATACGAGAATTTTATCTCGATTTGGGGAATTAGATTTCAATTTTGATTTTTTGGAATTCATTTCTCGATTTCAACTTTGAGAATTTGTTTCTCGATTTAGTGATTTATGATTTTGTTTTTGATATGCATTATATGCTAGAAATATGATTTTGAGTGAGGTTCTGGATTTTGAGATTTGGGTTTTGTGATTGAGAATTTACTCGTCGGTTATTATGATGAATTTTTTTGAATTCGATGTCCCTGTTCATGAAGGGATTTTGCTTTGTCTTTCTTTTGTTTATGCACTCTGGTTGATGTTCCTCACCTAACTCCGCGTGCTGGACGTGCCAGGTCTTGGGGAATTTTCCTGATTGTCGTTGAATGTGACTCCGGCGTTTCTGTCATTATTGAACGCTCTTTTACGACACTCATCGATGGTGTGTCCCTGTTTTTTGCAGTATCTGCAGATGATTGCATTGTATACTGTGTTAACACCAAACCTACTTGTGAATGTTTGGGCATAGTTGGGAGTAGTTCTATTTGAAAATGTTTGCCGATTGTTGGGAACTGGCTCATGATTTGTGAATTTGGAGATTCTGTTGTCATTGGGGCTAAATGTTGTGTTTCTGAGAGGACGACATTCACTGGTATTATGACTTTTTGTTCTGCAGTTTTGACAGTACATGTGAGAATTGTTTGCATACCTATTACATGTGGATGCAATAAGTTTCTCCCCTTCTTGTGCTATGTCGACTGCTTCGTCGAGCTCTTTGCATCTTGCGCACTTGACGAGAAGTTTTAACTGCGGTATCAGTCCGCTGCAGAAACTATTTAGGACAATTGCGCTGTTTAGTGAACGGATTGCTGTGTTTACGGATTCATCTGTAGTGTTCGCATTTGCATAGTTTAACTTGTCGCATAACGCGTTGGCTCTTTCAGTGTAGGATGCCACTGACTCGTTGCACCCTTGTTTGAACTGAAATATCTCCGTTTGTATTACTTGGAGAGATCGAGTTTTTCTAAAGCCTTTAAAAAGTGCGTCCTTCAACTCCGGCCAGTCATTATAATCGTTGTATTTTACTATAACATTATATGCTCTGCCTGTTAATTTGGACTTAACTATGTCTACTAGTTCGGCTTTATCGCACTCGGAGATTGTCTTCTTCGATTGGAGATCAACCAATTGGATGAATCTATCTAAATTCCGGGCAGAACCATCGAACTCGGGTATGAGTTTTATGGCTTGCGAAGAATTGAAAGGCATTGTTACTGGGGTTTGTGATGTCGAGAGGTTTGCTGACGAGGATGAATCGGAGTTACCGACTCCGTTGGAAAGAGACGCGTTGGAAGTACCGGTTTGATTTTGAGACGACGAATTAGAAACTCTAACTGATTCCTTTTGTAGTTCCTTATGGGAAGGAGAACGTTCGATAGTCATTTGTTCAGGAATAGGCAAAGAATCGGACACTTCGCTTTCAGAGAATCTACGAACCTTCCTATTTCTGAGTGAAATATTCAGGTTTAGATTCCACATTTACCGTGTCAACCGAGAAAGAATTGAGAGGAGGGAAGAAGTGGTGGATTCGTGTAGAATTGCAATAATTTGTTTAATAATGATTTACTTAGGTGATAATAGAGAGAGAACAGAAAGGAATCACTTATTTATAATACTTATATATACCTTTATTATTTTTTTTGTATGTATTGCTATATTATTATTATTTTTTTATTTTATTGTGAATGAATTAAAAAAATTTTTTTTTTTTTTTTTTCGATTGATGGGAAGTTGTCTCATTAAATTCAATAATTATTGTCATAACATTTTTATTTGATTGAATAAGTTTATCTTTATTTGGTTTTCGGAAATATTTTGATTTTTTTTTCAATAGATATGTATAAATGTTAAGCTTACTGTGTGGTATTCATATCGTCGATTGCTGGATGCTGTGGTTGGTATTAATGATTGTTGAAATTGCTGCGATGTCTTTTGATGTTTTTCTTGATGTTCTTTCTTGACGTTGATTCTGCGTGTGATTTTGTGGATATTGTTTTTTTTTCTGACGTGCCAGGCAGGCTTCACGCCCTAGAGCTGCGTTTTTCCTGGTCTTTTTATCACTGCCCAATGTTGCCAAATACCTTCGCTCTAAAGCTGGTAAGGACTTACGGTTATGGGTCTTCTCAACACTGTCACTCTTAGTATACGTTATGATATATATAAATATATATATATATATCCGTTTCTTTTGTCTTTTTTTATTGTAGAGAATTGTAGTTTTTTTTTTCTCCTTTTTTTTCACACAAAAAAAAATAACTTTTGGAACTCGGGACTCAAACTAAAAACAACACGAACTTCACTTATGACTTTTATATAATTTTTTTTTTTTTAAACTTGGGACTCTAGGCAGATGCTTTACCTTGAGTTATCCCACTGCTGCCACCAATGTTGTAACGCGCTAGTGGATACGCGGGTCGATTTTTGAAGTTTGAATGAAAAGACCTTTCTGTTTGGCTGTTGAGACTCCATTCTCCATCCAATCGTTTCTGAGGTTTCCTCTATGTCTCATTGTTCGTACTTTACCCATTGTACCGTCGATGGGTCATCAAAGTAATTCGAGCCATGTGGCGTATTCTTGCACTAGTTTATTTGCAAGTGGTCGCAAGAATACGTAACATTTGTAATCGACACTTTGTGACCTTTTCGGTTATTTGTTGTCGGGCACTTGAGTGGGTCAGTGTGACTCCGCAATTGTGTCGCCGCTGTGGGTCAGTTGTATATTCGTGGAATGGGGTAGGGTGACATGTGTGTCGCCACAGTAGGTCAGTTGCATGTTTGCACTGAAATAGTGATATGAATGGCATGTGTCGAATTGGGTTAGGTCGCTGCGTCTTGTGTGGGCACAGCGTTGTGTGTGGGCACAACAGTAGAGTTGGGTCGGTCTCTTCTTATAATATTGTATTTATTATGGCTCAGTTTTGTGTTTCTGGGATACCTAAGTTTCGCTAACTAAAAGCACATCAGGGCTTTGATCTTCTAACAACTTAAAAAGTACGGTTCTTCGCTCGATCCTTATCAGTGAATTCACATTCACCGCAAGGATCTTTAAGGGTTTCTCCGCCATCGTATCCATTACGACTGGAGGTGCGCTAGGCCCTCAGAAATGCGTAGATCTGGTCCACCTGGTTCGCCTGCTCTTCTAACTGACGCTGAAGCTGGCTCATTTGCCCTTGAACAGAGAGCAAAATAGTCAGCAAATCAGGCTGAGCCTCAGGTGCTTTAGGCACTGGGGCCTGTGCGGCAACTTTGGTTGTTATTGTACCGTGTTTCTCCGGTCTAACGCCATTTGGGCGTAGGTCCATTGGGGAGTAACGACTGGTGTTTGACTAGAAACAGGTGGACGCTTGACTTCGACTTTCTGCTGACGAGCCAGGTTTACTTTTTTCATGTACTGGAACTTAGGACAACCCCGATAGTTTGCGGTGTGTTCCGAGTTCCCACATAGTGCACACGAGAGTTAGCCTTTATCTGCCGCCCCATCCTTACCCAAGGAACATTCCTCTGCTTTGTGGTTCTTTCCACACTTTACGCATCGAGGCTGCATTTCGCAGTTCGACGCGGCGTGCCCGAACCTTTGGCAGCGAATACATTGTAAAATGTTATCGCTCCACTTTACTTTGTCCCATTTGACAACCTGGTAGTCTAGGACATTAATACTCCGCAGACCATCCAGTTTGCTGTTGAGAGTTATCTGAACAAGGAAGAACGGTAATTTCCGCTTCTCCCTTTTGGCCCTTGCTGTGGTGAACGGCTTGACTCCTACGAACTCAAAACCGTCGCACTCCTTTTCTTTCAGCATCCTAAGGAGCTCTCCCGGTTCGATAGATGGATCTATTCCCCTCAGTAGCATCGTTTGCAACATTTCCCCCTTCGGGGTGAAGGAGCAGAACTCCGTCGTCGTTCCTTTTTTTACTGCTCCACTGTGTTACAGTGGATAGTATGCCTATCTTCATTAATACGCTTAAGAAAACAGTTATTGCCTATGGCCGACTTACATAGCTCAATGGTGTCTTTTAATTCCATCTTGAAGGTGTTGATAGGTGGCACCTTCTCCTTTGCCCTCTTCTGCTGCTGATGTTGATGTTGTTGTTGCTGGTGATTCTGTTTTTGCTGTTGTTGTTGTCGCTGCTGCTTAGCTGGCAACTGTTTTTGTTGTGGCTGCTTTGTTGGCGGCTGTTGATGTTGTTGTTGCTGCTTTGCTGGCAGCTAGTTTTGTTGCTGTCACTTTGCAGGCAGTTGTTGTTGCTGCTGCGTATCAGGCAGTTGTTTTTTTTTTTTTTTTTTTTCTGTGACTGGCTATCTTCCGCTCTTCTGGCTGTCTGTTTAGCCTTTATGGTCAGCACCCTCTGCTGGAGCTGCGCTATGCTTTCGTTGATGGCTTCCATCTCTTCGTCCTCATCCTCCTACTCGGAGGCCGCTAACGTGGCGAAGCTATTGCTACCACCTTTGTAGCAATTTTCTCCACCGTCCGAGCCGAATGTACGCTCGCCTGCTGCTGCTGTTGTTGTTGACGGCACGCGCCCCCACACTCACTTCTCCCTGCAGCTTTTCAGTCGAAGCTAATAGGGAGGGGCGCTTGCCTTCGTAGGGAGTCAGCCTCTGCTCCTCCTCCTCTTTACCGTAGTTCCACTTTCAATAGTTGCCAAGTGGCTTTCATCGGCCGATGTTTTTGCGTCCACTACTCCCGCTATGGGAAGCAGGGACCGCTCACTTTTTTTCATAACCTCACTTGTTATTGTTTATGCTTATTTTTGTTTCAAATTTTTGTTTTTTTTACAGAAAAAAAAAAAAGTACCGAATTTTTATTCCCGTGGGAATTGAACCCGAACAACTTAGTTCACTGGTCGCTAACACTAGCTCTGCCGCGACACTTGATGCACCACTGTCTATTTTTTTACTTGAAATCACGAGGAAATTTCAAGAGCAGCCGAAACACGTGTGATCTCCACTAAGGTATGTGAACGACTGTCCTGACACTTGTTGAGGTTCCCACTTTCCCCTTTATTTTACGATCAGACGCAGCCGAATTTAAAACTTTTTGTGAAATGGACCAACGTTCTTATTATGTTGTCGCCTCTTCGGTTTTCTCATAATTTTCAGTATCTTTTAGGAATTATTGACCGTCCAAGGATTTCGACCAATTTTTTTTGCAATTTCGCGGTTGGAATAATTTTCTTCTTTAGAATGCAACAAAAAGACAAACAAAATTAATAAACAAAAACTAGCAATAAAACGAACAATTTTATTAACTTTGAATGACCTTGTGCTTTGAATGTTGTTACCAAACTGATGAGCCTGTTAAAGAAGATAAAAAAACGAAAACGGGTATTTCCCCTTTTGCTTCATAAAATTTTTTTTAAGTTTGTCATCAGGTAGCAGAGAAACACTAAAATTTTGATTTGTTTCGTGTTTCATTTATTTCGGCGCATATTTCGAGCGCTGTTTTTTCTCTACTTCGTTTGCCTGTTGTGACTATTAGCCGATTCTCGTGTTTAGTTGTACTTCTAGGCCACCCTAATGCCCGATTCATAATGCAGCGTGAGAGCGAGACTAGAGCGAGGCGAGAAATCCTCGTCCTCATAATATCGTTTCCCAGTACACAATAAAAGGCGATACTTTTGACAGCGAGCCTGTATTATCTATCTCGTCGCGAGAGTTTTTCAATTTTCCGAAAAGAATGCGTTGCGATAGAACGAGTCTCGCATCATTGTGTATTGTTTCATACATTTGCATAGATCGAAACTTTTTTTGACAACTCGAGCGGCATGATCGTGATTTATCCTCAAGACTTCCGGTTTGAGCATGTCGTTCAATGGTACGTTGAACGCAGCACCTTGATACATTCAACTGCGAAGATGCCTCTCGCCGCGATTTGCTTTCTTTAGGGTGATGTTTGCAAATCGTTTCTTGATTGTGGTTTCCGCGACTAAAATAAATTCTTATGACTTCAAAGTGTGGAACCCTTTTGATATAAGGAGTCATAAACAAGTCCTAAATCAACAACAAAGGTCATCAAATTTAAAAATTATGAAAAACCTAAACACTTCTCACTAAACCACAAAGAGGTTTTTCCCATATTTGTAAACAAAATGCCCACTGTTAAAAAATGTGAGTCTAAAATTCAACTTATTATTTGAATGTAGAAAATTTAGGTAAAAAAAAAACCGGTTTGCCCCCAAACGACGAAAAAAGTAATTTCAATGACACCTCTGGCTACACACCCTCGGACCGATCAGATAGATCAATTGTTGGTGCCAGTTCGACAGAGATAAAACTCAGGAACTGTGCGACCAATTATGATGAGCCACTGACAGTTTCTGACAATGCGGAGATTGAAAATCAAGTTTCGACACAATCATAAAGCAGTAATATAAATCCGAATATGGGAAAAGTACCACCCGAACACGAGGCAAATGCATGCGTGCAATGTCAGCATAAATTCACATTGCTGAAGAGACGACATCACTGCCGAGCATGTAGTTAGGTTCTTTGTTATGGTTGCTGCTCGCAAAAGTTTAAACTAGAGTTTCTTTCAAGTCCAAAATCACGCGTTTGTGTTTAGTGTTTTCTTATTCTTACAAACCTGCAACAGCAAATAGAACAACGGACGGGGACCGCAACGATAACCTCACCAGCTTTGCTATGAACATCTAATTCCTACACGAATATTTCTCCACAATTCCCCCGTATCATCAAGTTAATCCCAAGAGCATATCTTATTCCACAGTTATTGTACCAGTGGAAATTTTGAAGAAGGAAGGCAGAAGAGCTTAGAGAAGAGCCGCAAACGTAAATCTGTTATGTACCAAGAAGTGATCTAACTTGTTTGGATGGAAAATGGAGCGATGCTAAACACGCTCGTTAGTCTGTTCCAACTGGCCACTTCACTACAATACACATGTACCGAAACCAAATCTATACTATCACTTTCTAGGATTTCCGTACCTTCTCTTATAGCATACTCACAATCAAAGGAATGTATATTCATATCGAAGATACAAATATTTAATTATTAAGGACAAATATTTTAATTCCGTGAAATCTCACGCATTCCACCAGGTCTGCTTCGAGTGTGCTAATAGATTTTATTTCGGAAATCCACGATTATCGGATTTCCACAGTCGTGATAATAATGTATGTTCCCACACTGGAGTGAGTGGCGATTGTTCGGGTTCATGTGAATAATAAAAAAGTATTATTCGTATGATGAAATAGTTGGTATGAGCAGTTGTTTGTGAACCATCGGGCCGTGCATTTTGATTTATTTTGAACAATCTTGATAGCAAAAACACAAAGTCTTTCTTTACAGATATGTAATAAAACCTTAATTTAATAAACATTTTGTTCTGGCTTATTTTAATGAACATTTTGAAAACACAAAGTCGTTCTTTAGACATATCGCTCATTTACTTGAAGACTGTTTGGCGGCCTGTAAGAAAGTTTAATTATGATAAAAACAAAAAAAGTGATGTGATTCTAGACGAAATGGCTGAAAACCAAAATACCGGCAATGATGGAGATATCGAAATCTTCGCTAGCCAACAGGAACAGCTGGGAGAAACAACCTGCATGATTGTCAGGAACTACAACGAGGATTTTTTTTTTTTTAAACAGTAGTGTGGCCACGCCCAAATGGCGTGTAGGAACTGCGACCAGAGAGATCTATTGTGCCAGAGACCATTTTTTAGGGCAGCAGTACTTCAACTTTCCTTATGAAAGCTATAATTACAGCTGAGAAGGAGTTCCTTAGGTCTAATGGAGATATTATCTCCTTAATAAAGAAACTTCTGCTACTTCTACAAAGAGCTACATACTCACATAGTATGTGTTCTGCAGTTTCATCCTCTTCTAGACAGAGGCGGCAGGTGATATCCTCTGAAATTCTTATTTTATTTAGGTGGTAGAGCAGATGGCAGTGACCAGTAAGGAAGTTCACAGCTGCCTTTTTTTGGGAGGGTTGGACAGCTCTTTTAGCTTGTCTGAGACCTTGGGAGTTATTTCAATGTTGCGTTCCCAATTGTTTAAGGTTAGTTTGAAGGCAGAATCAGATATTCCGCAAAAGATAGATATTTGTATTTCATATAATAAATTACATTGGCTTGTTGCCACACATTTTACACCACAGGGATTTGATAAATTTATCTTTCCACAGAAATATGATTTAATGTTTAATCCAGATTGATTTATTATTAACAAGAAGTGCAGTGGTCTAGAAGGAAAATACGAAAAAAACCTTCAATTTAAAAAAAAATAATAATAATTAAGATAAAAAGATAATTAATGTACATATATAGGAACAAATTCAATAGCCTCTAAAGCAATACTGACTAGAAACAATAATGAAATGAATGAAATAAATGAATGAATAAATAAGTAAGTAAATGAATAAAAAAATAAATAAATAAGTAAATATAGACATAATCAAATAAATAGTTTAAATAGTTTAATAAAAAAATAAATAAATAATTAAACAAATAAATGAAATAGTTTAATAAACAAATAAATAAATAATTAAATAAATAAATAAATAAGTAATTAAATAAATAAATAATTAAGTAAATAAATAAATAAATAAATAAATAATTTAACGAATGAATCACAAAGTATATATATATAAGCAGACTAACAAATATATAACAAATTAAATATTAAGGCAGCAAAAAACAAAATGAAAACGTAATGTTCATTAATTGTGTACTCGTATGTTATTAGTGTTTAACTGATTTACGTGAGGATTGTCAGCAAAATCACAGTGATCAAAAAATCTATCTCTAAGTTTTTGAATTCTTAGACAAATTAATTCAACGTTCGCTTTATGGTGCAGATCCAGAGTTGAAGGTAATTTAAGCATCATTTTTAGAATTTTGTTCTGACATATTTGTAGTCCTTTTATGTGACATTTTGCACAATCACCCTACACTTGGCATCCATATAACAAATTCGCCTGAAAGATAACTTTATGTATAACAGTTTTGTTATTCGTTGAGAGGACCGACTTTCTGTTAATAAACGTTACAGCATCTTGATTGCGATCCCAATTTTCTTTATTGTCCCGCTTATATGCTCGTTAAAGGTTAGTTTGCTATCAATAAGTACTTAACGGTAGGCTCCCAAGCAATGTCGACTCCATTTACCTGTATTTGAGCACTGGGAAGGTAGCAAGTCTTTCTTTTTCGTGTGAAATAAATAGCTTGAATTTTACCCTCATTTAGTTTTATTTTTCACTTTGCGTAATACTTTTGTAATATTTTCATCGCATTTTTAAAATTACTCTCAATGTTAAGAGCAAATTCATGAGAGGAAAATATTGCAGTATCGTCAGCAAAAATGGCTGCATCACAATTTGATAATTTTGGAAAATCCGACGTGTATTTTTTTTTTGTATTTAGATCTCGTGGGTTTTTTTTGTATTTAGATCTTTAATTATAAATGCCACATCTTCCTCCGTTACAAAATTAATGCTGGGTGTAAAATGACTACTATTATCAAAATAAGATTGTATGGTATTATTTACATGGTTCTCAGTTTCTGCATCACCAAGATTAGTTGAAATGCTATGATTTTTAAGAAATTTAGAGTAAGTGCATTTGCTTTTTCTACACCAGAAAAATATGTTTTTGTATAATCCTTTAAAAACGGAAGTTGTTTCTTTTTATTTTTGACTGTCTTGGCAATGTTCCAAAATGGTTTACTGTTTTTGTCAAGTGTACTTAGTTTTTTATTCCATTCCTTATTATAATGCTGTGAGATATTGATGGTTATAATTTTATTCATGTAAGATACTTGATATCTGAGAATAGGTAGGTGGTGTGAGAGTGATGGGAGACAAGAACCAGCCCCGTCCGACGAGTTAAGCCGTGCAACCGCGTGCGTGCCGCCGTCCCCTTCACCCACACCGAAGACGCCTCCGTGGCCTGCCCCTAGCTCATAACAATGGCGCCCAATGTTACGAACGGTCTTAGAGGCCAGATTGCGACTCCAAGGGGACGATTTTCTCTCTTCGAAAGTCATCACCTTGGATTCATATCAATCAGCCTCATTCGCGATTTAGTATATTTTCCGCTTTTATAAACAATTTTACTTTCCTGTCTTACTTTCGGTTCAAGGGCTGATCAAATTCTTCGTTCCATCTTAGGCCAAAGACAGCTGTCCAATCTTCGGGTTAAAAGCCAGAGGATCTCGTGAGGTAGTTGGAGGTCTAAGAAGAAAGAAAGAGTAGGTTAGGGTAGAAAGGCCTAATGCAAAGCTGCTGTCCAAGGGTCAAGGCTTTTGCCAGATCATCGGTGAGGCATGAGTATAGGTCTTGAAGCTCTAACCGTGTTGGAGTATATTCTGAAAGTCCTAGCCAGCCAGCTGTTTAAGTCTACCTGATGGCTAGTAGTGGTAAGGACAGAAGGGATTTATGACAACACTCGTCTAGTCCCAGGGACCCAGCCACAAGTAGACAAGGACATATAACGTACAATGGATTCGTAGAATGAATGGTTACTGGAGAACCCGACCATGAATTCACACACCATCGCACGTCATTTATTATACGATTATTTTTTATTCACAGTTTAATTGGAGTTTTTTTTTGATTCATTTATTGCTAGTTTTTTTTTATTGGATTTTCTTTAGTAGTATTTTAGTTTTCTTTTAGCTTATTATTATTATTTTGTTTTTTTTTAATCTGATTTTTTTTTCCAGCGTTTGAATTGAGTTTTAGAATATTAGTTTTTGGTTTTCTTTTCAATTTTTGAATTTCTTAGGTGCATTCTGGTAGAATTTTTCCTATTAGTTGATATCCTTTCGCTACACTTACTATAAATTTTGTTTGGATTAGTTATTTTTTTTTAGAGTTCTGATAGGTGAAGTTTTTTTTGTTTCTTTTGAATAACTAGTAGAGGTTTTGAACGCTCTAAATGGCAGATAGGGGTAAAGATCTGGGGGCAGTACCTAAGGGCACCTCGCTTCAAGTGACGGATGGGAACGAACGTAGGTTTACTCGGCAAATGGCACAAAGACTAGGACAGGACCAGACCGACAGACGCCCCTCGACGTGGACTGAATCACCACAAGACTTGAACGTAACAGGCCACGAACTCCAATACTGGGACCCAAATTTAGGGACGGGACAAGCACATTCGAACGTTTACGAAACTACACGTACAGTAACGAACACGGCAAAAACTGTAAAAGTAGACCCGCCCTCGCTGTTGGTGATTCAGGAAGAATCAGGGCGTGAACAGCTACAGACTAGGGATGGACAGACAGACAACGACAGGCAGACTTCTACTCCGACAGGGATCCCAGGGGAAGACAGAGACTATAGACGACAAGAACGCTTCAGCCTACCACCTCAGACAGAAGACACAGAAAACGTGGCAGGGGCAGACGGGATTGAAGGTCTACGACAAGAACGGAATGATATAGACTTCAATCTACCCAATGTGAGAGAAGAGGACCGGAGAATGTCTCGAATGTTTCAAGAAGTGGTTTCTTCAGCTATCCAGAAAAGGGAGAAGCAGATCATGTCGGTCTTCGTCGAGAGCATGAGCGAAGTAATGGCGACTTTCCAGGCCAATATGAGCCTGCTACAAAATAAGATCTGCGACCTGGAAAGAGGAGCCATTCAGCAGAAGGAACCACCACGCAAACAGAGAGACAAGCTCCACGACTGACAGACGGACAAACGGGTAGCCAGACAAACAGACAAACGCTAAGACCAACAGACCCATTTGACATTAGCTACCTTGCGCGAATGGAGACTCCGACGTTCAACAGGCCTAGCTCCATACCTAGACAAGACAGACGGCGTGAGCCTAATGGTCCTCCAAGTCTTGGAAAGCCGGTAGAAGTTTACAAGTGGGGGGTTAAGTTTGATGGTTCGTCGAAATCGATGTCGGTAGAAAGCTTCTTGTTCCGGGTAGAGACTCTCAGGAGAAAATATGGGTTGACAGAAGAGCAGCTTTTCGCCAACTTCCACCACTTAGTGTCAGGGCCTGCGGAAAAGTGGTACTGGGAGTATATGCAGGAGAATGAAGGCGATGAGCTGCTCAACTACTTTGATTTGAAGACGGAACTGGTAAGCCAGTTCAAACATCAACAACGAGACCACGAAATCCTAAGGACAATAATGGACAGAAGACAGCAACCACATGAAACGTTTGACGACTTCTACAGCGACATACGAACATTGACCTTGCAGATGAAGATCCGACCACACGAAGACGACTTGGTAGCCATACTCAGACAAAACATTAAAGACAGGGTAGCTACACTGATATTCGGGTGCACCATCAGGAGTATGCAGGAGCTGAGGGAGGAGTGTAGACGTGCCGAAAAGCACATGGCGGCGAGAGATTCCAGGATGAGGCGTCGCGTCAACGAAATAGCCGACGACCCAGGAGACCGAAGTTTACGGAGAGGCATGCTGGGTGATGTAGATGACGAAGATTTTGAAGTGGCAGCAATCCAGAACAAAAGAACGAACAGACCAACAAACTACTTACACACAGACCCTACTAACAGAATAACAAACGCCTTTACGAACAGAACAGACTTGACTAGGAGTACGGAACAAACCCCACCAGCATGTCCCTCCTCGTTTCACACCCTGACATGTTTCAGTTGTGGGCAGGGTAACTTCGCCTTCAATTGTCCGAAGTGTCAGGGAAACTTGAAGGTCGGCGGTGCGTCCGGGAATCACTCGTCGATGGCGTCTGCACTCTCGGAGAAACAGGACAAACCGGAGCTGTCCAAATCTTGATGAGGGACCCAAATGGTCAAGATACCGCAACGAAGAAGGAGATCCCTCCGAGAAAGAGCCTCCACAGACGACTGCAAGAGTACGAAGAAGCTAGACGACGAATTTTCGGAGAAGAGATAGCACGACCTTCAAATCTCCTACACTTTAGAAAGATACATAGGCTTAGGGAAAAGTTTGCAATATATAGACGACGAAAGAATCAAATAGAAGCATCTGTGATATGTACCTCGGACGATAATAGGCCATATGCAGAAGTGAGAATAGAAGGAGAGGAGATTCTAGGGCTATTAGATAGTGGAGCCTCTGTTAGCTGTTTGGGGAAAGGTGCACTCGAATTCATAGCTAGGACGAACGTAACGTTAACTAGGATGGCAACAGACGGATACAAGGACGTTTTACGACTACTGTTTCATGGGGTGGCAAAACCCAAGAAATGGAGCTGTATGTTGTTCCTAGTTTGCAGCAGCAACTCTATTTAGGGGTAGATTTTTGGAGCGCCTTTAAGGTCGCTCCTCACATCATTGACGAACTTGACACTCCATCTCCGACGGTAGAGAGTTCTCCTGTCCAGACACTGTCACCCGCACAAACAGCTCAACTGGAAAGAATCAAGCAACTGTTCCCATCATTTGCAGTGCGAGGTCTGGGTAAGATCTCCCTCGAAAAGCATGTTATCGAGGTGGATGACGAGCAAATTCCCACTAAGCAGAGGCATTACCCGATCTCGCCAGCAATACAGAAGCTGCTTTTCGATGAACTCGACCGAATGCTTTCTCTCGGGGTCATCGAAGAGAGTAACAGTGCATGGAGCTCTCCAGTGGTGTTGGTGCGGAAACCCGGCAAAAATAGACTTTGTATGGACTCGCGAAAAGTAAACGCAGTCACCAAAAAGGACGCTTACCCGCTTCCTCACATCGAGGGTCTGTTGAGCAGACTTCAGGATACACGATTCTTATCGGGTATTGATCTGAAGGATGCTTTCTGGCAGATTCCTCTGGAGAACAAGTCGAGGGAGAAAACAGCCTTCACAGTCCCTGGACGGCCGCTATATCAGTTCACGGTTATGCCGTTCGGACTGTGCAATGCCGCCCACAGAATGTGTAGGTTGATGGACAAGGTCATTCCCGCTCGGCTGAAAGAGAATGTCTTTGTCTACCTTGATGACCTCTTGGTTTGTTCTCCAGATTTTGAGTCACACGCCAGACTGTTGGAAGAAGTAGCGAGATGTTTAAGGGAAGCGGGTTTGACGATCAATGTTGAAAAAAGTAAGTTCTGCTATAAGGAGATAAGGTACCTCGGATATATCGTCGGGGATGGATGTCTACGGATGGACAAAGACAAGGTGTCGGCGGTCGAGAATTTCCCGATACCGAAGACTCCCAAGCAACTCCGTCGGTTCCTAGGGATGACGGGTTGGTACAGACGTTTTATCCCCAATTTTGCTTCTGTATCGGCTCCCATGACCGATTGCCTTAAGAAAGGACAGACATTTACAATGACCGCCGAGGCGCTGAGGGCATTCCAACAGCTCAAAATGTCCTTGGTGACAGCGCCGATACTGACAAATCCGGACTTCACCAAACACTTCTACATACAATGTGATGCCTCGACGTCTGGTGTGGGGAGTGTGTTGTTTCAAATAGACGCCGAGAAAAACGAACGACCGATAGCATTCATGTCCCAGAAGCTCAACTCCGCTCAGCGAAATTACAGTGTGACGGAACTTGAATGCTATGCGGCCGTTCTGTCAGTAAAGAAGTTCAGGGCCTATGTGGAGGGATTACCATTCACTATAATCACTGATTACGCAAGTTTGAAGTGGTTGATGACTCAGAAGGATCTGTCTGGTCGATTGGCAAGATGGAGCCTGAAGCTTCAGGGTTTTGACTTCGTGATCGAACATAGGAAGGGTGTCCAGAACGTAGTCCCTGATACTCTCTCGCGTGTCCATATGGAGGAGCTCACTTCCGATACGATAATGTTAGAGGTAGACCTTAGTTCGCCATACTCCGGGGGAATATGACGAATTAAGGAAGACAGTCGACATGAACAAAGACAAACTACCAGACGTATGTTAGTCCGACGGATTTGTCTACAAACGGACTGAGATACGGACAGGTGACGAACTACAAGAAGATTGGGTGTGGAAGCTTTGGGTACCGAAGGAGTTGCGTGGTAGTCTTCTACAATCTGCTCACGATTCTCCTGCTGCAGGACATGGGGGAATAAGCAAGACACTAGCGAAGTTGAGACAGAAGTACTTCTGGCCAGGTATGGTATCAGATGTACAGGCTTACGTTAAAGCGTGCGTAACCTGTAAGTGCAGCAAATCACTAAACGTGATATCCCGACCGCCGATGGGACAAAAAAAGGTTAACGGACGACCTTTTCAACGCCTCTACATCGACTTCTTAGGACCGTACCCACGAGCGAAGACAGGATATACTCACATATTTATAGTCTTAGATCATTTTAGTAAGTATGTTTTATTGCGGCCTATCCGCAGAGCAACGGCAGCTGAGGTAGTAATATATTTAGAAGAAAATGTTTTCCACGTTTTTGGTGTCCCCGAATTTATCCATTCAGACAATGGGAAACAATTCGTTTCCGAATTGTTCTCCAGCTTGCTAAACAAATATGGGGTCAAACACGTTCGCACCGCGTTCTACTCTTCTCATGCAAATGCTTCCGAGAGGGTTAACCGTTCCTTACTGGCCAAACTACGGACGTATATTGACGGGGACCAGAAGAACTGGGACATACATGTCAGTAGTGCGGCATTCGCCTTGAGGAGCGTAGTACACGATGCGACATCATTCGAGCCCTATTACGCCATATTCGGGATACCCATGGTGCAGCATGCTAGTGCCTATGAAGTCCTGCGCAGACTGGATATGATCAAGGACCCAAGGGCTCACATTGAAAATAAGACTGATAGGTTAGCTTTAATTAGAGACAGAATTTTCGAGAATCTAAGACTGGCACATCAAAAGTCCACCAAAGTATACAACACGAGAAGCCGAGATGTCAAGTACGCCGTAGGGCAAACTGTCTACAGGCGTAACTTCAAACAAAGTAGCCTACCTGATGGATACAATGCCAAATTAGGCCCGAAATTCTTACCATCGGTAATCTTGAAAGTGATCGGCAACTCCCTGTTCGAAGTAGGCAACCAGAGAGGTGAAGTGGTGGGCAAGTTTCATGCCAAAGACCTTCACGTATGAAGGACAAGAAGACTGTGATAGACCTGACGCACATAAGCTGTCGTTGCTATAAATATGATAGTTTGTAAGTAGAGTTATAGATAGTTATTTATTTATTATAGAGTATATTTATTTATTATAGAGTATATTTATTTATAGAGTTTATTTATTTATAGAGTTTATTTATTTATAGAGTTTATTTATTTATAGAGTTTATTTATTTATAGAGATTATGTTATATGATATGATTTATATATAGAGCCTATTTATTTATTATATAGTTTATTTACATATAGAGTTTATTTATTATTGTATATTTATAGTTTATTTATTAGCGTTAGGTGGGGCGACCTGGATGTATCCAAATGCACCCCTATATTGATTTGTAGGTAGCATACGGGTACATCCACATACGCCCCTGTGATATAGTAGCTGTGATACAAAAGATCTGTGATATAGGACGAGCCTCAACGGTTGGAGTAGAGGATCTCAGGGCGCAGGCCCTTACCACACGTTGGGCAATAACAACAAACAGATATAAGATGGCCTAAAGCACTTGAATAAGCTAACATAAAGATGACGAACCAGGCCCCCTTTTTTTTACGAGGCCGGTTGGCGAGTTGTCGTGAGCCTGTTACGAGGGCCTGTACCTCGTCCAATAACAATAACAAAAAAAAAAAAAAGGAAAAGAAAAATTAAAAGAGGTACCTGAACACAGATGATTACTCCAGCGATCCCACGATGGTATTTTTCATCGACGTCCTCTGTACTGGTTGTTGATGATCGTCTTGTGCGCCCTCGCACACACAAACACCCGATCCCAGAGGTGGGTTTTGGTGTTTATTGATTCAAATGAGAAATTTAAGAATGCATTATACAAAAAGAAAAAAAAACAAATAAAAATACCAACATACCTGGGGTCGCGTGCTGTCCACAGGCAGTATCCCTACTGCAACTTGTCCTTTCTTCTTTCGTTTGTTTTGTTTTGTTTCTTTCCAGTTGCTCAAACCTGCACACCCACGAAATTCAGGGGTGGGTTTTCTTTAATTTTTAAATGAAGAAAAAATTTAAAGAAAGAAAAACACAGCGATTTGCCTCGCAAAAAAAAAATTAGAAAATAAAAGAAATGACAGCAATCAGCTGACATGAGGGAGGGAGATACACCCGTCTCTCTCTCGCAAAAATATTAATGGCGATCGGGAAATTATCTGTGGTTCAGAAAAGAAAAATAAGAAAAAATACATAGAATTCGTTCAGTCAATATCTTCATATTATATGTTTATATGGGTTTTGTTAGTCAGAAATTTTGTTTTGGGTTAATTAGGGTAGGTTAGTTATATTAATGTAAGGTATGTTATGTTATGTTATTGTTCGAATTTAGACAAATGTATTAAGTTATTAAAGTGTTATATGTAAGTATTATCATCTTGACGAAGGATATTGGCAAAGGGAATTTCCCTTTTCCAATACTCCGACCGACATGACGAAGAGGGAGACATAGATAACATAGATGGACGAAGAGAATTGTAGGCAACAAATGAAAATGAAGGGGTAACGAAGAGAATATGACAAAGAGTAAATTGAGGAAGACAAGAAACTAGGGCAAAGAACATCGACCGTTGATCACTTTTTTGATTATATCATATGGGAACGGTCGATGCCCCGACTCCATAGATAATAAAGAAAAAAAAAAGTTCACAGTGGTATACAGAAAAAAAAAGGGAAAGACAAAAAAGGAAGGAAAATTGAAAATTTTGTTTGGTAAGTGATGACTGCCTAGGGCAAGAGAAAAAAAAAATGTAATATTAGTTGAATAGTAATTTTTCTAGAAGAAAAAAAAAAAGGATAGGCAGAGGTTCGAAGGGCAATAGCTCCGCTCGAGAAGAGGACGGGGCAGAACAAGACAGCAGAGGTATGTCATCATATAACTCGATTTCCACGAACCAAATAATTTAACTTGGGGAACTTTTGGCAATTCCTAGGACTTGGGTCGAACCGATACGCCCAAGCCTCTGCAAAATTTTTTTTGGTAGACCCGGTTTGCGGTACGCAAGCAACGGCTAGCGGAGACGGCTAATCAAACCACAAGACGGCCAAGCGGTATCCTACAAGGGGGCAATTTATTGCAAGGAGCAAAGGCCACACAAAGAACTGAAGCGAGGTGCTCCGCCCCAAGGCTCCGTAACACAACAGCAGCAGCTATAGAGAAAAAAAAAGGACAGCGAGGGAACAAGAAAATTTTTTTTGAGTGAAAACATAGTGCAGTGAATTTGCAGAATTTTTTTAGTTTAAAGTAGTTTTTTTTCTTTGGAGTTTTTGTTTAGTTTTTAATTTTTTTTTGAAAAATCTCTTTGGGCAATTGAGTGTAACGTAAAGTATAACAAAAGTTCTGTGCTTAACACTCGTATATTTAAGTCGCGAACATATACATAGCTGGAGCATCAGCATCTTCATTTCATCTCTTCTTCTGCTGCCGGCAGGACAACGGGGGACATAAAAACCGTGAGTAAATTTTTCTGATTTTTTTTATGAATAGTTTTTTTAGCCTTATTTTAGTGTTAAGAACAGAATTTTTTTTTTTTTGATACGTAGGATAGGTTAGTTTAATTTTAATTTGGTTTAATGAAATTCCTATGATAGAATTACGTGCATAATTTAGATATAAGAGAAGATCATAAGAAATAAATGTATAATGATGCAAGTTTAGTGTTCATAATAACATATTAGTGATGTGCCGGTAAAATTTGTTTGTGCAAAGATGGTGTGTGGGGGTAATGGGAAGGCCGTCCTTTCGCTGACCAGGTGTGACGATGACGTGACAGGACGACTATACTGACTGGACAAGGACTATACATGACGACCATACGCACGTAACGTAGAGGACATGAGACTATAGTGGCTGGATTGAGGCAGTAGGGGCCATCTCCAGTGAATATTGGCCAAGGAGATGGCGAAGGTTGTGTCATCCAGACACAAGGGTGGGCTGGCCATGCTGGTGCCATCAACATCTGGCACGTCTCTGGGACGAGACGAACCCACATCCTGGAGAGACTAGTGGATATGGATGCCGTAGTATAGGGCTAGAATAGGATAGTTATAAGTTAGTTTAGGTATATGTTAGGGCCTATCATAAGTTTTTAGTATAGATTAGGTTTAGATTAGAATAGTTAGGTTAGATCTAGCATACCCTTCTTTCTCCGGGATATGGGCATAAGCCCTTGAGCTTCATCTTCTTCTTCTCCTGTCTTCTTTTCTATCTTTGCTTAAGTCCGTCCGTGGTCTAATTAGGTTAGCTTTTCTCTTCTCTATTAGGTTCTTTTTTTTATACATATGGCACGATTTTTTTTGTGTTTGAGCAGGTGGTGTGAGAGTGATGAGAGACAAGAACCAGCCCCGTCCGACGAGTTAAGCCGTGCAACCGCGTGCGTGCCGCCGTCCCCTTCACCCACACCGAAGATGCTCCCGTGGCCTGCCCCTAGCTCATAACAGATACTCCATCATCAACAAACGGGATCACACATCCAATAAAAACAAATCAAAATATACCACCAGTCAATATTCGACCTTATCGTCTGACACAGATTCACATACAGGAAATAAAGAATCAAGTGAACAAAATGCTGAAAGACGAAATAATAAGGCCAAGTTATAGCCCTTGGAATTCTCCCCTGCTAGTCGTCCCAAAGAAACGAAAACAAAAGTGGAGAGTAGTAGTAGACTACAGAAAACTAGTGACTATCGCGGACACTTATCCGATAACAAATATCGAAGACATCCTTGGACAACTAGGCGATTCAAAGTATTTTACCACATTAGATTTAGCCAGCGGATTTCATCAGATCGAAGTAAGGGAAGTAGATAAAGAGAAGACAGCTTTCAGTACACCAAACGGACATTTTGAGTTCAATAGAATGCCATTTGGACTGCGAAATGCTCCCCCTACTTTTCAGAGGCTGATGAACAAAGTTCTTACTGGTCTACAAGGCATAAAATGTCTAGTAGACGATATAATTATATATGGCAAAAATTTGGATGATCATAATAAAAATCTGATCGAAGTGTTCCAAGCTTTAGATAAATACAACTTAAAAATGCAACTAGATAAGTGCAAGTTCTTGGAAAAAGAAGTTATGTACCTGGGGCACATCATTTCAGAATTCGGAGTAAAACCAGACCCAGAAAAGATATCTGCCATTCAAAATATAGAAACCCCAAATTCTCAGAAACAAACAAAATCTTTTCTAGGTTTAGCAGGATATTATAGGAAGTTAATAAAAAACTTTTCAAAAATAGCAAACCCATTAAACAAACTTCTGCGCAAGGACGTTCCATTCAAATGGGACGCATTTTGTGATGAATCATTCAAACAATTAAAACAAGCAATCATTAATCCACCTATCCTATAATACCCTAACTTTAGCAAAACCTTTTATCTCGCAACTGATGCTAGCAATGAAGCCATAGGCGCAGTAATCTCGCAAAGAGATTCCGATGGAAATGACTTACCTATAGCATTCGCTAGTAGAATACTAAATTCGGCAGAAAAGAATTTCTCTACTATAGAAAAGAAGCTCTCGCAGTGACACACTTCCGACCTTATGTATACGGATGCCACTTCGAAGTTATTACCGACCACAAGCCACTGGTATGGATGTTTAATTTGAAAGATCCTTCTTCAAGAATAATGCGCTGGCGCATTAAGCTCGAAGAATATGACTTTTCGGTTTCTCATAAAGCCGGACATCTAAATACAAATGCAGACGCCTTGTCGCGGTTAAACGTAGCTGAAATCAAAGTAGTTACCCGTATTCAAAACAAAGTCACGCCAGAGGAACAAGAAAAAGTGAACGAAAACGTAATTGAAGTCTCAGATCCAAATCGAATAAAACAAATAATACACGAATTTTATGATGCTCCTTTGGGAGGACACCAAGGAGTAAAGCGCGCACTAAAGCAAATAAAAAAAGCCTACAAATGGAAAAATATGTACGTAGATATAAAAAATATATATTACGTCTTGCGAGTTGCGTCAGAAGAATAAAGTATATACACGTCGCAAAATCCCAATGGTTATCACTACTACAGCAAAAGCTCCTTTCGAAAGGATAGCTCTTGATGTGGTGGGACCACTCCCAATTACCGAAAACGATAATAAATACATCCTTACATTCCAGGACGACTTAACCAAATTTGTCCAAGCAGTTGCAATACCCAATCAAGAAACCCAAACAGTGGCCGAAGCATTAGTAAATCAAATCATTTGTACATTTGGAATTCCACAAACCATCCTCACAGATCAAGGAACAAACTTCACCAGTGAACTATTCAAAAACGTTTGCAAACTCCTAAGAATACAAAAGACCCAAACAAGTCCATACCATCCACAGTCAAACGGAGCACTTGAAAGATCACATAGGACGTTAGGCGATTATTTAAGAAACTACGCAAGCAGTGATCAAACCAACTGGGATAAATATATCAGTTACGCTGTATTCTGTTATAACACTACAGAGCACACAAGTATCAACTACAGCCCTTAAGAAGCTCTTTTTGGATTTAAACCCAGAATTCCTTCTGTTTCAAATAGACAATTACAACCCACATATAATTATGACGACTACATTACTGATATTAAAGCCAAGTTACAAACCGGTTACAAAATCATCCGCGAAAACCAGTTAAAAGCTAAAGAAAAATCAAAAGAATACTACGATCGTAACTCGAATGAAATAAGTTACAAAGTAGGTGACCAAATACTGCTAGAATCCAAAAATCGATCTAATAAAAACCTTACTCCAATATACGAAGGAAGGACCGTATGAAATTGTAGAAATTCTGTCTCCTGAAAACTCCAAAGTAAAAATAGGTAGGAAAGAAAAGGTAGTACATAATAACTTACTATAGCCTTATACACAGAGAACACACGATGCACACAACACAATAACCACATAAACTACAAAACCAAAACCACTAAAATAAAATCTTGGTGCTCTAATCCCGAGATTCGCTATTATTATATTGTGTGTACACGTGACAATAGCACAAGTAGAACTGCAACAGCTGAATAAGACCGGAGTATATCTGGAACCTATCGGAGTCCTCGGAAAATCTTTTACTAAATGGACATTCCTCTTCCACGTCAACGTTTCACTGACTAAAACCGTGGAACAAAACGTAAACACAATAGCAGAACTTTGTACTGCAACCCTTAAAGAATATCCCCTAGATCATTGTAAAATTACTTTGCAAATCTTAAGAATCTCACTGAAATACAAAACAACAACCGAATGTTGGACAATATATTACTAAAACAAAGAATTCATTTCCGTCAACGAAAACTATAGGCGATACATATTCCTAAACAGCGTAGACCTAGATAAATGTACAAAAACAGAGTCAGACCATTATGTATGCCAACAAAACTTCGTCATACATAACCATAACAATAATAACTGTATAATACAGCTCATCACAGGAAATCCAACCCCTGAATCATGTGAAACTAGAATATTCGTACTCAACCATGAAATTTGGTTTAACTTAGTGAACAAAAACTCTTGGCTATATGTCATGCCAGAGTCAACGAGCGTACGAGTCTTGTGCGGCAACGTACCCCAAACGATCAAAATCCACGACAGTGGAATCCTTAAAATAAACCCATATTGCAAAGCAATAACGAATGAGGTATATCTTCAAGCGTCAAACGACGTGTACAATAGGACGTACTATTTACAAGAAACACTTACTGAAACCGTGGAAATCCCTACCAACCTATCCCAAATTTCACACCATGTGATACACGTAGAAAAACTGGATTTAGATAAAGATAGCGTTAATATTGAAAACTTAGCTAATACAAACAAATCATTGTTAACATTAAAGTATGAACACGTGTACATTCCAGTTTCTGTTATTCTTCCTATTGGTATAATTGTCACATTATTACTATTAATAAATAAATATTTTGAAATAAAATTGTTAATAAACAGGACAATATTAAACGAAGCTACAGCGCAAGAGAACGCTAACCAAGAGCTTAACGAAATTGTAGATTAATGATGGTAATGTAATTTTCTAATTAAGAAACATATGTAATATTTCACATAAGAACAAGTAAAAATGTCAAAAAAAGAAACATAAATTTATATATTCTTGCAAAAACAAATATCGTAGATGGTAATAACAACATGTATAATCATAACTTTAGTATAATCATAACTTTAACATATAGTCTAAAAATATTGAAATGTATAATCTTAACCCAAGAAGAAAAAATTTAACTAATGAATCGTAATTTTTCAAATAGATCAAATAAAAATCACCACTCTTGGTCCAGTCGACTCCTACATGTTTCCCGCAGAAAGATCTCACTCGTAACCTCGTGCGCCTTTCGTATTTTAAGGGAGAGGACTGTTGTGCCCACACACAATGCTGTGCCCACACAAGACGCAGCGACCTAACCCAATTCGACACATGTCCTTCATATCACTATTTCAGTGCAAACATGCAACTGACCTAATGTGGCGACACACATGTCACCCTTCCCCATTCCACGAATATGCAACTGACCCACAGCAGCGACACACTTGTGCAGCCACACTGACCCACTCAAGTGCCCGCCAACAAATAACCGAAAAGGTCACAAAGTGTCGATTACAAATGTTACGTATTCTTGCGACCACTTGTAAATAAACTAGTGCAAGAATACGCCACATGGATCGAATTACTTTGATGACCCATTGGCGGTACAATGGGTAAGGTACGAATAATGAGACATAGAGGAAACCTCGGAAACGATTGGATGGAGAGTGGAGTCTCAACAGCCAAACAGAAAAGTCTTTTCATTCAAACTTCAAAAATAGACTCGCGTATCCACTCGCGCATTAAAACACTACTCAAGGCGGAGGTGTTGCCATCTTCATTCACAACGACTTGCGATATAAGGCCGTGTACAGCGGTGAAGTACGGGGCCGAACACACCTGGTACAACATCGTATAGACAATGGTGATACTAGACCAATTCGTCAGTCTGCTAGGCGCCTTCCATTGGCAAAGCAGACAGAAATTGCAGAGATGGTGTCGGCAATGGAGAAAGAAGGTCTTATTGAAAGTTCCAAAAGTCCGTGGGCATCACCGGTTGTACTGGTTAAGAAGAAAGATGGCAACACTCGGTTCTGCGTGGAATATCGGCAGCCCAATTACGTCACCAAGAAAGACAGCTATCCTCTGCCACCGATTGACGACACGCTGGACACACTATCAGGAGCCCAATGGTTTTCCATCCTCGACTTGAAGAGTGGCTACTGGCAGGTACAGATCCATCCAGAAGACCGGGAGAAAACCGCCTTCACCGCAGGAAATGGGCTATGGCAATTCACGGTAATGCCATTCGGGCTGTGCAATGCTAAGGCGACTTTCGAGCGATTGATGGAATGTGTCCTGCAAGGGTTAACATGGAAAACCTGTTTGATATACTTGGATGATGTCATCGTCGTAGGAAAAACGTTTGCGCAACACCGAGACAATCTAAGGGATGTATTTCAAAGGCTTCGAAGTGCCCACCTGAAGCTCAACCCCAAGAAGTGCGCCCTGTTTAGAGCGGAAGTCAAGTACTTGGGGCACATAATTTCAGCAAAAGGAGTGAGAACCGATTCAGAGATAAACACCAACTAAGGAGCTTCCTAGGCCTAGCACCTACTACAGACGGTTCGTGAAGGATTTTGCCGGGATCGCAAAGAGCCTGCACCAGTTGACGGAAAAGGGAAAACAATTCAAATGATCAATTAAGTGCGAGAAGAGCTTCAAAGCACTTAAACAACGGCTATGCGATGCCCCGATACTAGCTTACCCCACTCCCGGGGAAACGTTCATTGTGGATGCAGGTGCTAGTAATGTCGGGGTAGGAGCCGTACTCTCCCAGTTGCATGATGGCCAAGAGAAGGTGGTTGCGTACTTCAGCAAGGTGCTCTCTAAGCCAGAAAGCAACTATTGCGTGATAAGGCGGGAACTTCTAGCTTTGATCTTGGCTACGAAGCATTTTCACAAATACCTCTACGGGAGGAAGTTCGTTCTTCGCACAGACCATGCAGCCTTAAAATGGCTATTAAATTTCAAGAGTCCTGAGGATCAGGTCGCAAGATGGATCCAAAGGCTGCAAATATACGACTACGAAATACAGCATCGTAAAGGAAACTCCACTCTAATGCGGATGCACTGTCCTGGCGACCATGCAGAACGGATTGTAAACATTGAGCGCGTCAGGAAGAACGGGAACTGGTTTCCATCCAAAGACTGATAGCCGAACCTATCGCGGGCTGGAGCACAGATGAGATCCGGAACGCTCAGAAGGAAGACCCGGATATCGAGCCAATTCTGGCCTGGAAGGAGAACATGGAGAAACCGGATCATCAGAACATCTCTCACAGAAGCCCGACCTTAAAAGCATATTTTGCGCAGTGGGACTCCCTCCATGTCCAAGAAGGTTTTCTGAGAAGAAAATGGGAATCCTCCGACGGAAAGTCATTTGTAATGCAGCTTGTGGTGCCGCGGATGAGGGTCAAGGAGGTGTTACAGGAAATGCATGGCGGGGCGTCCGGAGGCCACTTGGGAGTGAATAAGACGCTAGAAAAGGTACGAGAACGTTTTTATTGGTTAAAAGCGAAGGAAGATGTCTAAGACTGGTGCAGAAAATGCGACGTGTGTGCAGCTAGCAAGGGTCCGAGAATCAAAACTCGAGGTAAGATGCACCAATACAACGTGGGAGCACCTTTCGAACGAATCGCCATTGACATCGCAGGGCCCTTTCCGGAAACCGACAATGGTAATCGGTATATACTCGTAGTAATGGACTACTTCAGTAAGTGCCCGGAAGCGTTTCCGATCCCTAACCACGAAGCCAGAACCGTGGCGGAGCAGATCGTCTACAATTGGGTGAGCAGATTCGGTGTGCCCTTGGAATTGCATTCTGACCAAGGGCGGAACTTCGAGTCAAGAATCTTCCAAGAGATGTGTCAACTACTCGGAATCAAGAAGACAAAGACAACCCCGCTTCATCCACAGTCGGACGGTATGGTGGAGCGTTTCAATAGGACTTTGGACGAACATCTCTTGAATTTCGTAGGTGACTACCAACGGGATTGGGACCGGCAGATTCCCTTGTTTTTGATGGCCTATAGAAGTGCCGTGCATAGCACTACTCGACATACGCCGTTCGAAATCTTGTTTGGTGGAATAGCTCGGTTACCCAGTGAGGTGAAATTTGGATCTCCTACCGATGAGCCCAGAAATGAAGAAGAGTACGTGGCGGACCTTAGGGGAAGGCTTAGGGGCATACACCAAAGGACCAGAAGCCATATTAAGATAACGAGCGACCACATGAAGACCGGGTATGATGCCAAGGCAACAACGTCAGGATTCCAGGAAGGAGATCTAGTGTGGCTGTATAATCCTCATCGCCAAAAGGGGAAATCAATTAAATTGCAGCAGAACTGGGAGGGTCCCTACAGAATAGTAACCCGCATCTACGATGTTGTCTACCGCATCCAGCGAGGACCAAGGGCCAAAATGAAAGTGGTTCATGTGGACCGACTGAGTCGATACAATGGCCGAAGTGAGGATGCACTTGTTCGGGACGAACAAGTCTAAGAAGGGGGCAGTGTAACATAATGTAGCATAATAACTACGTCCCAAAAGTAAGCAACACAAAATTACTTTCCGAAGTGTCTTTTCGGAACACATCCGAGGTTCGTGTCCACGGAAGAGAAGGAATATGTCTAGGACGACGTCGCGGAATTAAGAGAGAATTATAACCGCAAGAGATTATTGGCTGCAGCTGTCATCTTGGAATTATTACATCAGAATTTTCTTTTTCCAGTGGTCGAAGAATTTGCTAGAAGTTTGTGGCTATCAGAAATGCGACTATATAAGAACAGATGGCGATCGAGGCAGAGGCAGTTGGTTTTCGAACCGCACGAAGAGATTGGAAAAGTGCTAATAGGCGAAGTTGTAATTTTGTGATGAATTGAAAGTAGAGAGTTAACAAGAAGAAGTAATTAGTTTGGATTTGTGAATTAAGTAATTGAAATGAGATAAAGTGATTTGAGGAGAAAGAGACCTTGTAAAGAAAGTATTTGCGAAGAACAGTATAGTGTGAACTTGAATTGTTCTATAGACTAGAAAATAAAGAAATAATCTCACAGAGTAACGTTTTATCTACTCGAGCCGTAGCTCGCATATTACAATAATTTAAGTTATGTCACGTCGAAAGAAATATTTTAAGCATTAGCTTTGGCTTAGAGCGCCCGCATACATTAAGTTAGTATATAACATAGTTAAGTTAGTTAAACTAGTTTTAAGCATTTTTTTGTGTCTAGCTGTTAAGAGTTCATGAATTACAAAAATAAAAATGCATTAAAAACGAAACGAACAAGTGTCCGGATAGTTCGTGGAGTGATAGAACAGTGTCGACATCTCCGGCGACAAAAACTGAAGAAAAAGCCACATTTACTCCAGCGCCATAAAGATCGTAGATTGAAATCTTGGCGGGCTCATTTAAGCTGGAAGGAAGAATGAAAAGCTATGATTTTTTCCGACGAGAACAAATTTAAATCGAATGGCCTTGATGGCTTTCAATATTACTTTCACGAACAGAACACATTTTAATAAAACAATTTTATTATTTGCACGTGTTATTGAACGCCATATCCGTTCATGGTGATTTGGCAAAACTGACTGAATAAATGACAGCCAATTCGACAGATGTAGGCCGCTATCAACTGTCAAAGCTCGGAAGTCCCTATTGGAAGACCCTGTATTAACAATAGAAAAAGTTAAAAACATTGTTTTTTCTTTTATTCTTCTCTTCTAGTATGTTGACGTTTGGGTCTGTTGGACCAACAACCATTCAAAGTACGCGTTAAAGTCGGAACTCATTAGAGGATGGGAAAGTGTTATGTTATGTTTTTAAGATAGAGACCCATCCATTATTCATAGGCTATTTTGTTGACATCAATGCAGTTTTCAGTACATATTTTCTTTTTATCCACACACAACATGAAGTTATAACCCTCAATTTAATTTCTATTTTTAATTTAGTATTGAAAGGATAGAACTACAGTATGTATAATACAATTTCATAAAACAAAAGATGTTAGAAATTAATTTCTTTATGAATTTAATTGTATTTATTACTACAATTATAGTTGTATAAATTCCCATTCAACTTTATTATCTTTTATTTAAATTACATCGGTATCAGATATACATATATATTTATCTATAAAACATTTCATATAACTAAAATTACATTAACGTCTCCTTTAGTAAGGTACCAAGCTAGATTCACAGAAATTTAAAAACATTTCGTATAACACAGTTATTGATTTCGATATACATACATATATGTACATATTTAATAAAATATTCTTAAATACCTAACAGGTGGTTTTATATTAAATATATTCCTTTGTAGTATTATTATTATTATATTATGTAGTGAATTATTTAGTAACGACAGTGATCTATTTACTTATACATTTAAAATGTGCAAAATTAACTCTAACACTATAATTATTTTCTTAATTTCATTTGCGTCTTTGTGTAGTGTTGGAACTAACTCGTTATCCAGTGCGTTCACATACAGTGGTGGTAACTTTTCATGTAGACTTCTAGCTTCGCAACACACCTGGTAATATAAAGATTTTTTTGATTAACATCTCATTTGTGTTAAACCAAGGTAAATGAAACGCACCGTTTACTTAATGTTTCTTTATTTATTCGCTCTCTTTGAAAGCCCGGCGGCTACTACTCTCTTCTCGATACAATCAAGGCTATTTATAGCTCGTTAAGTTAACAGCTCGGCCATCCTCCCCTTATCGTGTCCTTACGATCAGCACCTGGATCGACTTGACTGACACCCACACCGCCATCCGCGATCGAAGCGCCTTCATTACAAAAGTCGTCGTTTTCTCCAACGAGCCCTTCGTCCGGCAACTCACAACACGGCTTGAGCTTATCTGAACTCATCACGGTGCTGAGCCTCCGTTGATTTCTCTGCATACCTGGGATGTCTTCCACAACATAACGATCATTGGGCACGACCCGGGTTATGAGATAATGCCCGCGGTAGTGGGGCTCCAGCTTGCGGGATTCCCCAGTCGCTGCTGCTTCATGTTCGAACAAAATCAGATCGTCCACCTCGTACCGCGATAGCTTGCGATGTCTCAAGTCAGTTGTTTCTGGATGATGCGTCTGTCGTACTTCATGGATGTTCCGTGGCGCTGGGAACTCGATGATTGCTGTCGTATTTCGTCGGCTCGGCTTCAGATCAATCTTTTCGAAGAAACTCTATATTTGATTTAAAGAAAACGCATTTACTTACGTTGAGTGTCAACCCGCACTTCTGCAACTTGTCAAAGCCTTCTTCCACGATTTTGCAGGCAATTATGTTCATGCACGGCTGGAAATGCGGCGGAGCATTTATGAGGCCAAAGGGCATCCTGTTAAATTTGAAGGACCCCTCGTCCGTTGTGAAAGCGGTGTACTTTTTGCTTTGCTCCTCCATCGGGATTTAATAGTAACCCGACGCCAAATTCAGTACGCTGAAGACTGAGTTCCCACACAGCGACGAAAGTACCCCATCACTGGTATGGGGAACTTTCGCTTAACCCTGACTTTGTTGAGAGCTCGGAAGTCGATACAGAATCGATTTGTTCCGTCCATTTTCTTTGTCAAAACAATCGGCGAACAATATTCCGATGATGATGGACGAATCACCCCAAGCTTCATCAACTAATCGACTTTCTTGTTGACAACCGCCCGTTTTGCGAATGGGAGCCTATACGGTTGCACACAGACTGGCTGCGACCTAGTGAGCGGAATGTTAAACCTGTGATCTGGTATGTTTCTGTGTTCTTTTAACTCAATGTTGGCAGAGTGATTAATTCTAGTTCGGTGATTAAGTATCACAACGCCTGCAAAAACTGAGCAAAATCCAATTGTCCTGGTGTTTTTTGATTGTCTTCCAGTTGTATTCATGTATCCGGTTAAGGTCTTCGGATGCCTCTCGATGGTTGAATATTGACGCCTCCATTAGATCCTTATCCTGTGAACTTTAGCCTGAGTTGATACCGATGTGTCAATGGTAGCGATTGAATTGGTAAAGTGCATGTTGTGAACTAGGGTTGGCCACAGAGGCATCTTCGATGTGAGTAAGGAGGACGGCGGCACGCTCGCGGTTGCTCGGCTCAGCTCGTCGGGGGCGCTGATAACTCAGGCCCCTATCGCCTTCATTTTCTTGCAGAAACTGCCAAAACCATTTTTCTGCCGGACCGCTTACGAGGTGGTGGAAATGGGTGAACAGCTGGTGGTCGCTGATACTGTTTTGGCGTTGCAAGGTTTCAACGCGAAACAGGAAACTTTCAACGGACATAGTTTTCGGTGTCCCGTCAAACTTAATGCCCCACTTTTGGATGTCCCCCTTCCGTTCTGAAAACCGTGAAGAAACCGGTTCGGTGAATGGTGGAGCCTGGTCACACAGCGGGTCATGTAGTGGTCGTTCGGGTGGTGGCGGGTTGAAAGTTGGTCTGTTTGTTGGCGTTGGTTGATGTAAGAGTTCCGTCCAGTTTAGTGGGTGCGAAGGAGTGGACTGTCCTCGTCGGGTGTTGTCTTGACGTCGGTCTTTCGTTGCTGGTGGTTCCCTCTGCGCAGCTGCGGATAGCTCCAGGTTGCAGATCTTGTCGTTGATGGCCTTGATGTTCTCCAGAAAAGTAGTCATCATATCTTTCATACTTTCGGCGAATACCGACATGATCTCAACCTGGTTCTCCTTCACCGCTTGAGAGACCACCTTTTGTATCTCCTGTGTTATTCGTTTTGTGTCCTCCACAGCTTTACTCCGCAGGGCGACTAGGTCGTCTTCGTCGTCCACAGTTTGTTGTCTGACCCTGGTCTCTGCTACCGTTGATGTCGCTTGGTTGCCTAGCGACAGACTTAGCCGTTGGTTGCGTTGCCCCACAAGTTCTCTGGCTTTTAGTTTTGTGTCTGTTGTATTTCGTCCGTTTTGTACGTCGTACAAGTCAAGGTCTCTCTAGGTCCTCACGTAGGTCTACCGTGGACCGAGTTACCTTCTGACTTGTCATCGCAGTATGGTCAGACATGTAAGGGTTCGTAAGGTAATTTCCGTCGTCTTGGCCAAAGAACAGATAGTCGTCGTTTGTCCCATTTGTCTTGCGTAATTGCCGTCAGTTCCTGTAGCAGGTGGCAAGTCATATCCGCCAGTTCCCTGTTCGCGTTCCAACCTAGCTCTTAATCGCCTTACTCGCATTCCTGGCGGAAGTGCTCCTTGGGAGCCAGTGTTTTTGGTACTGCCCCTAAATTCCTATTATCTCCCTCCATGATAGGAAAAAATTCAATAAATTCCCTACTTCACTATGCGTAATTAAAAAAAAATGCAGAAAATGGATCAAATAGTAGCAAAAAAAAGGTAAAAGAAAACGCGAAACTATACTAAAATAATAAAAAAAAATAAATTCAAAGAAAAGGTGAAAAAAATATATAATAAAAAAAACAAATAATGAAAAAAAATTCAAAGAAAGACAAAAAAATAGCAATAAAAGGAATAAAAACCAATAGTAAAAACATAATAATTAAAAAAAGCAAAATAGAAAAAGGTAAAAAAAAACCCGTATAATAAAACAAATAAATTCCAGGAACTAAAAAAAACTTGTATATGTATGTGTAATGTGGTGCAATATATTCATACTTTGGTGTGTGGATTTTTGGTCAGGTTTTCCAGCAACCATTCTGTAGATGTTGGTCTGTCTGTTCACGTTAGTATCGTCGGGTAGAAACTGGTGCCTCGGATACTTGACGAGGTGTTAAAGTCGATACTTTCCTTCCTTACCACTACTTGCCATCAGGTAATACAAAATAGAAGGCTGGTCAGGATTTCCCAGATCAACTCCAACACAGAATATATGACTAGAGAATATGACTAGAGGTCACCATTCTAGGACAGAAGCTAGCATTCTGCCTTTCCACCTTGTCCCGCTCTTTGCTTATTCACAGACCTCCAACTACCACACAGGATCCACTAGCTCAAAGCCTGAGGATTGGATAGCTGTTTTCAGTCTGTCACTAAGCAAGGAGCATTTACAGCCCTTGAATGTAAAAAACAGGAAAGAAAAAAAAATATTTAAAAATGAAAAAAACTAATCGCGGATGAGGCTGATTGATATGAGTCCAAGGCGACGACTTTCGAAAATAGAAAATCGTCCCCTTGGAGTTGCAATCGTGCCTCTGATAGCCGGTGTTGGTAAAAATACCGTTGGGCGCCATTGTTGTGAGCTAGGGTTGGCCACGGAGGCATCTTCGATGCGAGGAAGGAGGACGGCGGCACTCTCGCGGTTGCTCGGCTCAGCTCGTCGGACGGGGTGGTTCTTGTCCACATCACTTCACACCACCTGCTCAGCACACAAAATCTCGTGCCATTTTGAAAAAAACAAAAGAAAGAAGAAAGCTACTCTATTTAGATTTCGGACGGACTTCAAAAGATAGAAAAAGAAAGTAAAAAAGGAAAATCCAAGGACTTGTGCCCATGGTCAGGAGGAAGATTGGGAAGGACTCCGCGAAACTTACCCTAGCTATCCTAAGCTAAACCTAACTAACCTAAAGTCTTAAACTAAGTCCTAATCTAAACCTATCTATCTTAAACTAACCTACAACTACTCCCTATAGCGCACTCCGTCCTTCCCCTTTTCTCTCCTCGCCAAACGGGTTCATCAAGTACCCAAGGTATGCCTGGTGGAAGTGGCAAAATCTGGCCTGCCCGCCCTTTGTGTCTGGTGACACAACCGATTGCTATCTCTCTGGCCAATGATTGTGAGCGATAGCCCCTAAAAGTGCTCCCCAGTTACGACCTAAGTCCGTCGTAGAAGAAGTTTTTCAGTCGTCACGTTATGTCGTCATTGTTCGTAGTCGTCCTGTCTTGTCACCGTCCATCTACAGAAGGACGGCCCGACCGGCCATCCACACACCAAATAGAAATAAGTCCTACTCACACATATCTATGTCGAAACAGACCGCTGGGATTTTGATAGGCTCATTGCCCTATTCAATTTATTATAAAATTTGAAACTTCAAAGCTACTATTAAAATTAAACACCTATCCTTTCTGCCAAGAATGTAAAGAAATATTTCAAATAAATCAGCGTTCTCACGGTTTCCTTTCCTTTCTTTGTTAGTCCCCCGTTGTCCTGCCGGCAGCACGATGAAGGGAGATCCTCTCCTATTGCGGAGATAAAAACGCGACCGCCAAAAAAAACCACCGTCACACTTCATAGCAGAAATTGACAAATTTTCACTATGTCCTAACCTCACTCTAATTTGACCACTAATTCAAAAATTACACAACTAAAATTCAAAATTTAAGTAACTAAATTCCACTAAGATCCAAAAATTAAATAACTAAATCAACAAAAAAATTCAAGGGAGATTTTAAGAGCAGGGCTTGCAGCCTTGAGAAGTTCACTAAGGACTTAAAAAAATTCAGAAGGAGTGGTAGCACTTTCAAATAAATTTTAAATTTGAATTTTTAAATTTTCCACTTTCACTAGCGTTCACTATGTCCCACGGAGCACTTCTTGTAACGTTGATTTTTGTTGGGGGAAGCGCTTCTTGCTGCCGTTCTTTATTGCGGACCACCGCTACCGCTACCACCGCCTGCACCGGGCTTGTCTGGTTGCACCGGTATGCTCCTTGCAACGGTCCTGGCGGGGAAACAGGAATTTGGCAAAATTTTTAGCTTTTTCTTTTCGTCTTGGCTCACTGCCTGTCGATAAAAAAAACTGCATGTGGTCTTCTGAGACCCTGATCTTTATTCTACCTACCTCGGCGAATTTCTTGATCTCTTTACGCTCCTGCGTACCGTCTTCTTGTGCCTCCCCAGCTAATTCATGTACGGTATGCTCCAGGTTTATCTGACTAGGGAAATTGTTCTCTATTATCATCTATTGTTAGATATTATCTTGTGCCGAACTCACCTCAAAAGATCGACAAAAAAATATAATCTCTACAGTGGGTCTTCGTCTCACTGTATACTAGAGTACGCAAAAAAAATCTACCATCAGCTGTGACTACCAGCTGTTCGCACTTGACTTTGTAAAATGATTTACTTGGGGTCGATGCACTAACCCGTTGTCATTTATCTGGATTATGTGTTTCCCATTATCCTACTTTTCGTCTCCTTCTTTTCCTTTGTTCGACGTTGTCCTCTCTTTGTTACTTCTCTTCCCCTTTTTCTTTGTCATATGTTGTCTTTGTCAGCTGTGAGTAGTGTTTTTCCTTTTTTTTTTTCTTTGGAACATTGCAATGAGAAATTTCCCTACGTCTAGTCATTGTCGGTTACAAAAATTTTCCTTTGAACAAAAAAAAATTCTGAACGATAATATACATAAATACACTAAGCCTGACATACAATATTGTAGCATAATAATAACTACGCTCCTATGTCTATGCAGCAAATTCCGAAGTGACTTTCCATTCTGGCAGAATTTTGGTTCGAACTGTCCTTTCATTCGAGGTTCGTGTCTGGGACGAAGTCTCCACAGCTCATGTCAACGAAAGAGACGAATAATATCAGGGATAAAAGGGAATTATAACTGCAAGAATTATTTCTCTTGTTCCAGTGGTCGAAGAATTTGCTAGAAGTTTCTGGCTATCAGAAACTTCTGCTATATAAGGACAGATGGCGATCAAAAAAAAAAGAGAGTTGGTTTTAGAACCGTGGCGAAGAGATTGGAAAAGTGATAATGGGCGAAGTTGTAATTTGGTGATAAATTGAAAGTTGCGAGTAAACAAGAAAAAGTAATTAGTTTGGATTTGTGAATTAAGTAATTAAAAGGAGATAAAGTGATTTAAGAGGAAAGAGACCTTGTAAGAAAAGAATTTGCGAAGAATAGTGTAGTGTGAACTTGAATTGTTCTATAGACTAGAAAATAAAGAAATAAATTTCACAGAATATCGTTTTATCTACTCGAGCCGTAGCTTGCATATTACATTGGTGTCAGAAGCGGGATAAAACTTATTCTGTGAATAACTATTTCCGCGGTGTGAAATTGCACAATTAAAAAAAAAAAAAAAAAAACCATTTCTGTGATTAGTTGCGCAAAATGGGTCGCAAATTGGGAAAACTAACTATAACTCAACTAAAGGCAGAACTCAGTAAGCGGAACCTCGACACAACTGGGGGGAAAGATGCCCTACTGATTCGTTTGGAAGAAGCAGTAACGCAGGAAGGTGAAAATCCGCACGACGTAGAGTTTGACGTGGAAGAAGAACCAGCAAGTACAGCAGCCGACCCGGGTATAACAAGTCTGCTCCTGCAACTTAAGTTAGTCATGGACGAACAAAAGAAAGCAATAGAAGATCAAAGGAATTCTCTAGAACTTAAGCTGGACGAACAAAAGAAAGCGATGGACGAACAAAAGAAAGCGATGGACGAACAAAAGAAAGCAATGGGCGACCAAAGGAATTCTCTAGAACTTAAGCTGGACGAACAAAAGAAAGCAATGGACGAACAAAAGAATTCTCTAGAACTTAAGCTGGATGAACAAAAGAAAGCAATGGACGAACAAAAGAATTCTCTAGATGCTCTGGAAAGTAAACTTGATGAGCAAAACAAGAACTTGGAATCCAAATTCGAAGTGATCGAAGAGAAAATCGAGAAGGTCGAGACGCAACTCGAAAAAGTCGAAACTAGATTCGATGAAAATTTTGAGAAACATGAAACTCAGTTCGGGAAGATAGAGACTCAGTTTGAAAAAGTGGATACGCAATTCGAGATAGTAGGAAAGCAAGTCGAAAATCTTGCTAAGGAGCTCAGCAACGTGAAGAGACAGAAAGCACGGGAATATTCCACTGACGGACTGAGAAGAAAGGAGATGCAGCCTCCTATCTTCGATGGTCAAACATCATGGCCAATTTATAAGAGGCAATTCGAAGCGGCCGCAATGACCAATAGCTGGGACGATGAAGAAAAGTCTATTGCACTCACGCTTGCACTGAGGGGTCCAGCTGCGGAGCTCTTGCAGACCATCCCGGAAGATAAACAGCAGAACTACGACTCTCTGGTTCAGGCTATCGAGATGCGGTTTGGGGATGAACACATGCAGCAGGTGTACAGGGTTCAGCTGCGTAGTCGAGTCCAGAAACGGGGGGAAACGCTCCAACAGTTGCAAGCGGATATAGAGCGACTAGCCCATCTTTCATACTCTAAAGCCGGTGAGGAACTTATCAACGAAATGGCGGTGGAAGCTTTTATTCAGGCCATAGAGGACAGACAACTGCAAATGGCTGTAAGGATGGCTGAAAAGCGAACACTCCCCGAGGCATTGGCATTCGCTTTGTCAATGAAGGCTGCGGACCAAGCATACCAGGGAATACACCGTGTCAGGGAAATGTCCGTCGTGGAATGCTCATGCCAGAGAACAGCCGTCTTGGATGAAGACAAAGCTCGCGGAAGTCAAATCCGTTGCTGGAATTGCAACCAAACCGGACACCTACAACGGCAGTGCAGAAGTGCACCTAGACGAGGAAATTGTCCACATTGCGGAAGTAGGAGAAGCAGAGAGGAAGCATCTGGCGGTGATAACATTCATCCTGTCAGTCAGACTTCCCAAAACCAGCAGTCGGGAAATGCGTAAGGACCAACTTAGCGGGGCAGAAGTTGGTTACTGGAATCGAGGCCCCCAGGACCACCATTCAAGTTTCGCAAACCAAACGGGGTAACAAGAGCCTGACAGTGGAGGCACTAATCAACAAGAAGAAGTGCGTTGCCACCATCGACACAGGCGCCACTGCCTCCATTGTAAGAAGAGATATTGTCAGAAGCGCCTGGCTGCACAACACCAACAGCTACTGCCTGAAGACTGCAACAGGGGAAATGGCGAAAGTGTTTGGAGAAGTTCGTCTTACGATTACTCTGGCGGGACTGACGTTCTCCCATGCGTTTCTGGTGGCAGATATATGCGACGAGTGCATCATCGGAATAGACTTCATGAAAGCAAATGAAGTAATCCTGGACATCGGGATGCAAGTACTGAGGTATCGAAATGTGGAGATTCCGATGGTGTACGGAAACGAGAGTGCCGTAACTCTCAGGACAGTCATCAGCAAAGACGAAGTTTTGCCGCCGTCTTCAGAGACAATCATTTGGACGAAGCTGGAAGGTGATTTTGGGAGCCACCGATTCTACATAGTAGAACCAGACCCAGAGAAGAATTCTCAAGACTACATCGTGGGAAAGACGTTAGTCGAACCAAAGAACACCATGGTTCCAGTAAGAGTTTTGAACGCAAGACCACACACTGTCAAACTAAGGCGAGGGGAGGTGACTGGAAAATGCACGCCGATTACCGCCGTCGCAACAATATCTGAACGTGATGCTCCAAAACCTCTCCCATCACCTTGGACAGCGGAAACGAGAGAGACGATTCTCCAGTCCAGTGAGCTGAATCAGGAGCAGCGAACTATGGCAGAGAATCTTATCAATGAGTACGCTGATGTATTTTCCTCACAGGACGGTGAATACGGCCGAACACACCTGGTACAACATCGAATAGACACTGGTGATACTAGACCAATTCGTCAGCCTGCTAGGCGCCTTCCATTGGCAAAGCAGACAGAAGTTGCAGAGATGGTGTCGGCAATGGAGAAAGAAGGTCTGATTGAAAGTTCCAAAAGTCCGTGGGCATCACCGGTTGTACTGGTTAAGAAGAAAGATGGCAGCACGCGGTTCTGCGTGGACTATCGGCAGCTCAATTACGTCACCAAGAAAGACAGCTACCCTCTGCCACGAATTGACGACACGCTAGACACACTATCAGGAGCCCGGTGGTTTTCCACTCTCGACTTGAAGAGTGGCTACTGGCAGGTACAGATCCATCCAGAAGACCGGGAGAAAACCGCCTTCACCGCAGGAAATGGGCTATGGCAATTCACGGTAATGCCATTCGGGCTGTGCAATGCTCCGGCGACTTTCGAGCGATTGATGGAATGTGTCCTGCAAGGGTTAACATGGAAAACCTGTTTGGTATACTTGGATGATGTCATCTTCGTAGGAAAAACGTTTGCGCAACACCGAGACAATCTAAGGGATGTGTTTCAAAGGCTTCGAAGTGCCCACCTGAAGCTCAACCCCAAGAAGTGCGCCCTGTTTAGAGCGGAAGTCAAGTACCTGGGACACATAATTTCAGCGAAAGGAGTGAGAACCGATCCGGAGAAGGTCGAAGCGGTGAAAAACTGGCCAGTCCCCAAAGACAAACACCAACTAAGGAGCTTCCTGGGCCTAGCCACCTACTACAGACGGTTCGTGAAGGATTTTGCCGGGATCGCAAAGAACCTGCACCAGTTGACGGAAAAGGGAAAACAATTCAAATGGTCAATTGAGTGCGAGAAGAGCTTCAAGGCACTTAAACAACGGCTATGCGATGCCCCGATACTGGCTTACCCCACTCCCGGGGAAACGTTCGTTGTGGATGCAGATGCTAGTAATGTCGGGGTAGGAGCCGTACTCTCCCAGGTGCATGACGGCCAAGAGAAGGTGGTTGCGTACTTCAGCAAGGTGCTCTCTAAGCCAGAAAGGAACTACTGCGTGACAAGGAGAGAACTTCTAGCTTTGATCTTGGCTACGAAGCATTTTCACAAATACCTCTACGGGAGGAAGTTCGTTCTTCGCACAGACCATGCAGCCTTAAAATGGCTATTACAGTTCAAGAGGCCTGAGGGTCAGGTCGCAAGATGGATCGAAAGGCTGCAAATCTACGACTACGAAATACAGCATCGTAAAGGAAAGCTCCACTCTAATGCGGATGCACTGTCCCGGAGACCATGCAGAACGGATTGTAAACATTGTGCGCGTCAGGAAGAACGGGAGCTGGTTTCCATCCAAAGAATGAGAGCCGAACCTATCGCCGGCTGGAGTGTAGATGAGATCCGGAACGCTCAGAAGGAAGACCCGGATATCGAGCCGATTCTGGCCTGGAAGGAGAACATGGAGAAACCGGATCATCAGGACATCTCTCACAGAAGCCCGACCTTAAAGGCATATTTTGCGCAGTGGGACTCCCTCCATGTCCAAGAAGGTATTCTGAGAAGAAAATGGGAATCCTCCGACGGAAAGTCGTTTGTAATGCAGCTTGTCGTACCGCGGACGAGGGTCAAGGAGGTGTTACAGGAAATGCATGGCGGGGCGACCGGAGGCCACTTGGGAGTGAATAAGACGCTAGAAAAGGTACGAGAACGTTTTTATTGGTTAAAAGTGAAGGAAGATATCGAAGACTGGTGCAGAAAATGCGACGTGTGTGCAGCTAGCAAGGGTCCAAGAATCAAAACTCGAGGTAAGATGCACCAATACAACGTGGGAGCACCTTTCGAACGAATCGCCATTGACATCGCAGGACCCTTTCCGGAAACCGACAATGGTAATCGGTGTATACTCGTAGTGATGGACTACTTTAGTAAGTGGCCGGAAGCATTTCCGATCCCTAACCAGGAAGCCAGAACCGTGGCGGAGCAGATCGTCTACAATTGGGTTAGCAGATTCGGTGTGCCCTTGGAATTGCATTCTGACCAAGGGCGGAACTTCGAGTCAAGAATCTTCCAAGAGATGTGTCAACTACTCGGAATCAAAAAGACAAGGACAACCCCGCTTCATCCACAGTCGGACGGTATGGTGGAGCGTTTCAATAGGACTTTGGACGAACATCTCTCGAAGGTCGTAGGTGACTACCAACGGGATTGGGACCGGCAGATTCCCTTGTTTTTGATGGCCTATAGAAGTGCCGTGCATAGCACTACTCGACATACGCCGTTCGAAATCTTATTTGGTGGAATAGCTCGTTTACCCAGTGAGGTGAAATTTGGATCTCCTACTAATGAGCCCAGAAATGAAGAAGAGTACGTGGCGGACCTTAGGGAAAGGCTTAGGGACATACACCAAAGGACCAGAAGCCAGATTAAGATGACGAGCGACCGCATGAAGACCAGGTATGATGCCAAGGCAACAACGTCAGGATTCCAGGAAGGAGATCTGGTGTGGCTGTATAATCCCCATCGCCAAAAGGGGAAATCACCTAAATTACAGCGGAACTGGGAAGGTCCCTACAGAATAATAACCCGCATCAACGATGTTGTCTACCGCATCCAGCGAGGACCGAGGGCCAAAATGAAAGTGGTTCATGTGGACCGACTGAGTCGATACAATGGCCGAAATGAGGATGCACTTGTTCGGGACGAACACGTCTAAGAGGGGGGCAGTGCAGCATAATAATAACTACGCTCCTATGTCTATGCAGCAAATTCCGAAGTGACTTTCCATTCTGGCAGAATTTTGGTTCGAACTGTCCTTTCATTCGAGGTTCGTGTCTGGGATGAAGTCTCCACAGCTCATGTCAACGAAAGAGACGAATAATATCAGGGATAAAAGGGAATTATAACTGCAAGAATTATTTCTCTTGTTCCAGTGGTCGAAGAATTTGCTAGAAGTTTCTGGCTATCAGAAACTTCTGCTATATAAGGACAGATGGCGATCAAAAAAAAAAGACAGTTGGTTTTAGAACCGTGGCGAAGAGATTGGAAAAGTGATAATGGGCGAAGTTGTAATTTGGTGATAAATTGAAAGTTGAGAGTAAACAAGAAAAAGTAATTAGTTTGGATTTGTGAATTAAGTAATTGAAAGGAGATAAAGTGATTTAAGAGGAAAGAGACCTTGTAAGAAAAGAATTTGCGAAGAATAGTGTAGTGTGAACTTGAATTGTTCTATAGACTAGAAAATAAAGAAATAAATTTCACAGAATATCGTTTTATCTACTCGAGCCGTAGCTTGCATATTACAATATTGTTAACTTACTTACCTAATATAACTAGTACGACCTTCAACCCTAATCACGTAATCTAAAACAAAAATTTTGACCTACAAAAAAAATATATAAGCATATAATATAAAAATTAATGGACAAACGAATTCTATGTTCTTTACCTACGCCCTGAATCACAGATAATTTCCCGATCGCATTAATATTATTCCGAGAGAGATTTTTCTGATTTTTTTGCGAGGCGAATCGCTGTGTTTTCTTTTATAGATTTCTTTTTTTTATTATTTTTTATTTTTTTTTAAATACATATTCCAAAGAAAACCCACCCCTGGATTGGGTGTTGTAAAAGGAAAAAAAAACAGCACAATGTGCAAAAGGGAAACGATACGACAGAGAGGACAGGCTGCAGTGGGGCTACTGCCTGTGGATACCACACAGAACCAGGTATGTTGGCATTTTTATTTGTTTTTTGTTTTGTGTAATTCATTTTTTGAATTTTTAATTTCACATAAAACACCAAAACCCACCCCTGGAATAGGGTGTGTGTGTGTGTGTGCGAGGAAGCACAGGAGCACAATCAACCAGGGAGAGAGGATGCTGATATCAAACACCATCGTGGGATCACCGGAGAAATTGTCTGGGTTCAGGTAAATCTTTTAATTTTTCTTTTCTCTTTTTTTTTGTTGCTGTTATTGGACGAGGTACAGACCCTCGTAACATGCATTACTACTCTCGTCGATTTCGCTTTGCTGCATAACTTAATTATTTGATCCCTCGTCTTGTTCATGTTGCCTTGATCACGTAAAATGTCTTCGATTGGGGATCGAACGCTCGTGCATAGGACTCCTTGTTGAATTTTGGCAGTTCCAATTTGTTCCACGAACAATCCAATGTCCGGATGGGTGATTGTATATTTTGTCGATCCCGGCATAACAAATGTAAGCAGCGATAAAGGCACAAGTTCGATGGAGAAATTTGCTGACGGACTGGTTGACTTCTGCTTTTTATCTTTCAGATTCCTTCCGGGCCCACGGAATGATGACTGCTCTGAGAATTGTTTCCATGGTTGAACTCTGACGACTTCGGTTTTTTTGATATTATCTTCTATTGGCAGCAAACATACCTTGGCTATTGGTCGCTTGTATGTTCTTTTTATGTCTTGAATGTAACAACTCTTTCAAGTTCAACGACTCTGCTGTGTACTACAACTATTTTGCCGATAGGCCACTTCGATGGTGTCAAAAGCTCATTTTTAAGCAAGACGAGTTGACCAATCAAGAGATTTTTTGCTTATTGCTTCCACTTATATCGTTGTTGAATTTTGGTTATGTAATCCTTGTACCAACGATTGCAAAAGCCTTGTTTGAGTTTTTGAATCAACTTCCAAATTTTTAAACTACTCTATGACATCATGTCGTGGTGCTACCAATGGCGATCCAATGATGAAGTGACCTGGTGTTAGTGCATGGAGATCTTCAATATTGTCTGATAACGGGCAGAGTGGTCTCGAATTCAGACATCCTTCTATTTGCACCAGAACTGTGTTTATCTCCTCTTATGTTAATTTTTGCTCACCTATGATGCGATTCAAATGGTATTTGACTGACTTGACCCCAGCTTCTCAGAGTCCACCAAAGTGTGGAGCTCTAGGTGGGATGAAATTCCACTGAATTCCGTTACCAGTAAGTGGAGTTTTTACTGATCATTCTTCGCAATGCTGCCATGAATCCATCCGTTGTTATATCAGAAGTCAGGTCAATATGCACTGCCTTTGTTGCCATGCAAACAAACAGCGCTATGTAAGACTTGTGCGACTTCACACCTCGAATTTGTGAACATCGTATGTTGACTGTGCCTGCGTGGTATTCCACAATGTGTAAATGGACGTGAAAACCTTATTCGTGCTTCCGGATGTCCCATCAGTTGGTTTGATTCCTTGGCCTTAAATCGGAAACATCTAACGCATTGATTTATTATGGCCTTGACAGTATTGGTTCCTCGGATGATCCAAAATTTCCTCCGAATATGATTTTACGCCAGTTTTACTCCACCGTGAAGTGTATCGATGTGAGCTTTATTGATGATCAATTTTGTCATCGGATGCGATGATGACGAAATCATAGGATGACTCTGGTCAATTAATAAACTGGCGTTTCTCAATCGACGTCCCACTCGCAAAATTCCATTGGCGTCTGTGAATGGATTCAGTGATGATATCTTGCTGGTTGGTTTCAGTGCTTTGTTTATTCTTAGGTTCTGCATATCCTCGGCAAACATTCGTTGAGCACCCCTTACCAGTGCTTTTTCAGCTTCCAAAAGTTCTTCTACCGTCAAATTGCGGTGTAACATTGGTTCGCCTCTTTTGCTTTTCCTGCAATTGTTTTTAAATCGTAGAGAGATTGCACTCACACGTTGAAGTTTCAAAAGTGATGTCGGTGCCTGGTGGATTGTGGGGTTGTATACTCATGCACGCGTAAGACTTCCGGATCTCAGGCATATCTTGCACTTTCATCATAACTTTGTCAGCTGGCCAATGTTATTCGTCTTTCTTCAACCACACTGGACCGTGCCACCATGTAGAATTCTCAGCGAGGGTATCTCCAAATGACCCTCTAGACGGAATGTCAGCAGGATTCTCTCTACCAGGTACGAACTTCCATTGTCCTTAGAAGTGCTATTGCACATAAGATACTCGGTTAGCTACAAACGTATTTCATTTAACTGAGTGTTGTTTTAGCCAGTTCAAACTATAGTAGAATGTGACCAAGCGATAATTCTGGTGTATTTATTAGTTTCTGTTCCCTCTCCATGTAGCTCGATCTGAGAGCTTTCCATTTGTTCCGTCCATCGTGGAATTCTTACATTTTCAAGCGTCGATAATCTTTTCTTGAATTCATCCCATTCCTTTTGAATTGCCATTGGCACATTTTCATCCCATTCGATACCCAAGAGCCAAAGACTTTGAATCAGAATCTTTGCTTTGATTGTTATAGGTGACAACCAGCCAAAGTCACTCAATATTGCTCGTTTGGTACTCTCTGTGCTGAATGACGAAGAATTTACCTTAAATTGGAAGTCGTCTGTCTTCGGGCACCATTTTATTCCCAAAATTTTGAATGTAGTGTCACTATTAAAATCAAGTTCTGGTTTCATTTCAACGATTTCTCTTGGTAAGGCCTTTATGAATTCTGAACTATTTGATGACCATTTTCGTAAGTTGAATCCACCCAGCTGAAGTAGCTGCATCAATTCTCGTTGAAGGACTTCACACTCATTTACTGAATTTGCACCGCCAAGACAGTCGTCTATATATAACCCTTCAAGCACTGTTTTGCTCGCCCGTGGATACGTCTGTCTTTCATCCTCAGCTAGCTGGCATAAAGTCCTAATTGCCAAATGCCCTGTATTTGATGGTGCTGTACCGTATGTGACTGTTTTGTGAACGTATTCCTTGATTGGGCTACTGGAATTTTCTCTGTGTCCAAGAGTAATATATCCCTGAATGAATTTGAAATATTCCTGTCGAAGCTCCTCATTTTTCGCGAATCTCTGTTCTAACATAAAGAATCGCTTTAATGCCATTGGGGGTGAATCGCCCAAGACTATGCGATTCTTAAGTGGTGGTAATTTGACGGTATATTGTCCAGTTTCATCCCGTTTGTGTGTCATTTGGTAATGATTCTCGCACATTTCATCTTCGGCGGACTTGACCCTTGCAGTTGGTTCTTCTTCTAGCTCCCAAAATTTCCTCAATCCTTCATCTTCACTACACACACTGATACATGACGTGAGGATCTTAGTTTGTGCTTGCTTCTTTGGAAGTATCCAGCCAAACCTTGTATTTTGTGCCATTGGTGTATTAGCTGGACCCTTGATTAATCCATGCGTCAGAAAGTGCAGTTAAATGTCTGATCTAATCAGTAATTCAATATCTTTTGGTTGTTCATACCATGAATCCGCCAACTTCAAGCCTCGACTGTGTAGCCACTGGTTGGGTAAAATTTTTTGTAGAGGCAGTCTTGATGTAATAACAGACATTACAACTACCTCCATGTTGACTCCTTCATCGTGAATTGATTGAATGGTGAAGTGGCATGTTGCAATGATTTATGTAGCATGACTGTTGATTCCATTTATCCTTGACTCATGCTTCACCAATAGTACCCTTATTTGACTCGCTAATTTCTCTGTCACGAAGCATGATTGAGAGCCTTGATCGATCAGAGCTCGTTCGAGTTTCTCTTGGCCTCCAACGCATATGTTCACAATGGCTGTAGCTAATAGTACTGTTCTGTTAATTTGACATGTTGTGGCGATTCTCGTTGTCGATAGTGTTTCTTCACTTGTTGTTTTTCCTGGTACCAAGACGGCAGCACTCTCACTTCTTGGGAAATGAAGTAGGGAATTATGCTGTTGTGTGCATATCCTGCAACCCTTCTTCGATGAGCATTCCCTTGCTGCATGTCCATCCCGCAAACAGTTGAAACTCAGTTTCGACTTCTGGACCACCTATTTTCGGTTTTTTGGCTTCATACTTAGAAATCTTTTGCAATTATACAATTGATGAGACTCGCTACACACAACGCATTTCGACTGTGTGACTGTAGTCAAATGGTTTTTTGTGGATGGTGTTTTTAACACTTGCGACTGGTGTTCTCGGTTGAGTTCGCGACTGCTCTCCAATCCTCGGAATCTGCCCTCGATAAAGTTAAAAAATTCACTTAACTTTGGAATTTCTGTTGACGTTCCTTTTGTTTGCTGATACAATTTTCTTGATTCATGGTCGAGTTTTGGATATAACAACTGAATCTCTAATGGATCCCACGAACTGACATCAACTCCCAAGTTTTTAATACCATACAAGGTTTCTTTCGACGTGTCCATGATATTTTTTAAGTTGAGCGCATTTTCACTTCGAACTGATTTCAAAGCAAGCAATTTCTGAATGTAGTTGTTGACCAACGCTGCTGGATTTTGGAACCGTTTCGTTAGCAATTCTATTGCTGTTGCATAATTGCTTGACGTAGGTGATAAGTGGCTGCTCTTCCTCTTTGATTTGAATATATACATCTTGATACATCTGTTCCAAATCGATAAACTCGTTGCTGGACATATATTCCTGGTCGTAATCAGCTTCTTCCAGTGATATCATAATTTCTTCATTCATTGTTTGTAACCTTGTCCAGCATTCCTGTAATTGACTCAGCTTGTTTCTTCCTTTTTAACTCATCCAATTTCGCCTTCAAAGTACTCTTAATATCAAGGTACCTTTATTCAAACTGACAAAAATACTTTTTTGTGAAGTAATCATGGTGCGGGTCTGTCTTCCTTAGGTCTTCCAAATACCCGTTATTTAATTGGAAATAGACCCAGTGCTGCTCCAACTTCTCTAGTCGTGTAATGAGATACTCCGCAGAGTATTGTGATTCTCCATCCTTTTTAAAGTTGGTCCAGAATCGATGGACTTCTTCCAAAATTCGCGTTTGGTTTAACGCTATATCGTCAATTTCACTCATGTTTGCACTCTCTAATTTTCACTCTACAATTTATTTTATGACTGCAATATTGGTCTCGTGCCAACACTCACGACACTACATAAAACTTGTAAGTTATACTGTTCCGGCCCATCCGACTCGAAGGACCATGTAAATTCTATCCTTGAATGACTTTAATAATTCTTAATTAACAGCTACCTTACCACGGGTGGGGGGATAGCTATCAATAGGAGAACGTATACTTGTTGCTTGAGTAGATCTGAATTTATTTATTTTCTTAATAGGCATTTATACATAAATTTTGTTTAGTGTGCTAATTTAATTTTAATTGATTATTCCATTCATCGCAGGTTCACTGCTGTTCGGCTGTTGTGCTGACTCGGCTGTTGTGCTGACTCGGCTGTTGTGCTGACTCGGCTGTTGTGCTGACTTGGTTGTTGTGCTGTTACTCAACCACTTGATGTAGGTCGTGATTCGATTCATCGCAGGTGCCCTATTTAGGTCATTCACTGTTGTTCGGCTGTTGTGCTGACTCGGCTATTGTGCTGACTTGGTTGTTGTGCTGTTACTCAACCACTTGATGTAGGTCGTGATTCGATTCATCGCAGGTGCCCTATTTAGGTCATTCACTGTTGTTCGGTCGTTGTGCTGACTTTGTTGTTGTGCTGTTACTCAACCAATTGATGTAGGTGGTGATTGAGTAACATGTTCATGCGGAAACTGCTGATGTTAGCCCCTGTTGGTTCGGGTTCAGTTTTTTTTTTTTTTTTTTTTGCTGATGTATTCAACAATGGGTATCGATAAGGTCTTGGAGCTTCTTCCTATTGGTTTCTCCGACGTCTCCCACGTCGAGGGCCGCAACGAATATCCTCCCGTTCTCCACCTTCGGGTATACCTCTTCAGCCGGTAGCTTCTGCTGCGTTACTTGCTGCATACTTTCCCTAATGGACAACCTCTTAAACGATTTTTCCACTCTTACCTGCGACTGGTCCAGGAGTTTCCGCCCAATTATCATCGGATATGGCCGGCTCTTGTCCGGAACAACTAGAATCTCGCACCAAGAGGTCAAATGATCCACCGAGACCTCCGCATACGCCCGCCCCTCTGTGTAACAACCTCCGCCGCCGAATCCATTAAGCCTCGTTTTGTACGGGGCATATTTCAAGTTCCCTTTCCCTGCAATCGCTCCCAAGATCAACGAACGCCGCGACCAGGTACCCACTTACCCTTGCCGTCTTCAAGTATTCGCCATTAACCTGCTTCATAATTAATTGGGTTTGGCCACCAGTTCGTCGAGGGACTGCACCTCTCCGCCCTCCACTATGAGGCTGCTCCCTTGGTGTCAGGCAATCTTGGCGGTAGTGCCCCGTTTGTTGACAGCCGAAGCACCTTACTTGGCTTACTGAATACCCCACCGTACTTTTTTTTGGTTCTGTTCCTCGTATCGTCCTCAGTTTCAGATCTCCGACCCACCGGACCCGGTCTATCAGCTCATGGTTCGTTCGCAGCGGCGATGCTCGGCACGCCTCCAGATATTCCCCCTCTGCCATGCCCAGCACGATGTACTTGAGAGTGGCTGACTCCTCTAAGCGACCTCGGGACGCAATCCTCTTCATCTCGAAGATATATTCCTCGATATCCTCCTGGGGTTTCTGTCGCCTTTCCCGTAGCAGATTGTGGATTTCCGCCGCATCGTCGTTAGTAGGAAAATTTGTCGAAAGGCCTTCCAGCGAGTCTCGTTGTCGCTGCCATCAACAGGAGTTTGTCATCCAAGTTGTAGATCCGAAGTAGGTCTCTCACTTTTTCAATCCATGCCGACCAGACCTGTTCTTTGGGTGGAATTCAGGGATCATCTCCATAATGTCCCGTACCATGAAATGGTTTCTAGGAACGTTTTCAATATTCCTCTTGTCGACCGATGCCTGTATCTTCGAAGCAGACACTTCGCTTGGAGCACTTTCAAACTCTTGTGTTGCCAAAACGCAATCGTGTGCTTCGAATTCGGTCACTCCATTACCATCCCCGCTACCCGATGCGTTACTGCAAACTCCCACCGGATCCATTGCGTTCAGTAACCGTACAACTCCTCTTTGAGCCCCGTTTGGTCCAACCCTCGCTTTTTGAGCTTCTCTCGCAACTCGTCCCGGGTTAGAGCCCCATATTCCTCTTCATGCTCCTTTTTGCTGCCCATTGGACGTCCTATACACCAAAGAATGCCGCCTCCAGTCGCACGCACAAAGTCAAAATGGCAAATTCTCCAATGAAAAAAAAAACCAAATCCTAAACCAACAAAATTTCAGATACCAGTCGCAAACCTCCTTAGAGAGTCAACCCAGTCGCAATTTCCAATCCCCAAAATCTGACGTCTTCTCTCTTCTCTTGTTCTTTTTTTTTTCTGTATCACGTCAGTGGTCAGATCAAATTGAAGAATTGACGTACTCGTAATAGGAAGAAAAAAAAATTGATAAGCCAATAAACCTCCTTAGAGAGTCAACCCAGTCGCAATTCCCAAACCCCAAAATCCGACGTCTTCTCTCTTCTCTTGTTCTTTTTTTTTTAATTTTGTTATTTTTTTTTCTATATCACGCCAGTGGTCAGATCAAATTGAAGAATTGAAATAGTCGTAAGAGGAAGAAAAAAAAATTGATAAGCCAATAAGAGGAAGAAAAAAAAATTGTGGCTAACCGCTTGATCGAGAAAAAAAACATTAAAAAGCTTGGCGACTACAATCAAGGCTATTTATCGCTCGTTAAGTTAACATTTGTTAATTTAGTTAACTTACTGCAACTTACTGAGATTGTAAACGTTTGGCAGCATCAATCGGTCAACACTAGTCTGGCAGCACTGATATAGCAGCACTTTAGGCATGAAGTGAGGAATTTGACCACGTGGACAGCTGTGGCGTTAAGAGAAAAAATTGTTTTCGTTTGCACGAAAACATTCCAGCACATTTGGCAATTTGGCACATCATACAATTAATTGCGGAGTGGCGATTTATTCTATTGGCTGGTGGATGTCTGACGAGGAATCGGATTATTTGGAATCAAGTAGAGGGTAATCAAGTGTCCCTGTTAAAGTAGGCAAAAAACCGAAAATGGGGATTTCCTTTGTTTGCCAAGAGGTAACAGAAAAACATTGAAAAAATATACCTTCTCTTATAGTATGTTGACATTTGGGTCCGCTGGACTAACAACCATTCAAAGTACGCTTTAAAGTCGGAACTCGTTAGAGGATGGGAAAGTGTTATGTTAATAGTAAAAATTAAAATAGGCTTTCAAATTGAATACATTTTTTGATAGAGACCCATCCATTATTCATAGGCTACTTTGTTGACATCAAAGCAGTTTTCAGTACATATTTTCTTTTTATACACATACAACATAACGTTATGACCCTCAATTTAGTTTTTATTTTTAATTAAGTATTGAAAGGATAGAACTACAGTATGTATAACACAATTTCATAAAACAAAAGATAATAGAAATTAATTTCTTTATGAATTTAATTGTATTTATCACTACAATTAGAGTTGTATAAACTCCCATTCAACTTTATTATCTTTTATTTAAATTACAACGATATCAGATATACATATACATATATATTTATCTATAAAACATTTCATATAACTAAAATTACATTAACGTCTCCTTTAGTAAGGTGCCAAGGTGATTCACAGAAATTTAAAAACATGTCGTACAACACAGTTATTGATTTCAATATACATATATGTACATAATCAATGAAATATTCTTAAATACCTAACAGGTGGTTTTATATTAAACATATTTCAGTTTAGTATTATTTAGTAACGACAGTGATCTATTTACTTATACATTTAAAATGTGCAAAATTAACTCTAACACTATAATTTTCCCAATTTCATATGCTTCTTTGTTTAGTGTTGGAACTAACTCGTTATCCAGTGCGTTCACATACAGTGGTGGTAACTTTTCATTTATACTTTCGGCTTCGTAACACACCTGGAAATATAAAATTTTTTTTTATAAACATCTCATTTGTTAATTTAGTTAACATACTGCAACTTACTGAGAGTGTAAACGTCTGGCAGCAAAAATCGGTTAACACGAATCTGGCAGCACTGACATAGCAGCACTTCACTTCCACTTTGAGGAGCACAGGAACCGTGCTCATACCATACTGTTTTATACATAGGCATCGACTACTGCGCTACTTCTACTAAGCACCCGCAAATACAACAGCAAAAGCAGCAACAACAACAACAGCAGCAGCAGAAACAGCAGCAGCAGCAGAAACAACAGCAACAGAAGACGACTGCAAAGACAAGGGTGCCTCCAATTAATATCTACAAGGTGGAGTTGAAGGATACAATTGAACTATGTAAGTCGGCTATAGGCAACAATTTTTTTATTAACATTTGAATGAAGATAGGCATGCTATCCACTCCAATACAGTGGAGCAGTACAAAAATATTACAGAGTTATTGAGGGACATGACGACGGAGTTCTTCTCCTTCTCCCCGAAAGGGGAAAAGCTGCTAAGGGGGGTAGAACCGTCTACTGATCCGAAGACGCTCCTTGCGCTGCTTAAACAGAACGAGTGCGACGAGCTCCAATTCAAAGGGGTTAAGCCATTCACCACAGCTAGGGCCAAAAGGAAGAAGCGGAGACTGCCGTTCTTCCTTGTTCAGCTCTCACCCAACAGCAAACTGGATGATCTAAGGAGTATTAAAGTCCTAGACTACCAGGTTGTCGCATGGGAAAAATTAAGAAGGAGCAAAAACATTTTACAATGTGTTCGCTTCCAAAGGTTCGGACACGCCGCGTCGAACTACGAAATGCAGCCTCGATGTGTCAAGTGTGGAAAGAACCACAAAGCAGAAGAATGCACTCAGGGTAAGGATGGAGTGGCAGATAAGAGCTAGCTCTCGTGTGCTTTATGCAGGAACTCAGGACACACCGCAAACTATCGGGGTTGTCCTAAGTTCCAGTATATTAAGAAAGTAAATCTGGTTCGTCAGCAGAAGGTCGTAGTGAAACGTCCACCTGCTCCAATTGAAACACAATCCGTGACTCCCCAAGTGACCTACGCCCAAATGGCGGCAGACCAGGGAAACACGGAACAGAAAAGACCGAAGGTTGCTTCTCAGGCCCCAGCGCCTAGAGCACCGGAGCTCAAACTGTCTTGCTGGCCATCTTGCTCTCTATCCAAGGGCAGATGGGTCAGCTTCAGCGTCAGGTACAGGAACAGGCGATGCGGGTGGACCAGATCTACGCACTTCTGCCGGGCCTAACGCACCTCCAGTCGTAATATGTACGAACATGGAGGAGCAATCCTTGAAGATCCTTGCGGTGAATGTGAATTCACTGATTAGGATCGAGCGAAGAGCCGTATTGTTTAAGTTGCTTGAAGACCAAACCCCAGATGTGCTTATGGTTAGCGAAACAAAGCTATCCCAGAACACATATTGGGGCACAATAAATACAATATTGTCAGAAGAGACCAACCCAACTCCACACAAGGAGGAGGTGTTGCGATCTTCATTAAAAAACAACTGCAATTTAAGGTAGTGTACAGCGGTGAAGTACGAAGGTTCCAGGTGCTGGAAGCGTGTATTGTGTGCATCCCTCTCCATAGTGGAAAAAGGATGTACATGATAGCACTCTATGCACCTGAAGCCACTCAATCTACGTTATTTATTTCAAAGCTCGAGACACTTTTCGATGTCTAAGGCTGCAGTCGAAGGTGAATTATTTCCTCATGGCCGGAGATCTAAACGCCCAATTGGGGAAATAACACACCTAATCCTAGAGGGAACCTACTATTCAATTGGTGGGGTCGGCACGATATCGAGTATAAACTCAATTTGAAAGCTAAGAATAGTCCGTCGTTTTCTAGGAGTTGCTCCTATGTGGATCTTATGCTGTTCGACGTACGGTTACAACTGACCGACACGGGCCGACAAACTTTAAACTGCCTGCACACATTTGTGGATGGCAGTGACCATTGCGGACTCAGTGCCGTGATAAGGATTCCCAACGAAATTGCGGAGTTGGAGTAGTTTGTCCAAACGTACTCCTACAATTATAGTAGGACGCGTTACACTCGCTTCTTCAGAAGTTTGACAAGAGCACTCTCCTCGAACTAGCGCTACCCACCGTCTAATAGGAATCTGTCAAACGAGGAGATTGACAAAAAACAAAAACAAATAGATGAGACAATTAAACGAACTATGGACAGTACGATACCTTGGTATCACCATACTTGACGCACTACACCAACACAAAAGTAGACTTCTGTCGAGACTAAAAACCTTATACAGACAGTTTACTGACAGACAAAACTCGGAGGTTAGGACGCTGAAGTCGTTGATTAGAAACTTCCAGAAATTAATCAGGGATAACTACAGACTTCCTGTAAATTTACATTGGAACAACAAAATTCGGGCTGTAAAAGCCAACAACCCGAGTATGTTGCCGCAAATAAATAAAATATTTCGGAGGAATAATCAAAACGACCTTCAGTGTCTTAAGATCCCCCGAACAACGAACAATGGACAAATACTAATAACAGTATGTGTAGATCCAGATAACGCAGTAGAGGATGACAACTTCTTTGTGATCGAAGATCCGCAGGAGAAGGTAGAGGCTATTGGAGCGACTTTCCAGGAAGTGTACAAGCTGAATGACATCATCTGCCCGAACCACGACCTGGAAAATCGCGTCCTTGTGCACAACTTCTACCTTCGAAATCATATAGAGCACTAGCGATCCGAGAACATAGTGATAGGTTGGGTTGGGTAAAACAATAATTAATAGGTAACACTGGTTGGGTTGGGGAAAACAATGTGTTAGGAATCAGATCACACATGCAGCTGTTCCACTAATCCCTAACCTATCTTAACATAAGCATTCTCAATACACACTGCCCATTCACCTTATCCCACACGCTCCCACATAGAACGTAAGATATCATTATACACACTGTCCATTCACCTCATCCCACACGCTCCCACATAGAACATAAGATATCGTAATGCACATAGTCGATTCACCTTAGAAATGTTCACATCAAATGTTCTCACACTCAGTATAGAATTTTCCCACTAAACTTCAGGTGGTGTCACATTGCGTCCAGGCGCACTATGATAATGCCTACTCATCAGAATTATCCGTGAGAACATTTGATGAAATCACCTGTAAATCATGTATAAATAGTTTGTAAGTGCACTAAATAAAGGGACTTTGTTTTTGTCGTTCGAAAAGAGAGTCGTTTTCATTATTTGCTACCCCCCAGCCGAGGTAAGGAGCAAATTAGGAACTAAGGGTTGAAGTGGTAACAAGTGCCGCTTCAACATCAACAAATCGCCATGGTGATACTGCCTTGACGAATCTTTCTGTTAGTCTATAGGGGAATCAAAAGAGATTCTCCTCAAAACATTGGTGACCCCGACGTGATCAAGTACATTGCTTGTGTCACAACCACAATATTTGCTGCCCCCACCAGAGGTAAGGAGCAAGTATTGAGAACTCTTGCATCATCGAGAACAGTGTTACCAGGGCATACACTGGTAAAATTGAATAGCGTTACCAGGGCTAAAACACTGGTAGCCACGTCCATTAAATCGAGCACAGCGTTACCAGGGCATACACTGGTAAAGGAGACTTAATTTAAAACGCGTAACCAGGGCTATAACACTGGTCCACAAGGCATCGAGATGAGTCTAGAGGAGCTATCATCAATTCAAGAGTATATGCAGGAGAATGAAGGCGATGAGCTGCTCAACTACTTTGATTTGAAGACGGAACTGGTAAGCCAGTTCAAACATCAACAACGAGACCACGAAATCCTAAGGACAATAATGGACAGAAGACAGCAACCACATGAAACGTTTGACGACTTCTACAGCGACATACGAACATTGACCTTGCAGATGAAGATCCGACCACACGAAGACGACTTGGTAGCCATACTCAGACAAAACATTAAAGACAGGGTAGCTACACTGATATTCGGGTGCACCATCAGGAGTATGCAGGAGCTGAGGGAGGAGTGTAGACGTGCCGAAAAGCACATGGCGGCGAGAGATTCCAGGATGAGGCGTCGCGTCAACGAAATAGCCGACGACCCAGGAGACCGAAGTTTACGGAGAGGCATGCTGGGTGATGTAGAGGACGAAGATTTTGAAGTGGCAGCAATCCAGAACAAAAGAACGAACAGACCAACAAACTACTTACACACAGACCCTACTAACAGAATAACAAACGCCTTTACGAACAGAACAGACTTGACTAGGAGTACGGAACAAACCCCACCAGCATGTCCCTCCTCGTTTCACACCCTGACATGTTTCAGTTGTGGGCAGGGTAACTTCGCCTTCAATTGTCCGAAGTGTCAGGGAAACTTGAAGGTCGGCGGTGCGTCCGGGAATCACTCGTCGATGGCGTCTGCACTCTCGGAGAAACAGGACAAACCGGGGCTGTCCAAATCTTGATGAGGGACGCAAATGGTCAAGATACCGCAACGAAGAAGGAGATCCCTCCGAGAAAGAGCCTCCACAGACGACTGCAAGAGTACGAAGAAGCTAGACGACGAATTTTCGGAGAAGAGATAGCACGACCTTCAAATCTCCTACACTTTAGAAAGATACATAGGCTTAGGGAAAAGTTTGCAATATATAGACGACGAAAGAATCAAATAGAAGCATCTGTGATATGTACCTCGGACGATAATAGGCCATATGCAGAAGTGAGAATAGAAGGAGAGGAGATTCTAGGGCTATTAGATAGTGGAGCCTCTGTTAGCTGTTTGGGGAAAGGTGCACTCGAATTCATAGCTAGGACGAACGTAACGTTAACTAGGATGGCAACAGACGGATACAAGGACGTTTTACGACTACTGTTTCATGGGGTGGCAAAACCCAAGAAATGGAGCTGTATGTTGTTCCTAGTTTGCAGCAGCAACTCTATTTAGGGGTAGATTTTTGGAGCGCCTTTAAGGTCGCTCCTCACATCATTGACGAACTTGACACTCCATCTCCGACGGTAGAGAGTTCTCCTGTCCAGACACTGTCACCCGCACAAACAGCTCAACTGGAAAGAATCAAGCAACTGTTCCCATCATTTGCAGTGCGAGGTCTGGGTAAGATCTCCCTCGAAAAGCATGTTATCGAGGTGGATGACGAGCAAATTCCCACTAAGCAGAGGCATTACCCGATCTCGCCAGCAATACAGAAGCTGCTTTTCGATGAACTCGACCGAATGCTTTCTCTCGGGGTCATCGAAGAGAGTAACAGTGCATGGAGCTCTCCAGTGGTGTTGGTGCGGAAACCCGGCAAAAATAGACTTTGTATGGACTCGCGAAAAGTAAACGCAGTCACCAAAAAGGACGCTTACCCGCTTCCTCACATCGAGGGTCTGTTGAGCAGACTTCAGGATACACGATTCTTATCGGGTATTGATCTGAAGGATGCTTTCTGGCAGATTCCTCTGGAGAACAAGTCGAGGGAGAAAACAGCCTTCACAGTCCCTGGACGGCCGCTATATCAGTTCACGGTTATGCCGTTCGGACTGTGCAATGCCGCCCACAGAATGTGTAGGTTGATGGACAAGGTCATTCCCGCTCGGCTGAAAGAGAATGTCTTTGTCTACCTTGATGACCTCTTGGTTTGTTCTCCAGATTTTGAGTCACACGCCAGACTGTTGGAAGAAGTAGCGAGATGTTTAAGGGAAGCGGGTTTGACGATCAATGTTGAAAAAAGTAAGTTCTGCTATAAGGAGATAAGGTACCTCGGATATATCGTCGGGGATGGATGTCTACGGATGGACAAAGACAAGGTGTCGGCGGTCGAGAATTTCCCGATACCGAAGACTCCCAAGCAACTCCGTCGGTTCCTAGGGATGACGGGTTGGTACAGACGTTTTATCCCCAATTTTGCTTCTGTATCGGCTCCCATGACCGATTGCCTTAAGAAAGGACAGACATTTACAATGACCGCCGAGGCGCTGAGGGCATTCCAACAGCTCAAAATGTCCTTGGTGACAGCGCCGATACTGACAAATCCGGACTTCACCAAACACTTCTACATACAATGTGATGCCTCGACGTCTGGTGTGGGGAGTGTGTTGTTTCAAATAGACGCCGAGAAAAACGAACGACCGATAGCATTCATGTCCCAGAAGCTCAACTCCGCTCAGCGAAATTACAGTGTGACGGAACTTGAATGCTATGCGGCCGTTCTGTCAGTAAAGAAGTTCAGGGCCTATGTGGAGGGATTACCATTCACTATAATCACTGATTACGCAAGTTTGAAGTGGTTGATGACTCAGAAGGATCTGTCTGGTCGATTGGCAAGATGGAGCCTGAAGCTTCAGGGTTTTGACTTCGTGATCGAACATAGGAAGGGTGTCCAGAACGTAGTCCCTGATACTCTCTCGCGTGTCCATATGGAGGAGCTCACTTCCGATACGATAATGTTAGAGGTAGACCTTAGTTCGCCATACTCCGGGGGAATATGACGAATTAAGGAAGACAGTCGACATGAACAAAGACAAACTACCAGACGTATGTTAGTCCGACGGATTTGTCTACAAACGGACTGAGATACGGACAGGTGACGAACTACAAGAAGATTGGGTGTGGAAGCTTTGGGTACCGAAGGAGTTGCGTGGTAGTCTTCTACAATCTGCTCACGATTCTCCTGCTGAAGGACATGGGGGAATAAGCAAGACACTAGCGAAGTTGAGACAGAAGTACTTCTGGCCAGGTATGGTATCAGATGTACAGGCTTACGTTAAAGCGTGCGTAACCTGTAAGTGCAGCAAATCACTAAACGTGATATCCCGACCGCCGATGGGACAAAAAAAGGTTAACGGACGACCTTTTCAACGCCTCTACATCGACTTCTTAGGACCGTACCCACGAGCGAAGACAGGATATACTCACATATTTATAGTCTTAGATCATTTTAGTAAGTATGTTTTATTGCGGCCTATCCGCAGAGCAACGGCAGCTGAGGTAGTAATATATTTAGAAGAAAATGTTTTCCACGTTTTTGGTGTCCCCGAATTTATCCATTCAGACAATGGGAAACAATTCGTTTCCGAATTGTTCTCCAGCTTGCTAAACAAATATGGGGTCAAACACGTTCGCACCGCGTTCTACTCTTCTCATGCAAATGCTTCCGAGAGGGTTAACCGTTCCTTACTGGCCAAACTACGGACGTATATTGACGGGGACCAGAAGAACTGGGACATACATGTCAGTAGTGCGGCATTCGCCTTGAGGAGCGTAGTACACGATGCGACATCATTCGAGCCCTATTACGCCATATTCGGGATACCCATGGTGCAGCATGCTAGTGCCTATGAAGTCCTGCGCAGACTGGATATGATCAAGGACCCAAGGGCTCACATTGAAAATAAGACTGATAGGTTAGCTTTAATTAGAGACAGAATTTTCGAGAATCTAAGACTGGCACATCAAAAGTCCACCAAAGTATACAACACGAGAAGCCGAGATGTCAAGTACGCCGTAGGGCAAACTGTCTACAGGCGTAACTTCAAACAAAGTAGCCTACCTGATGGATACAATGCCAAATTAGGCCCGAAATTCTTACCATCGGTAATCTTGAAAGTGATCGGCAACTCCCTGTTCGAAGTAGGCAACCAGAGAGGTGAAGTGGTGGGCAAGTTTCATGCCAAAGACCTTCACGTATGAAGGACAAGAAGACTGTGATAGACCTGACGCACATAAGCTGTCGTTGCTATAGATATGATAGTTTGTAAGTAGAGTTATAGATAGTTATTTATTTATTATAGAGTATATTTATTTATTATAGAGTATATTTATTTATAGAGTTTATTTATTTATAGAGTTTATTTATTTATAGAGTTTATTTATTTATAGAGTTTATTTATTTATAGAGATTATGTTATATGATATGATTTATATATAGAGCCTATTTATTTATTATATAGTTTATTTACATATAGAGTTTATTTATTATTGTATATTTATAGTTTATTTATTAGCGTTAGGTGGGGCGACCTGGATGTATCCAAATGCACCCCTATAATGATTTGTAGGTAGCATACGGGTACATCCACATACGCCCCTGTGATATAGTAGCTGTGATACAAAAGATCTGTGATATAGGACGAGCCTCAACGGTTGGAGTAGAGGATCTCAGGGCGCAGGCCCTTACCACACGTTGGGCAATAACAACAAACAGATATAAGATGGCCTAAAGCACTTGAATAAGCTAACATAAAGATGACGAACCAGGCCCCCTTTTTTTTACGAGGCCGGTTGGCGAGTTGTCGTGAGCCTGTTACGAGGGCCTGTACCTCGTCCAATAACAATAACAAAAAAAAAAAAAAGGAAAAGAAAAATTAAAAGAGGTACCTGAACACAGATGATTACTCCAGCGATCCCACGATGGTATTTTTCATCGACGTCCTCTGTACTGGTTGTTGATGATCGTCTTGTGCGCCCTCGCACACACAAACACCCGATCCCAGAGGTGGGTTTTGGTGTTTATTGATTCAAATGAGAAATTTAAGAATGCATTATACAAAAAGAAAAAAAAACAAATAAAAATACCAACATACCTGGGGTCGCGTGCTGTCCACAGGCAGTATCCCTACTGCAACTTGTCCTTTCTTCTTTCGTTTGTTTTGTTTTGTTTCTTTCCAGTTGCTCAAACCTGCACACCCACGAAATTCAGGGGTGGGTTTTCTTTAATTTTTAAATGAAGAAAAAATTTAAAGAAAGAAAAACACAGCGATTTGCCTCGCAAAAAAAAAATTAGAAAATAAAAGAAATGACAGCAATCAGCTGACATGAGGGAGGGAGATACACCCGTCTCTCTCTCGCAAAAATATTAATGGCGATCGGGAAATTATCTGTGGTTCAGAAAAGAAAAATAAGAAAAAATACATAGAATTCGTTCAGTCAATATCTTCATATTATATGTTTATATGGGTTTTGTTAGTCAGAAATTTTGTTTTGGGTTAATTAGGGTAGGTTAGTTATATTAATGTAAGGTATGTTATGTTATGTTATTGTTCGAATTTAGACAAATGTATTAAGTTATTAAAGTGTTATATGTAAGTATTATCATCTTGACGAAGGATATTGGCAAAGGGAATTTCCCTTTTCCAATACTCCGACCGACATGACGAAGAGGGAGACATAGATAACATAGATGGACGAAGAGAATTGTAGGCAACAAATGAAAATGAAGGGGTAACGAAGAGAATATGACAAAGAGTAAATTGAGGAAGACAAGAAACTAGGGCAAAGAACATCGACCGTTGATCACTTTTTTGATTATATCATATGGGAACGGTCGATGCCCCGACTCCATAGATAATAAAGAAAAAAAAAAGTTCACAGTGGTATACAGAAAAAAAAAGGGAAAGACAAAAAAGGAAGGAAAATTGAAAATTTTGTTTGGTAAGTGATGACTGCCTAGGGCAAGAGAAAAAAAAAATGTAATATTAGTTGAATAGTAATTTTTCTAGAAGAAAAAAAAAAAGGATAGGCAGAGGTTCGAAGGGCAATAGCTCCGCTCGAGAAGAGGACGGGGCAGAACAAGACAGCAGAGGTATGTTATCATATAACTCGATTTCCACGAACCAAATAATTTAACTTGGGGAACTTTTGGCAATTCCTAGGACTTGGGTCGAACCGATACGCCCAAGCCTCTGCAAAATTTTTTTTGGTAGACCCGGTTTGCGGTACGCAAGCAACGGCTAGCGGAGACGGCTAATCAAACCACAAGACGGCCAAGCGGTATCCTACAAGGGGGCAATTTATTGCAAGGAGCAAAGGCCACACAAAGAACTGAAGCGAGGTGCTCCGCCCCAAGGCTCCGTAACACAACAGCAGCAGCTATAGAGAAAAAAAAAGGACAGCGAGGGAACAAGAAAATTTTTTTTGAGTGAAAACATAGTGCAGTGAATTTGCAGAATTTTTTTAGTTTAAAGTAGTTTTTTTTCTTTGGAGTTTTTGTTTAGTTTTTAATTTTTTTTTGAAAAATCTCTTTGGGCAATTGAGTGTAACGTAAAGTATAACAAAAGTTCTGTGCTTAACACTCGTATATTTAAGTCGCGAACATATACATAGCTGGAGCATCAGCATCTTCATTTCATCTCTTCTTCTGCTGCCGGCAGGACAACGGGGGACATAAAAACCGTGAGTAAATTTTTCTGATTTTTTTTATGAATAGTTTTTTTAGCCTTATTTTAGTGTTAAGAACAGAATTTTTTTTTTTTTGATACGTAGGATAGGTTAGTTTAATTTTAATTTGGTTTAATGAAATTCCTATGATAGAATTACGTGCATAATTTAGATATAAGAGAAGATCATAAGAATAAAGCTAAATGTATAATGATGCAAGTTTAGTGTTCATAATAACATATTAGTGATGTGCCGGTAAAATTTGTTTGTGCAAAGATGGTGTGTGGGGGTAATGGGAAGGCCGTCCTTTCGCTGACCAGGTGTGACGATGACGTGACAGGACGACTATACTGACTGGACAAGGACTATACATGACGACCATACGCACGTAACGTAGAGGACATGAGACTATAGTGGCTGGATTGAGGCAGTAGGGGCCATCTCCAGTGAATATTGGCCAAGGAGATGGCGAAGGTTGTGTCATCCAGACACAAGGGTGGGCTGGCCATGCTGGTGCCATCAACATCTGGCACGTCTCTGGGACGAGACGAACCCACATCCTGGAGAGACTAGTGGATATGGATGCCGTAGTATAGGGCTAGAATAGGATAGTTATAAGTTAGTTTAGGTATATGTTAGGGCCTATCATAAGTTTTTAGTATAGATTAGGTTTAGATTAGAATAGTTAGGTTAGATCTAGCATACCCTTCTTTCTCCGGGATATGGGCATAAGCCCTTGAGCTTCATCTTCTTCTTCTCCTGTCTTCTTTTCTATCTTTGCTTAAGTCCGTCCGTGGTCTAATTAGGTTAGCTTTTCTCTTCTCTATTAGGTTCTTTTTTTTATACATATGGCACGATTTTTTTTGTGTTTGAGCAGGTGGTGTGAGAGTGATGAGAGACAAGAACCAGCCCCGTCCGACGAGTTAAGCCGTGCAACCGCGTGCGTGCCGCCGTCCCCTTCACCCACACCGAAGATGCTCCCGTGGCCTGCCCCTAGCTCATAACAGATACTCCATCATCAACAAACGGGATCACACATCCAATAAAAACAAATCAAAATATACCACCAGTCAATATTCGACCTTATCGTCTGACACAGATTCACATACAGGAAATAAAGAATCAAGTGAACAAAATGCTGAAAGACGAAATAATAAGGCCAAGTTATAGCCCTTGGAATTCTCCCCTGCTAGTCGTCCCAAAGAAACGAAAACAAAAGTGGAGAGTAGTAGTAGACTACAGAAAACTAGTGACTATCGCGGACACTTATCCGATAACAAATATCGAAGACATCCTTGGACAACTAGGCGATTCAAAGTATTTTACCACATTAGATTTAGCCAGCGGATTTCATCAGATCGAAGTAAGGGAAGTAGATAAAGAGAAGACAGCTTTCAGTACACCAAACGGACATTTTGAGTTCAATAGAATGCCATTTGGACTGCGAAATGCTCCCCCTACTTTTCAGAGGCTGATGAACAAAGTTCTTACTGGTCTACAAGGCATAAAATGTCTAGTAGACGATATAATTATATATGGCAAAAATTTGGATGATCATAATAAAAATCTGATCGAAGTGTTCCAAGCTTTAGATAAATACAACTTAAAAATGCAACTAGATAAGTGCAAGTTCTTGGAAAAAGAAGTTATGTACCTGGGGCACATCATTTCAGAATTCGGAGTAAAACCAGACCCAGAAAAGATATCTGCCATTCAAAATATAGAAACCCCAAATTCTCAGAAACAAACAAAATCTTTTCTAGGTTTAGCAGGATATTATAGGAAGTTAATAAAAAACTTTTCAAAAATAGCAAACCCATTAAACAAACTTCTGCGCAAGGACGTTCCATTCAAATGGGACGCATTTTGTGATGAATCATTCAAACAATTAAAACAAGCAATCATTAATCCACCTATCCTATAATACCCTAACTTTAGCAAAACCTTTTATCTCGCAACTGATGCTAGCAATGAAGCCATAGGCGCAGTAATCTCGCAAAGAGATTCCGATGGAAATGACTTACCTATAGCATTCGCTAGTAGAATACTAAATTCGGCAGAAAAGAATTTCTCTACTATAGAAAAGAAGCTCTCGCAGTGACACACTTCCGACCTTATGTATACGGATGCCACTTCGAAGTTATTACCGACCACAAGCCACTGGTATGGATGTTTAATTTGAAAGATCCTTCTTCAAGAATAATGCGCTGGCGCATTAAGCTCGAAGAATATGACTTTTCGGTTTCTCATAAAGCCGGACATCTAAATACAAATGCAGACGCCTTGTCGCGGTTAAACGTAGCTGAAATCAAAGTAGTTACCCGTATTCAAAACAAAGTCACGCCAGAGGAACAAGAAAAAGTGAACGAAAACGTAATTGAAGTCTCAGATCCAAATCGAATAAAACAAATAATACACGAATTTTATGATGCTCCTTTGGGAGGACACCAAGGAGTAAAGCGCGCACTAAAGCAAATAAAAAAAGCCTACAAATGGAAAAATATGTACGTAGATATAAAAAATATATATTACGTCTTGCGAGTTGCGTCAGAAGAATAAAGTATATACACGTCGCAAAATCCCAATGGTTATCACTACTACAGCAAAAGCTCCTTTCGAAAGGATAGCTCTTGATGTGGTGGGACCACTCCCAATTACCGAAAACGATAATAAATACATCCTTACATTCCAGGACGACTTAACCAAATTTGTCCAAGCAGTTGCAATACCCAATCAAGAAACCCAAACAGTGGCCGAAGCATTAGTAAATCAAATCATTTGTACATTTGGAATTCCACAAACCATCCTCACAGATCAAGGAACAAACTTCACCAGTGAACTATTCAAAAACGTTTGCAAACTCCTAAGAATACAAAAGACCCAAACAAGTCCATACCATCCACAGTCAAACGGAGCACTTGAAAGATCACATAGGACGTTAGGCGATTATTTAAGAAACTACGCAAGCAGTGATCAAACCAACTGGGATAAATATATCAGTTACGCTGTATTCTGTTATAACACTACAGAGCACACAAGTATCAACTACAGCCCTTAAGAAGCTCTTTTTGGATTTAAACCCAGAATTCCTTCTGTTTCAAATAGACAATTACAACCCACATATAATTATGACGACTACATTACTGATATTAAAGCCAAGTTACAAACCGGTTACAAAATCATCCGCGAAAACCAGTTAAAAGCTAAAGAAAAATCAAAAGAATACTACGATCGTAACTCGAATGAAATAAGTTACAAAGTAGGTGACCAAATACTGCTAGAATCCAAAAATCGATCTAATAAAAACCTTACTCCAATATACGAAGGAAGGACCGTATGAAATTGTAGAAATTCTGTCTCCTGAAAACTCCAAAGTAAAAATAGGTAGGAAAGAAAAGGTAGTACATAATAACTTACTATAGCCTTATACACAGAGAACACACGATGCACACAACACAATAACCACATAAACTACAAAACCAAAACCACTAAAATAAAATCTTGGTGCTCTAATCCCGAGATTCGCTATTATTATATTGTGTGTACACGTGACAATAGCACAAGTAGAACTGCAACAGCTGAATAAGACCGGAGTATATCTGGAACCTATCGGAGTCCTCGGAAAATCTTTTACTAAATGGACATTCCTCTTCCACGTCAACGTTTCACTGACTAAAACCGTGGAACAAAACGTAAACACAATAGCAGAACTTTGTACTGCAACCCTTAAAGAATATCCCCTAGATCATTGTAAAATTACTTTGCAAATCTTAAGAATCTCACTGAAATACAAAACAACAACCGAATGTTGGACAATATATTACTAAAACAAAGAATTCATTTCCGTCAACGAAAACTATAGGCGATACATATTCCTAAACAGCGTAGACCTAGATAAATGTACAAAAACAGAGTCAGACCATTATGTATGCCAACAAAACTTCGTCATACATAACCATAACAATAATAACTGTATAATACAGCTCATCACAGGAAATCCAACCCCTGAATCATGTGAAACTAGAATATTCGTACTCAACCATGAAATTTGGTTTAACTTAGTGAACAAAAACTCTTGGCTATATGTCATGCCAGAGTCAACGAGCGTACGAGTCTTGTGCGGCAACGTACCCCAAACGATCAAAATCCACGACAGTGGAATCCTTAAAATAAACCCATATTGCAAAGCAATAACGAATGAGGTATATCTTCAAGCGTCAAACGACGTGTACAATAGGACGTACTATTTACAAGAAACACTTACTGAAACCGTGGAAATCCCTACCAACCTATCCCAAATTTCACACCATGTGATACACGTAGAAAAACTGGATTTAGATAAAGATAGCGTTAATATTGAAAACTTAGCTAATACAAACAAATCATTGTTAACATTAAAGTATGAACACGTGTACATTCCAGTTTCTGTTATTCTTCCTATTGGTATAATTGTCACATTATTACTATTAATAAATAAATATTTTGAAATAAAATTGTTAATAAACAGGACAATATTAAACGAAGCTACAGCGCAAGAGAACGCTAACCAAGAGCTTAACGAAATTGTAGATTAATGATGGTAATGTAATTTTCTAATTAAGAAACATATGTAATATTTCACATAAGAACAAGTAAAAATGTCAAAAAAAGAAACATAAATTTATATATTCTTGCAAAAACAAATATCGTAGATGGTAATAACAACATGTATAATCATAACTTTAGTATAATCATAACTTTAACATATAGTCTAAAAATATTGAAATGTATAATCTTAACCCAAGAAGAAAAAATTTAACTAATGAATCGTAATTTTTCAAATAGATCAAATAAAAATCACCACTCTTGGTCCAGTCGACTCCTACATGTTTCCCGCAGAAAGATCTCACTCGTAACCTCGTGCGCCTTTCGTATTTTAAGGGAGAGGACTGTTGTGCCCACACACAATGCTGTGCCCACACAAGACGCAGCGACCTAACCCAATTCGACACATGTCCTTCATATCACTATTTCAGTGCAAACATGCAACTGACCTAATGTGGCGACACACATGTCACCCTTCCCCATTCCACGAATATGCAACTGACCCACAGCAGCGACACACTTGTGCAGCCACACTGACCCACTCAAGTGCCCGCCAACAAATAACCGAAAAGGTCACAAAGTGTCGATTACAAATGTTACGTATTCTTGCGACCACTTGTAAATAAACTAGTGCAAGAATACGCCACATGGATCGAATTACTTTGATGACCCATTGGCGGTACAATGGGTAAGGTACGAATAATGAGACATAGAGGAAACCTCGGAAACGATTGGATGGAGAGTGGAGTCTCAACAGCCAAACAGAAAAGTCTTTTCATTCAAACTTCAAAAATAGACTCGCGTATCCACTCGCGCATTAAAACACTACTCAAGGCGGAGGTGTTGCCATCTTCATTCACAACGACTTGCGATATAAGGCCGTGTACAGCGGTGAAGTACGGGGCCGAACACACCTGGTACAACATCGTATAGACAATGGTGATACTAGACCAATTCGTCAGTCTGCTAGGCGCCTTCCATTGGCAAAGCAGACAGAAATTGCAGAGATGGTGTCGGCAATGGAGAAAGAAGGTCTTATTGAGAGTTCCAAAAGTCCGTGGGCATCACCGGTTGTACTGGTTAAGAAGAAAGATGGCAACACTCGGTTCTGCGTGGAATATCGGCAGCCCAATTACGTCACCAAGAAAGACAGCTATCCTCTGCCACCGATTGACGACACGCTGGACACACTATCAGGAGCCCAATGGTTTTCCATCCTCGACTTGAAGAGTGGCTACTGGCAGGTACAGATCCATCCAGAAGACCGGGAGAAAACCGCCTTCACCGCAGGAAATGGGCTATGGCAATTCACGGTAATGCCATTCGGGCTGTGCAATGCTAAGGCGACTTTCGAGCGATTGATGGAATGTGTCCTGCAAGGGTTAACATGGAAAACCTGTTTGATATACTTGGATGATGTCATCGTCGTAGGAAAAACGTTTGCGCAACACCGAGACAATCTAAGGGATGTATTTCAAAGGCTTCGAAGTGCCCACCTGAAGCTCAACCCCAAGAAGTGCGCCCTGTTTAGAGCGGAAGTCAAGTACTTGGGGCACATAATTTCAGCAAAAGGAGTGAGAACCGATCCAGAGATAAACACCAACTAAGGAGCTTCCTAGGCCTAGCACCTACTACAGACGGTTCGTGAAGGATTTTGCCGGGATCGCAAAGAGCCTGCACCAGTTGACGGAAAAGGGAAAACAATTCAAATGATCAATTAAGTGCGAGAAGAGCTTCAAAGCACTTAAACAACGGCTATGCGATGCCCCGATACTAGCTTACCCCACTCCCGGGGAAACGTTCATTGTGGATGCAGGTGCTAGTAATGTCGGGGTAGGAGCCGTACTCTCCCAGTTGCATGATGGCCAAGAGAAGGTGGTTGCGTACTTCAGCAAGGTGCTCTCTAAGCCAGAAAGCAACTATTGCGTGATAAGGCGGGAACTTCTAGCTTTGATCTTGGCTACGAAGCATTTTCACAAATACCTCTACGGGAGGAAGTTCGTTCTTCGCACAGACCATGCAGCCTTAAAATGGCTATTAAATTTCAAGAGTCCTGAGGATCAGGTCGCAAGATGGATCCAAAGGCTGCAAATATACGACTACGAAATACAGCATCGTAAAGGAAACTCCACTCTAATGCGGATGCACTGTCCTGGCGACCATGCAGAACGGATTGTAAACATTGAGCGCGTCAGGAAGAACGGGAACTGGTTTCCATCCAAAGACTGATAGCCGAACCTATCGCGGGCTGGAGCACAGATGAGATCCGGAACGCTCAGAAGGAAGACCCGGATATCGAGCCAATTCTGGCCTGGAAGGAGAACATGGAGAAACCGGATCATCAGAACATCTCTCACAGAAGCCCGACCTTAAAAGCATATTTTGCGCAGTGGGACTCCCTCCATGTCCAAGAAGGTTTTCTGAGAAGAAAATGGGAATCCTCCGACGGAAAGTCATTTGTAATGCAGCTTGTGGTGCCGCGGATGAGGGTCAAGGAGGTGTTACAGGAAATGCATGGCGGGGCGTCCGGAGGCCACTTGGGAGTGAATAAGACGCTAGAAAAGGTACGAGAGCGTTTTTATTGGTTAAAAGCGAAGGAAGATGTCTAAGACTGGTGCAGAAAATGCGACGTGTGTGCAGCTAGCAAGGGTCCGAGAATCAAAACTCGAGGTAAGATGCACCAATACAACGTGGGAGCACCTTTCGAACGAATCGCCATTGACATCGCAGGGCCCTTTCCGGAAACCGACAATGGTAATCGGTATATACTCGTAGTAATGGACTACTTCAGTAAGTGCCCGGAAGCGTTTCCGATCCCTAACCACGAAGCCAGAACCGTGGCGGAGCAGATCGTCTACAATTGGGTGAGCAGATTCGGTGTGCCCTTGGAATTGCATTCTGACCAAGGGCGGAACTTCGAGTCAAGAATCTTCCAAGAGATGTGTCAACTACTCGGAATCAAGAAGACAAAGACAACCCCGCTTCATCCACAGTCGGACGGTATGGTGGAGCGTTTCAATAGGACTTTGGACGAACATCTCTTGAATTTCGTAGGTGACTACCAACGGGATTGGGACCGGCAGATTCCCTTGTTTTTGATGGCCTATAGAAGTGCCGTGCATAGCACTACTCGACATACGCCGTTCGAAATCTTGTTTGGTGGAATAGCTCGGTTACCCAGTGAGGTGAAATTTGGATCTCCTACCGATGAGCCCAGAAATGAAGAAGAGTACGTGGCGGACCTTAGGGGAAGGCTTAGGGGCATACACCAAAGGACCAGAAGCCATATTAAGATAACGAGCGACCACATGAAGACCGGGTATGATGCCAAGGCAACAACGTCAGGATTCCAGGAAGGAGATCTAGTGTGGCTGTATAATCCTCATCGCCAAAAGGGGAAATCAATTAAATTGCAGCAGAACTGGGAGGGTCCCTACAGAATAGTAACCCGCATCTACGATGTTGTCTACCGCATCCAGCGAGGACCAAGGGCCAAAATGAAAGTGGTTCATGTGGACCGACTGAGTCGATACAATGGCCGAAGTGAGGATGCACTTGTTCGGGACGAACAAGTCTAAGAAGGGGGCAGTGTAACATAATGTAGCATAATAACTACGTCCCAAAAGTAAGCAACACAAAATTACTTTCCGAAGTGTCTTTTCGGAACACATCCGAGGTTCGTGTCCACGGAAGAGAAGGAATATGTCTAGGACGACGTCGCGGAATTAAGAGAGAATTATAACCGCAAGAGATTATTGGCTGCAGCTGTCATCTTGGAATTATTACATCAGAATTTTCTTTTTCCAGTGGTCGAAGAATTTGCTAGAAGTTTGTGGCTATCAGAAATGCGACTATATAAGAACAGATGGCGATCGAGGCAGAGGCAGTTGGTTTTCGAACTGCACGAAGAGATTGGAAAAGTGCTAATAGGCGAAGTTGTAATTTTGTGATGAATTGAAAGTAGAGAGTTAACAAGAAGAAGTAATTAGTTTGGATTTGTGAATTAAGTAATTGAAATGAGATAAAGTGATTTGAGGAGAAAGAGACCTTGTAAAGAAAGTATTTGCGAAGAACAGTATAGTGTGAACTTGAATTGTTCTATAGACTAGAAAATAAAGAAATAATCTCACAGAGTAACGTTTTATCTACTCGAGCCGTAGCTCGCATATTACAATAATTTAAGTTATGTCACGTCGAAAGAAATATTTTAAGCATTAGCTTTGGCTTAGAGCGCCCGCATACATTAAGTTAGTATATAACATAGTTAAGTTAGTTAAACTAGTTTTAAGCATTTTTTTGTGTCTAGCTGTTAAGAGTTCATGAATTACAAAAATAAAAATGCATTAAAAACGAAACGAACAAGTGTCCGGATAGTTCGTGGAGTGATAGAACAGTGTCGACATCTCCGGCGACAAAAACTGAAGAAAAAGCCACATTTACTCCAGCGCCATAAAGATCGTAGATTGAAATCTTGGCGGGCTCATTTAAGCTGGAAGGAAGAATGAAAAGCTATGATTTTTTCCGACGAGAACAAATTTAAATCGAATGGCCTTGATGGCTTTCAATATTACTTTCACGAACAGAACACATTTTAATAAAACAATTTTATTATTTGCACGTGTTATTGAACGCCATATCCGTTCATGGTGATTTGGCAAAACTGACTGAATAAATGACAGCCAATTCGACAGATGTAGGCCGCTATCAACTGTCAAAGCTCGGAAGTCCCTATTGGAAGACCCTGTATTAACAATAGAAAAAGTTAAAAACATTGTTTTTTCTTTTATTCTTCTCTTCTAGTATGTTGACGTTTGGGTCTGTTGGACCAACAACCATTCAAAGTACGCGTTAAAGTCGGAACTCATTAGAGGATGGGAAAGTGTTATGTTATGTTTTTAAGATAGAGACCCATCCATTATTCATAGGCTATTTTGTTGACATCAATGCAGTTTTCAGTACATATTTTCTTTTTATCCACACACAACATGAAGTTATAACCCTCAATTTAATTTCTATTTTTAATTTAGTATTGAAAGGATAGAACTACAGTATGTATAATACAATTTCATAAAACAAAAGATGTTAGAAATTAATTTCTTTATGAATTTAATTGTATTTATTACTACAATTATAGTTGTATAAATTCCCATTCAACTTTATTATCTTTTATTTAAATTACATCGGTATCAGATATACATATATATTTATCTATAAAACATTTCATATAACTAAAATTACATTAACGTCTCCTTTAGTAAGGTACCAAGCTAGATTCACAGAAATTTAAAAACATTTCGTATAACACAGTTATTGATTTCGATATACATACATATATGTACATATTTAATAAAATATTCTTAAATACCTAACAGGTGGTTTTATATTAAATATATTCCTTTGTAGTATTATTATTATTATATTATGTAGTGAATTATTTAGTAACGACAGTGATCTATTTACTTATACATTTAAAATGTGCAAAATTAACTCTAACACTATAATTATTTTCTTAATTTCATTTGCGTCTTTGTGTAGTGTTGGAACTAACTCGTTATCCAGTGCGTTCACATACAGTGGTGGTAACTTTTCATGTAGACTTCTAGCTTCGCAACACACCTGGTAATATAAAGATTTTTTTGATTAACATCTCATTTGTGTTAAACCAAGGTAAATGAAACGCACCGTTTACTTAATGTATCTTTATTTATTCGCTCTCTTTGAAAGCCCGGCGGCTACTACTCTCTTCTCGATACAATCAAGGCTATTTATAGCTCGTTAAGTTAACAGCTCGGCCATCCTCCCCTTATCGTGTCCTTACGATCAGCACCTGGATCGACTTGACTGACACCCACACCGCCATCCGCGATCGAAGCGCCTTCATTACAAAAGTCGTCGTTTTCTCCAACGAGCCCTTCGTCCGGCAACTCACAACACGGCTTGAGCTTATCTGAACTCATCACGGTGCTGAGCCTCCGTTGATTTCTCTGCATACCTGGGATGTCTTCCACAACATAACGATCATTGGGCACGACCCGGGTTATGAGATAATGCCCGCGGTAGTGGGGCTCCAGCTTGCGGGATTCCCCAGTCGCTGCTGCTTCATGTTCGAACAAAATCAGATCGTCCACCTCGTACCGCGATAGCTTGCGATGTCTCAAGTCAGTTGTTTCTGGTGCAACTGCCCTCCTCGATGTTCCGCGGCGCTTTCTCTCTCCTCCAGTCCATTTCTTCTGGTTTGACCGATTCCGCCTTTCCCAGTCCCAGCAGCAGCTTGTTTCCCAGGATGTCCCTCGGCGTATACATGAACAAAAGCTCATGTGGGCTTGCCTACGTTGCTGAACTCCTTGCTGTATTCAAACCCCATTGGATCGTCCGCAGGTAACCGGCCCAATCCTTTCCCGCCGAGTGAGCACACTTCAGGGCTGCTATGATTGTCCGGTTGCACCGTTCCACCTGTCCGTTTGCTCGCGGTGTCCTCACTGCGGTTTTGATGTGCTGCACCCCATATTTATCGCAGTACTGATCAAATCCCTTTGAGGTGAACACTGTTCCCCGATCAGTTACCATACATCTCGGTACGCCAAAATACCCGGACATATCCGCCAGAGCGTTGAGTACCCCCGTCGTGTTCACTGTTTTTACCGCTCGTAAGACAACGTACTTCACAGTCCGTGACTACCTTGAATTCCTTACCCAATAGATAGATCCGGAAACGATCAAGACTATCCACGATGGCCAGCACCTCTAGCTCGTAGGAGTGGTATTTCTTCTCATGCGGCTGTAAAACATTAGTGGGCGCAACACCAAGTCATCATTCCCTCTTTTTTGATTGTATTCCAACCAGCCCTATGGATGATGCGTCTGTCGTACTTCATGGATGTTCCGTGGCGCTGGGAACTCGATGATTGCTGTCGTATTTCGTCGGCTCGGCTTCAGATCAATCTTTTCGAAGAAACTCTATATTTGATTTAAAGAAAACGCATTTACTTAAGTTGAGTGTCAACCCGCACTTCTGCAACTTGTCAAAGCCTTCTTCCACGATTTTGCAGGCAATTATGTTCATGCACGGCTGGAAATGCGGCGGAGCATTTATGAGGCCAAAGGGCATCCTGTTAAATTTGAAGGACCCCTCGTCCGTTGTGAAAGCGGTGTACTTTTTGCTTTGCTCCTCCATCGGGATTTAATAGTAACCCGACGCCAAATTCAGTACGCTGAAGACTGAGTTCCCACACAGCGACGAAAGTACCCCATCACTGGTATGGGGAACTTTCGCTTAACCCTGACTTTGTTGAGAGCTCGGAAGTCGATACAGAATCGATTTGTTCCGTCCATTTTCTTTGTCAAAACAATCGGCGAACAATATTCCGATGATGATGGACGAATCACCCCAAGCTTCATCAACTAATCGACTTTCTTGTTGACAACCGCCCGTTTTGCGAATGGGAGCCTATACGGTTGCACACAGACTGGCTGCGACCTAGTGAGCGGAATGTTAAACCTGTGATCTGGTATGTTTCTGTGTTCTTTTAACTCAATGTTGGCAGAGTGATTAATTCTAGTTCGGTGATTAAGTATCACAACGCCTGCAAAAACTGAGCAAAATCCAATTGTCCTGGTGTTTTTTGATTGTCTTCCAGTTGTATTCATGTATCCGGTTAAGGTCTTCGGATGCCTCTCGATGGTTGAATATTGACGCCTCCATTAGATCCTTATCCTGTGAACTTTAGCCTGAGTTGATACCGATGTGTCAATGGTAGCGATTGAATTGGTAAAGTGCATGTTGTGAACTAGGGTTGGCCACAGAGGCATCTTCGATGTGAGTAAGGAGGACGGCGGCACGCTCGCGGTTGCTCGGCTCAGCTCGTCGGGGGCGCTGATAACTCAGGCCCCTATCGCCTTCATTTTCTTGCAGAAACTGCCAAAACCATTTTTCTGCCGGACCGCTTACGAGGTGGTGGAAATGGGTGAACAGCTGGTGGTCGCTGATACTGTTTTGGCGTTGCAAGGTTTCAACGCGAAACAGGAAACTTTCAACGGACATAGTTTTCGGTGTCCCGTCAAACTTAATGCCCCACTTTTGGATGTCCCCCTTCCGTTCTGAAAACCGTGAAGAAACCGGTTCGGTGAATGGTGGAGCCTGGTCACACAGCGGGTCATGTAGTGGTCGTTCGGGTGGTGGCGGGTTGAAAGTTGGTCTGTTTGTTGGCGTTGGTTGATGTAAGAGTTCCGTCCAGTTTAGTGGGTGCGAAGGAGTGGACTGTCCTCGTCGGGTGTTGTCTTGACGTCGGTCTTTCGTTGCTGGTGGTTCCCTCTGCGCAGCTGCGGATAGCTCCAGGTTGCAGATCTTGTCGTTGATGGCCTTGATGTTCTCCAGAAAAGTAGTCATCATATCTTTCATACTTTCGGCGAATACCGACATGATCTCAACCTGGTTCTCCTTCACCGCTTGAGAGACCACCTTTTGTATCTCCTGTGTTATTCGTTTTGTGTCCTCCACAGCTTTACTCCGCAGGGCGACTAGGTCGTCTTCGTCGTCCACAGTTTGTTGTCTGACCCTGGTCTCTGCTACCGTTGATGTCGCTTGGTTGCCTAGCGACAGACTTAGCCGTTGGTTGCGTTGCCCCACAAGTTCTCTGGCTTTTAGTTTTGTGTCTGTTGTATTTCGTCCGTTTTGTACGTCGTACAAGTCAAGGTCTCTCTAGGTCCTCACGTAGGTCTACCGTGGACCGAGTTACCTTCTGACTTGTCATCGCAGTATGGTCAGACATGTAAGGGTTCGTAAGGTAATTTCCGTCGTCTTGGCCAAAGAACAGATAGTCGTCGTTTGTCCCATTTGTCTTGCGTAATTGCCGTCAGTTCCTGTAGCAGGTGGCAAGTCATATCCGCCAGTTCCCTGTTCGCGTTCCAACCTAGCTCTTAATCGCCTTACTCGCATTCCTGGCGGAAGTGCTCCTTGGGAGCCAGTGTTTTTGGTACTGCCCCTAAATTCCTATTATCTCCCTCCATGATAGGAAAAAATTCAATAAATTCCCTACTTCACTATGCGTAATCAAAAAAAATTCCGAAAATGGATCAAATAGTAGCAAAAAAAAGGTAAAAGAAAACGCGAAACTATACTAAAATAATAAAAAAAAATAAATTCAAAGAAAAGGTGAAAAAAATATATAATAAAAAAAACAAATAATGAAAAAAAATTCAAAGAAAGACAAAAAAATAGCAATAAAAGGAATAAAAACCAATAGTAAAAACATAATAATTAAAAAAAGCAAAATAGAAAAAGGTAAAAAAAAACCCGTATAATAAAACAAATAAATTCCAGGAACTAAAAAAAACTTGTATATGTATGTGTAATGTGGTGCAATATATTCATACTTTGGTGTGTGGATTTTTGGTCAGGTTTTCCAGCAACCATTCTGTAGATGTTGGTCTGTCTGTTCACGTTAGTATCGTCGGGTAGAAACTGGTGCCTCGGATACTTGACGAGGTGTTAAAGTCGATACTTTCCTTCCTTACCACTACTTGCCATCAGGTAATACAAAATAGAAGGCTGGTCAGGATTTCCCAGATCAACTCCAACACAGAATATATGACTAGAGAATATGACTAGAGGTCACCATTCTAGGACAGAAGCTAGCATTCTGCCTTTCCACCTTGTCCCGCTCTTTGCTTATTCACAGACCTCCAACTACCACACAGGATCCACTAGCTCAAAGCCTGAGGATTGGATAGCTGTTTTCAGTCTGTCACTAAGCAAGGAGCATTTACAGCCCTTGAATGTAAAAAACAGGAAAGAAAAAAAAATATTTAAAAATGAAAAAAACTAATCGCGGATGAGGCTGATTGATATGAGTCCAAGGCGACGACTTTCGAAAATAGAAAATCGTCCCCTTGGAGTTGCAATCGTGCCTCTGATAGCCGGTGTTGGTAAAAATACCGTTGGGCGCCATTGTTGTGAGCTAGGGTTGGCCACGGAGGCATCTTCGATGCGAGGAAGGAGGACGGCGGCACTCTCGCGGTTGCTCGGCTCAGCTCGTCGGACGGGGTGGTTCTTGTCCACATCACTTCACACCACCTGCTCAGCACACAAAATCTCGTGCCATTTTGAAAAAAACAAAAGAAAGAAGAAAGCTACTCTATTTAGATTTCGGACGGACTTCAAAAGATAGAAAAAGAAAGTAAAAAAGGAAAATCCAAGGACTTGTGCCCATGGTCAGGAGGAAGATTGGGAAGGACTCCGCGAAACTTACCCTAGCTATCCTAAGCTAAACCTAACTAACCTAAAGTCTTAAACTAAGTCCTAATCTAAACCTATCTATCTTAAACTAACCTACAACTACTCCCTATAGCGCACTCCGTCCTTCCCCTTTTCTCTCCTCGCCAAACGGGTTCATCAAGTACCCAAGGTATGCCTGGTGGAAGTGGCAAAATCTGGCCTGCCCGCCCTTTGTGTCTGGTGACACAACCGATTGCTATCTCTCTGGCCAATGATTGTGAGCGATAGCCCCTAAAAGTGCTCCCCAGTTACGACCTAAGTCCGTCGTAGAAGAAGTTTTTCAGTCGTCACGTTATGTCGTCATTGTTCGTAGTCGTCCTGTCTTGTCACCGTCCATCTACAGAAGGACGGCCCGACCGGCCATCCACACACCAAATAGAAATAAGTCCTACTCACACATATCTATGTCGAAACAGACCGCTGGGATTTTGATAGGCTCATTGCCCTATTCAATTTATTATAAAATTTGAAACTTCAAAGCTACTATTAAAATTAAACACCTATCCTTTCTGCCAAGAATGTAAAGAAATATTTCAAATAAATCAGCGTTCTCACGGTTTCCTTTCCTTTCTTTGTTAGTCCCCCGTTGTCCTGCCGGCAGCACGATGAAGGGAGATCCTCTCCTATTGCGGAGATAAAAACGCGACCGCCAAAAAAAACCACCGTCACACTTCATAGCAGAAATTGACAAATTTTCACTATGTCCTAACCTCACTCTAATTTGACCACTAATTCAAAAATTACACAACTAAAATTCAAAATTTAAGTAACTAAATTCCACTAAGATCCAAAAATTAAATAACTAAATCAACAAAAAAATTCAAGGGAGATTTTAAGAGCAGGGCTTGCAGCCTTGAGAAGTTCACTAAGGACTTAAAAAAATTCAGAAGGAGTGGTAGCACTTTCAAATAAATTTTAAATTTGAATTTTTAAATTTTCCACTTTCACTAGCGTTCACTATGTCCCACGGAGCACTTCTTGTAACGTTGATTTTTGTTGGGGGAAGCGCTTCTTGCTGCCGTTCTTTATTGCGGACTACCGCTACCGCTACCACCGCCTGCACCGGGCTTGTCTGGTTGCACCGGTATGCTCCTTGCAACGGTCCTGGCGGGGAAACAGGAATTTGGCAAAATTTTTAGCTTTTTCTTTTCGTCTTGGCTCACTGCCTGTCGATAAAAAAAACTGCATGTGGTCTTCTGAGACCCTGATCTTTATTCTACCTACCTCGGCGAATTTCTTGATCTCTTTACGCTCCTGCGTACCGTCTTCTTGTGCCTCCCCAGCTAATTCATGTACGGTATGCTCCAGGTTTATCTGACTAGGGAAATTGTTCTCTATTATCATCTATTGTTAGATATTATCTTGTGCCGAACTCACCTCAAAAGATCGACAAAAAAATATAATCTCTACAGTGGGTCTTCGCCTCACTGTATACTAGAGTACGCAAAAAAAATCTACCATCAGCTGTGACTACCAGCTGTTCGCACTTGACTTTGTAAAATGATTTACTTGGGGTCGATGCACTAACCCGTTGTCATTTATCTGGATTATGTGTTTCCCATTATCCTACTTTTCGTCTCCTTCTTTTCCTTTGTTCGACGTTGTCCTCTCTTTGTTACTTCTCTTCCCCTTTTTCTTTGTCATATGTTGTCTTTGTCAGCTGTGAGTAGTGTTTTTCCTTTTTTTTTTTCTTTGGAACATTGCAATGAGAAATTTCCCTACGTCTAGTCATTGTCGGTTACAAAAATTTTCCTTTGAACAAAAAAAAATTCTGAACGATAATATACATAAATACACTAAGCCTGACATACAATATTGTAGCATAATAATAACTACGCTCCTATGTCTATGCAGCAAATTCCGAAGTGACTTTCCATTCTGGCAGAATTTTGGTTCGAACTGTCCTTTCATTCGAGGTTCGTGTCTGGGACGAAGTCTCCACAGCTCATGTCAACGAAAGAGACGAATAATATCAGGGATAAAAGGGAATTATAACTGCAAGAATTATTTCTCTTGTTCCAGTGGTCGAAGAATTTGCTAGAAGTTTCTGGCTATCAGAAACTTCTGCTATATAAGGACAGATGGCGATCAAAAAAAAAAGAGAGTTGGTTTTAGAACCGTGGCGAAGAGATTGGAAAAGTGATAATGGGCGAAGTTGTAATTTGGTGATAAATTGAAAGTTGCGAGTAAACAAGAAAAAGTAATTAGTTTGGATTTGTGAATTAAGTAATTAAAAGGAGATAAAGTGATTTAAGAGGAAAGAGACCTTGTAAGAAAAGAATTTGCGAAGAATAGTGTAGTGTGAACTTGAATTGTTCTATAGACTAGAAAATAAAGAAATAAATTTCACAGAATATCGTTTTATCTACTCGAGCCGTAGCTTGCATATTACATTGGTGTCAGAAGCGGGATAAAACTTATTCTGTGAATAACTATTTCCGCGGTGTGAAATTGCACAATTAAAAAAAAAAAAAAAAAAAAAACCATTTCTGTGATTAGTTGCGCAAAATGGGTCGCAAATTGGGAAAACTAACTATAACTCAACTAAAGGCAGAACTCAGTAAGCGGAACCTCGACACAACTGGGGGGAAAGATGCCCTACTGATTCGTTTGGAAGAAGCAGTAACGCAGGAAGGTGAAAATCCGCACGACGTAGAGTTTGACGTGGAAGAGGAACCAGCAAGTACAGCAGCCGACCCGGGTATAACAAGTCTGCTCCTGCAACTTAAGTTAGTCATGGACGAACAAAAGAAAGCAATAGAAGATCAAAGGAATTCTCTAGAACTTAAGCTGGACGAACAAAAGAAAGCGATGGACGAACAAAAGAAAGCGATGGACGAACAAAAGAAAGCAATGGGCGACCAAAGGAATTCTCTAGAACTTAAGCTGGACGAACAAAAGAAAGCAATGGACGAACAAAAGAATTCTCTAGAACTTAAGCTGGATGAACAAAAGAAAGCAATGGACGAACAAAAGAATTCTCTAGATGCTCTGGAAAGTAAACTTGATGAGCAAAACAAGAACTTGGAATCCAAATTCGAAGTGATCGAAGAGAAAATCGAGAAGGTCGAGACGCAACTCGAAAAAGTCGAAACTAGATTCGATGAAAATTTTGAGAAACATGAAACTCAGTTCGGGAAGATAGAGACTCAGTTTGAAAAAGTGGATACGCAATTCGAGATAGTAGGAAAGCAAGTCGAAAATCTTGCTAAGGAGCTCAGCAACGTGAAGAGACAGAAAGCACGGGAATATTCCACTGACGGACTGAGAAGAAAGGAGATGCAGCCTCCTATCTTCGATGGTCAAACATCATGGCCAATTTATAAGAGGCAATTCGAAGCGGCCGCAATGACCAATAGCTGGGACGATGAAGAAAAGTCTATTGCACTCACGCTTGCACTGAGGGGTCCAGCTGCGGAGCTCTTGCAGACCATCCCGGAAGATAAACAGCAGAACTACGACTCTCTGGTTCAGGCTATCGAGATGCGGTTTGGGGATGAACACATGCAGCAGGTGTACAGGGTTCAGCTGCGTAGTCGAGTCCAGAAACGGGGGGAAACGCTCCAACAGTTGCAAGCGGATATAGAGCGACTAGCCCATCTTTCATACTCTAAAGCCGGTGAGGAGCTTATCAACGAAATGGCGGTGGAAGCTTTTATTCAGGCCATAGAGGACAGACAACTGCAAATGGCTGTAAGGATGGCTGAAAAGCGAACACTCCCCGAGGCATTGGCATTCGCTTTGTCAATGAAGGCTGCGGACCAAGCATACCAGGGAATACACCGTGTCAGGGAAATGTCCGTCGTGGAATGCTCATGCCAGAGAACAGCCGTCTTGGATGAAGACAAAGCTCGCGGAAGTCAAATCCGTTGCTGGAATTGCAACCAAACCGGACACCTACAACGGCAGTGCAGAAGTGCACCTAGACGAGGAAATTGTCCACATTGCGGAAGTAGGAGAAGCAGAGAGGAAGCATCTGGCGGTGATAACATTCATCCTGTCAGTCAGACTTCCCAAAACCAGCAGTCGGGAAATGCGTAAGGACCAACTTAGCGGGGCAGAAGTTGGTTACTGGAATCGAGGCCCCCAGGACCACCATTCAAGTTTCGCAAACCAAACGGGGTAACAAGAGCCTGACAGTGGAGGCACTAATCAACAAGAAGAAGTGCGTTGCCACCATCGACACAGGCGCCACTGCCTCCATTGTAAGAAGAGATATTGTCAGAAGCGCCTGGCTGCACAACACCAACAGCTACTGCCTGAAGACTGCAACAGGGGAAATGGCGAAAGTGTTTGGAGAAGTTCGTCTTACGATTACTCTGGCGGGACTGACGTTCTCCCATGCGTTTCTGGTGGCAGATATATGCGACGAGTGCATCATCGGAATAGACTTCATGAAAGCAAATGAAGTAATCCTGGACATCGGGATGCAAGTACTGAGGTATCGAAATGTGGAGATTCCGATGGTGTACGGAAACGAGAGTGCCGTAACTCTCAGGACAGTCATCAGCAAAGACGAAGTTTTGCCGCCGTCTTCAGAGACAATCATTTGGACGAAGCTGGAAGGTGATTTTGGGAGCCACCGATTCTACATAGTAGAACCAGACCCAGAGAAGAATTCTCAAGACTACATCGTGGGAAAGACGTTAGTCGAACCAAAGAACACCATGGTTCCAGTAAGAGTTTTGAACGCAAGACCACACACTGTCAAACTAAGGCGAGGGGAGGTGACTGGAAAATGCACGCCGATTACCGCCGTCGCAACAATATCTGAACGTGATGCTCCAAAACCTCTCCCATCACCTTGGACAGCGGAAACGAGAGAGACGATTCTCCAGTCCAGTGAGCTGAATCAGGAGCAGCGAACTATGGCAGAGAATCTTATCAATGAGTACGCTGATGTATTTTCCTCACAGGACGGTGAATACGGCCGAACACACCTGGTACAACATCGAATAGACACTGGTGATACTAGACCAATTCGTCAGCCTGCTAGGCGCCTTCCATTGGCAAAGCAGACAGAAGTTGCAGAGATGGTGTCGGCAATGGAGAAAGAAGGTCTGATTGAAAGTTCCAAAAGTCCGTGGGCATCACCGGTTGTACTGGTTAAGAAGAAAGATGGCAGCACGCGGTTCTGCGTGGACTATCGGCAGCTCAATTACGTCACCAAGAAAGACAGCTACCCTCTGCCACGAATTGACGACACGCTAGACACACTATCAGGAGCCCGGTGGTTTTCCACTCTCGACTTGAAGAGTGGCTACTGGCAGGTACAGATCCATCCAGAAGACCGGGAGAAAACCGCCTTCACCGCAGGAAATGGGCTATGGCAATTCACGGTAATGCCATTCGGGCTGTGCAATGCTCCGGCGACTTTCGAGCGATTGATGGAATGTGTCCTGCAAGGGTTAACATGGAAAACCTGTTTGGTATACTTGGATGATGTCATCTTCGTAGGAAAAACGTTTGCGCAACACCGAGACAATCTAAGGGATGTGTTTCAAAGGCTTCGAAGTGCCCACCTGAAGCTCAACCCCAAGAAGTGCGCCCTGTTTAGAGCGGAAGTCAAGTACCTGGGACACATAATTTCAGCGAAAGGAGTGAGAACCGATCCGGAGAAGGTCGAAGCGGTGAAAAACTGGCCAGTCCCCAAAGACAAACACCAACTAAGGAGCTTCCTGGGCCTAGCCACCTACTACAGACGGTTCGTGAAGGATTTTGCCGGGATCGCAAAGAACCTGCACCAGTTGACGGAAAAGGGAAAACAATTCAAATGGTCAATTGAGTGCGAGAAGAGCTTCAAGGCACTTAAACAACGGCTATGCGATGCCCCGATACTGGCTTACCCCACTCCCGGGGAAACGTTCGTTGTGGATGCAGATGCTAGTAATGTCGGGGTAGGAGCCGTACTCTCCCAGGTGCATGACGGCCAAGAGAAGGTGGTTGCGTACTTCAGCAAGGTGCTCTCTAAGCCAGAAAGGAACTACTGCGTGACAAGGAGAGAACTTCTAGCTTTGATCTTGGCTACGAAGCATTTTCACAAATACCTCTACGGGAGGAAGTTCGTTCTTCGCACAGACCATGCAGCCTTAAAATGGCTATTACAGTTCAAGAGGCCTGAGGGTCAGGTCGCAAGATGGATCGAAAGGCTGCAAATCTACGACTACGAAATACAGCATCGTAAAGGAAAGCTCCACTCTAATGCGGATGCACTGTCCCGGAGACCATGCAGAACGGATTGTAAACATTGTGCGCGTCAGGAAGAACGGGAGCTGGTTTCCATCCAAAGAATGAGAGCCGAACCTATCGCCGGCTGGAGTGTAGATGAGATCCGGAACGCTCAGAAGGAAGACCCGGATATCGAGCCGATTCTGGCCTGGAAGGAGAACATGGAGAAACCGGATCATCAGGACATCTCTCACAGAAGCCCGACCTTAAAGGCATATTTTGCGCAGTGGGACTCCCTCCATGTCCAAGAAGGTATTCTGAGAAGAAAATGGGAATCCTCCGACGGAAAGTCGTTTGTAATGCAGCTTGTCGTACCGCGGACGAGGGTCAAGGAGGTGTTACAGGAAATGCATGGCGGGGCGACCGGAGGCCACTTGGGAGTGAATAAGACGCTAGAAAAGGTACGAGAACGTTTTTATTGGTTAAAAGTGAAGGAAGATATCGAAGACTGGTGCAGAAAATGCGACGTGTGTGCAGCTAGCAAGGGTCCAAGAATCAAAACTCGAGGTAAGATGCACCAATACAACGTGGGAGCACCTTTCGAACGAATCGCCATTGACATCGCAGGACCCTTTCCGGAAACCGACAATGGTAATCGGTGTATACTCGTAGTGATGGACTACTTTAGTAAGTGGCCGGAAGCATTTCCGATCCCTAACCAGGAAGCCAGAACCGTGGCGGAGCAGATCGTCTACAATTGGGTTAGCAGATTCGGTGTGCCCTTGGAATTGCATTCTGACCAAGGGCGGAACTTCGAGTCAAGAATCTTCCAAGAGATGTGTCAACTACTCGGAATCAAAAAGACAAGGACAACCCCGCTTCATCCACAGTCGGACGGTATGGTGGAGCGTTTCAATAGGACTTTGGACGAACATCTCTCGAAGGTCGTAGGTGACTACCAACGGGATTGGGACCGGCAGATTCCCTTGTTTTTGATGGCCTATAGAAGTGCCGTGCATAGCACTACTCGACATACGCCGTTCGAAATCTTATTTGGTGGAATAGCTCGTTTACCCAGTGAGGTGAAATTTGGATCTCCTACTAATGAGCCCAGAAATGAAGAAGAGTACGTGGCGGACCTTAGGGAAAGGCTTAGGGACATACACCAAAGGACCAGAAGCCAGATTAAGATGACGAGCGACCGCATGAAGACCAGGTATGATGCCAAGGCAACAACGTCAGGATTCCAGGAAGGAGATCTGGTGTGGCTGTATAATCCCCATCGCCAAAAGGGGAAATCACCTAAATTACAGCGGAACTGGGAAGGTCCCTACAGAATAATAACCCGCATCAACGATGTTGTCTACCGCATCCAGCGAGGACCGAGGGCCAAAATGAAAGTGGTTCATGTGGACCGACTGAGTCGATACAATGGCCGAAATGAGGATGCACTTGTTCGGGACGAACACGTCTAAGAGGGGGGCAGTGCAGCATAATAATAACTACGCTCCTATGTCTATGCAGCAAATTCCGAAGTGACTTTCCATTCTGGCAGAATTTTGGTTCGAACTGTCCTTTCATTCGAGGTTCGTGTCTGGGATGAAGTCTCCACAGCTCATGTCAACGAAAGAGACGAATAATATCAGGGATAAAAGGGAATTATAACTGCAAGAATTATTTCTCTTGTTCCAGTGGTCGAAGAATTTGCTAGAAGTTTCTGGCTATCAGAAACTTCTGCTATATAAGGACAGATGGCGATCAAAAAAAAAAGACAGTTGGTTTTAGAACCGTGGCGAAGAGATTGGAAAAGTGATAATGGGCGAAGTTGTAATTTGGTGATAAATTGAAAGTTGAGAGTAAACAAGAAAAAGTAATTAGTTTGGATTTGTGAATTAAGTAATTGAAAGGAGATAAAGTGATTTAAGAGGAAAGAGACCTTGTAAGAAAAGAATTTGCGAAGAATAGTGTAGTGTGAACTTGAATTGTTCTATAGACTAGAAAATAAAGAAATAAATTTCACAGAATATCGTTTTATCTACTCGAGCCGTAGCTTGCATATTACAATATTGTTAACTTACTTACCTAATATAACTAGTACGACCTTCAACCCTAATCACGTAATCTAAAACAAAAATTTTGACCTACAAAAAAAATATATAAGCATATAATATAAAAATTAATGGACAAACGAATTCTATGTTGTTTACCTACGCCCTGAATCACAGATAATTTCCCGATCGCATTAATATTATTCCGAGAGAGATTTTTCTGATTTTTTTGCGAGGCGAATCGCTGTGTTTTCTTTTATAGATTTCTTTTTTTTATTATTTTTTATTTTTTTTTAAATACAAATTCCAAAGAAAACCCACCCCTGGATTGGGTGTTGTAAAAGGAAAAAAAAACAGCACAATGTGCAAAAGGGAAACGATACGACAGAGAGGACAGGCTGCAGTGGGGCTACTGCCTGTGGATACCACACAGAACCAGGTATGTTGGCATTTTTATTTGTTTTTTGTTTTGTGTAATTCATTTTTTGAATTTTTAATTTCACATAAAACACCAAAACCCACCCCTGGAATAGGGTGTGTGTGTGTGTGTGCGAGGAAGCACAGGAGCACAATCAACCAGGGAGAGAGGATGCTGATATCAAACACCATCGTGGGATCACCGGAGAAATTGTCTGGGTTCAGGTAAATCTTTTAATTTTTCTTTTCTCTTTTTTTTTGTTGCTGTTATTGGACGAGGTACAGACCCTCGTAACATGCATTACTACTCTCGTCGATTTCGCTTTGCTGCATAACTTAATTATTTGATCCCTCGTCTTGTTCATGTTGCCTTGATCACGTAAAATGTCTTCGATTGGGGATCGAACGCTCGTGCATAGGACTCCTTGTTGAATTTTGGCAGTTCCAATTTGTTCCACGAACAATCCAATGTCCGGATGGGTGATTGTATATTTTGTCGATCCCGGCATAACAAATGTAAGCAGCGATAAAGGCACAAGTTCGATGGAGAAATTTGCTGACGGACTGGTTGACTTCTGCTTTTTATCTTTCAGATTCCTTCCGGGCCCACGGAATGATGACTGCTCTGAGAATTGTTTCCATGGTTGAACTCTGACGACTTCGGTTTTTTTGATATTATCTTCTATTGGCAGCAAACATACCTTGGCTATTGGTCGCTTGTATGTTCTTTTTATGTCTTGAATGTAACAACTCTTTCAAGTTCAACGACTCTGCTGTGTACTACAACTATTTTGCCGATAGGCCACTTCGATGGTGTCAAAAGCTCATTTTTAAGCAAGACGAGTTGACCAATCAAGAGATTTTTTGCTTATTGCTTCCACTTATATCGTTGTTGAATTTTGGTTATGTAATCCTTGTACCAACGATTGCAAAAGCCTTGTTTGAGTTTTTGAATCAACTTCCAAATTTTTAAACTACTCTATGACATCATGTCGTGGTGCTACCAATGGCGATCCAATGATGAAGTGACCTGGTGTTAGTGCATGGAGATCTTCAATATTGTCTGATAACGGGCAGAGTGGTCTCGAATTCAGACATCCTTCTATTTGCACCAGAACTGTGTTTATCTCCTCTTATGTTAATTTTTGCTCACCTATGATGCGATTCAAATGGTATTTGACTGACTTGACCCCAGCTTCTCAGAGTCCACCAAAGTGTGGAGCTCTAGGTGGGATGAAATTCCACTGAATTCCGTTACCAGTAAGTGGAGTTTTTACTGATCATTCTTCGCAATGCTGCCATGAATCCATCCGTTGTTATATCAGAAGTCAGGTCAATATGCACTGCCTTTGTTGCCATGCAAACAAACAGCGCTATGTAAGACTTGTGCGACTTCACACCTCGAATTTGTGAACATCGTATGTTGACTGTGCCTGCGTGGTATTCCACAATGTGTAAATGGACGTGAAAACCTTATTCGTGCTTCCGGATGTCCCATCAGTTGGTTTGATTCCTTGGCCTTAAATCGGAAACATCTAACGCATTGATTTATTATGGCCTTGACAGTATTGGTTCCTCGGATGATCCAAAATTTCCTCCGAATATGATTTTACGCCAGTTTTACTCCACCGTGAAGTGTATCGATGTGAGCTTTATTGATGATCAATTTTGTCATCGGATACGATGATGACGAAATCATAGGATGACTCTGGTCAATTAATAAACTGGCGTTTCTCAATCGACGTCCCACTCGCAAAATTCCATTGGCGTCTGTGAATGGATTCAGTGATGATATCTTGCTGGTTGGTTTCAGTGCTTTGTTTATTCTTAGGTTCTGCATATCCTCGGCAAACATTCGTTGAGCACCCCTTACCAGTGCTTTTTCAGCTTCCAAAAGTTCTTCTACCGTCAAATTGCGGTGTAACATTGGTTCGCCTCTTTTGCTTTTCCTGCAATTGTTTTTAAATCGTAGAGAGATTGCACTCACACGTTGAAGTTTCAAAAGTGATGTCGGTGCCTGGTGGATTGTGGGGTTGTATACTCATGCACGCGTAAGACTTCCGGATCTCAGGCATATCTTGCACTTTCATCATAACTTTGTCAGCTGGCCAATGTTATTCGTCTTTCTTCAACCACACTGGACCGTGCCACCATGTAGAATTCTCAGCGAGGGTATCTCCAAATGACCCTCTAGACGGAATGTCAGCAGGATTCTCTCTACCAGGTACGAACTTCCATTGTCCTTAGAAGTGCTATTGCACATAAGATACTCGGTTAGCTACAAACGTATTTCATTTAACTGAGTGTTGTTTTAGCCAGTTCAAACTATAGTAGAATGTGACCAAGCGATAATTCTGGTGTATTTATTAGTTTCTGTTCCCTCTCCATGTAGCTCGATCTGAGAGCTTTCCATTTGTTCCGTCCATCGTGGAATTCTTACATTTTCAAGCGTCGATAATCTTTTCTTGAATTCATCCCATTCCTTTTGAATTGCCATTGGCACATTTTCATCCCATTCGATACCCAAGAGCCAAAGACTTTGAATCAGAATCTTTGCTTTGATTGTTATAGGTGACAACCAGCCAAAGTCACTCAATATTGCTCGTTTGGTACTCTCTGTGCTGAATGACGAAGAATTTACCTTAAATTGGAAGTCGTCTGTCTTCGGGCACCATTTTATTCCCAAAATTTTGAATGTAGTGTCACTATTAAAATCAAGTTCTGGTTTCATTTCAACGATTTCTCTTGGTAAGGCCTTTATGAATTCTGAACTATTTGATGACCATTTTCGTAAGTTGAATCCACCCAGCTGAAGTAGCTGCATCAATTCTCGTTGAAGGACTTCACACTCATTTACTGAATTTGCACCGCCAAGACAGTCGTCTATATATAACCCTTCAAGCACTGTTTTGCTCGCCCGTGGATACGTCTGTCTTTCATCCTCAGCTAGCTGGCATAAAGTCCTAATTGCCAAATGCCCTGTATTTGATGGTGCTGTACCGTATGTGACTGTTTTGTGAACGTATTCCTTGATTGGGCTACTGGAATTTTCTCTGTGTCCAAGAGTAATATATCCCTGAATGAATTTGAAATATTCCTGTCGAAGCTCCTCATTTTTCGCGAATCTCTGTTCTAACATAAAGAATCGCTTTAATGCCATTGGGGGTGAATCGCCCAAGACTATGCGATTCTTAAGTGGTGGTAATTTGACGGTATATTGTCCAGTTTCATCCCGTTTGTGTGTCATTTGGTAATGATTCTCGCACATTTCATCTTCGGCGGACTTGACCCTTGCAGTTGGTTCTTCTTCTAGCTCCCAAAATTTCCTCAATCCTTCATCTTCACTACACACACTGATACATGACGTGAGGATCTTAGTTTGTGCTTGCTTCTTTGGAAGTATCCAGCCAAACCTTGTATTTTGTGCCATTGGTGTGTTAGCTGGACCCTTGATTAATCCATGCGTCAGAAAGTGCAGTTAAATGTCTGATCTAATCAGTAATTCAATATCTTTTGGTTGTTCATACCATGAATCCGCCAACTTCAAGCCTCGACTGTGTAGCCACTGGTTGGGTAAAATTTTTTGTAGAGGCAGTCTTGATGTAATAACAGACATTACAACTACCTCCATGTTGACTCCTTCATCGTGAATTGATTGAATGGTGAAGTGGCATGTTGCAATGATTTATGTAGCATGACTGTTGATTCCATTTATCCTTGACTCATGCTTCACCAATAGTACCCTTATTTGACTCGCTAATTTCTCTGTCACGAAGCATGATTGAGAGCCTTGATCGATCAGAGCTCGTTCGAGTTTCTCTTGGCCTCCAACGCATATGTTCACAATGGCTGTAGCTAATAGTACTGTTCTGTTAATTTGACATGTTGTGGCGATTCTCGTTGTCGATAGTGTTTCTTCACTTGTTGTTTTTCCTGGTACCAAGACGGCAGCACTCTCACTTCTTGGGAAATGAAGTAGGGAATTATGCTGTTGTGTGCATATCCTGCAACCCTTCTTCGATGAGCATTCCCTTGCTGCATGTCCATCCCGCAAACAGTTGAAACTCAGTTTCGACTTCTGGACCACCTATTTTCGGTTTTTTGGCTTCATACTTAGAAATCTTTTGCAATTATACAATTGATGAGACTCGCTACACACAACGCATTTCGACTGTGTGACTGTAGTCAAATGGTTTTTTGTGGATGGTGTTTTTAACACTTGCGACTGGTGTTCTCGGTTGAGTTCGCGACTGCTCTCCAATCCTCGGAATCTGCCCTCGATAAAGTTAAAAAATTCACTTAACTTTGGAATTTCTGTTGACGTTCCTTTTGTTTGCTGATACAATTTTCTTGATTCATGGTCGAGTTTTGGATATAACAACTGAATCTCTAATGGATCCCACGAACTGACATCAACTCCCAAGTTTTTAATACCATACAAGGTTTCTTTCGACGTGTCCATGATATTTTTTAAGTTGAGCGCATTTTCACTTCGAACTGATTTCAAAGCAAGCAATTTCTGAATGTAGTTGTTGACCAACGCTGCTGGATTTTGGAACCGTTTCGTTAGCAATTCTATTGCTGTTGCATAATTGCTTGACGTAGGTGATAAGTGGCTGCTCTTCCTCTTTGATTTGAATATATACATCTTGATACATCTGTTCCAAATCGATAAACTCGTTGCTGGACATATATTCCTGGTCGTAATCAGCTTCTTCCAGTGATATCATAATTTCTTCATTCATTGTTTGTAACCTTGTCCAGCATTCCTGTAATTGACTCAGCTTGTTTCTTCCTTTTTAACTCATCCAATTTCGCCTTCAAAGTACTCTTAATATCAAGGTACCTTTATTCAAACTGACAAAAATACTTTTTTGTGAAGTAATCATGGTGCGGGTCTGTCTTCCTTAGGTCTTCCAAATACCCGTTATTTAATTGGAAATAGACCCAGTGCTGCTCCAACTTCTCTAGTCGTGTAATGAGATACTCCGCAGAGTATTGTGATTCTCCATCCTTTTTAAAGTTGGTCCAGAATCGATGGACTTCTTCCAAAATTCGCGTTTGGTTTAACGCTATATCGTCAATTTCACTCATGTTTGCACTCTCTAATTTTCACTCTACAATTTATTTTATGACTGCAATATTGGTCTCGTGCCAACACTCACGACACTACATAAAACTTGTAAGTTATACTGTTCCGGCCCATCCGACTCGAAGGACCATGTAAATTCTATCCTTGAATGACTTTAATAATTCTTAATTAACAGCTACCTTACCACGGGTGGGGGGATAGCTATCAATAGGAGAACGTATACTTGTTGCTTGAGTAGATCTGAATTTATTTATTTTCTTAATAGGCATTTATACATAAATTTTGTTTAGTGTGCTAATTTAATTTTAATTGATTATTCCATTCATCGCAGGTTCACTGCTGTTCGGCTGTTGTGCTGACTCGGCTGTTGTGCTGACTCGGCTGTTGTGCTGACTCGGCTGTTGTGCTGACTTGGTTGTTGTGCTGTTACTCAACCACTTGATGTAGGTCGTGATTCGATTCATCGCAGGTGCCCTATTTAGGTCATTCACTGTTGTTCGGCTGTTGTGCTGACTCGGCTATTGTGCTGACTTGGTTGTTGTGCTGTTACTCAACCACTTGATGTAGGTCGTGATTCGATTCATCGCAGGTGCCCTATTTAGGTCATTCACTGTTGTTCGGTCGTTGTGCTGACTTTGTTGTTGTGCTGTTACTCAACCAATTGATGTAGGTGGTGATTGAGTAACATGTTCATGCGGAAACTGCTGATGTTAGCCCCTGTTGGTTCGGGTTCAGTTTTTTTTTTTTTTTTTTTTGCTGATGTATTCAACAATGGGTATCGATAAGGTCTTGGAGCTTCTTCCTATTGGTTTCTCCGACGTCTCCCACGTCGAGGGCCGCAACGAATATCCTCCCGTTCTCCACCTTCGGGTATACCTCTTCAGCCGGTAGCTTCTGCTGCGTTACTTGCTGCATACTGTCCCTAATGGACAACCTCTTAAACGATTTTTCCACTCTTACCTGCGACTGGTCCAGGAGTTTCCGCCCAATTATCATCGGATATGGCCGGCTCTTGTCCGGAACAACTAGAATCTCGCACCAAGAGGTCAAATGATCCACCGAGACCTCCGCATACGCCCGCCCCTCTGTGTAACAACCTCCGCCGCCGAATCCATTAAGCCTCGTTTTGTACGGGGCATATTTCAAGTTCCCTTTCCCTGCAATCGCTCCCAAGATCAACGAACGCCGCGACCAGGTACCCACTTACCCTTGCCGTCTTCAAGTATTCGCCATTAACCTGCTTCATAATTAATTGGGTTTGGCCACCAGTTCGTCGAGGGACTGCACCTCTCCGCCCTCCACTATGAGGCTGCTCCCTTGGTGTCAGGCAATCTTGGCGGTAGTGCCCCGTTTGTTGACAGCCGAAGCACCTTACTTGGCTTACTGAATACCCCACCGTACTTTTTTTTGGTTCTGTTCCTCGTATCGTCCTCAGTTTCAGATCTCCGACCCACCGGACCCGGTCTATCAGCTCATGGTTCGTTCGCAGCGGCGATGCTCGGCACGCCTCCAGATATTCCCCCTCTGCCATGCCCAGCACGATGTACTTGAGAGTGGCTGACTCCTCTAAGCGACCTCGGGACGCAATCCTCTTCATCTCGAAGATATATTCCTCGATATCCTCCTGGGGTTTCTGTCGCCTTTCCCGTAGCAGATTGTGGATTTCCGCCGCATCGTCGTTAGTAGGAAAATTTGTCGAAAGGCCTTCCAGCGAGTCTCGTTGTCGCTGCCATCAACAGGAGTTTGTCATCCAAGTTGTAGATCCGAAGTAGGTCTCTCACTTTTTCAATCCATGCCGACCAGACCTGTTCTTTGGGTGGAATTCAGGGATCATCTCCATAATGTCCCGTACCATGAAATGGTTTCTAGGAACGTTTTCAATATTCCTCTTGTCGACCGATGCCTGTATCTTCGAAGCAGACACTTCGCTTGGAGCACTTTCAAACTCTTGTGTTGCCAAAACGCAATCGTGTGCTTCGAATTCGGTCACTCCATTACCATCCCCGCTACCCGATGCGTTACTGCAAACTCCCACCGGATCCATTGCGTTCAGTAACCGTACAACTCCTCTTTGAGCCCCGTTTGGTCCAACCCTCGCTTTTTAAGCTTCTCTCGCAACTCGTCCCGGGTTAGAGCCCCATATTCCTCTTCATGCTCCTTTTTGCTGCCCATTGGACGTCCTATACACCAAAGAATGCCGCCTCCAGTCGCACGCACAAAGTCAAAATGGCAAATTCTCCAATGAAAAAAAAAACCAAATCCTAAACCAACAAAATTTCAGATACCAGTCGCAAACCTCCTTAGAGAGTCAACCCAGTCGCAATTTCCAATCCCCAAAATCTGACGTCTTCTCTCTTCTCTTGTTCTTTTTTTTTCTGTATCACGTCAGTGGTCAGATCAAATTGAAGAATTGACGTACTCGTAATAGGAAGAAAAAAAAATTGATAAGCCAATAAACCTCCTTAGAGAGTCAACCCAGTCGCAATTCCCAAACCCCAAAATCCGACGTCTTCTCTCTTCTCTTGTTCTTTTTTTTTTAATTTTGTTATTTTTTTTTCTATATCACGCCAGTGGTCAGATCAAATTGAAGAATTGAAATAGTCGTAAGAGGAAGAAAAAAAAATTGATAAGCCAATAAGAGGAAGAAAAAAAAAATTGTGGCTAACCGCTTGATCGAGAAAAAAAACATTAAAAAGCTTGGCGACTACAATCAAGGCTATTTATCGCTCGTTAAGTTAACATTTGTTAATTTAGTTAACTTACTGCAACTTACTGAGATTGTAAACGTTTGGCAGCATCAATCGGTCAACACTAGTCTGGCAGCACTGATATAGCAGCACTTTAGGCATGAAGTGAGGAATTTGACCACGTGGACAGCTGTGGCGTTAAGAGAAAAAATTGTTTTCGTTTGCACGAAAACATTCCAGCACATTTGGCAATTTGGCACATCATACAATTAATTGCGGAGTGGCGATTTATTCTATTGGCTGGTGGATGTCTGACGAGGAATCGGATTATTTGGAATCAAGTAGAGGGTAATCAAGTGTCCCTGTTAAAGTAGGCAAAAAACCGAAAATGGGGATTTCCTTTGTTTGCCAAGAGGTAACAGAAAAACATTGAAAAAATATACCTTCTCTTATAGTATGTTGACATTTGGGTCCGCTGGACTAACAACCATTCAAAGTACGCTTTAAAGTCGGAACTCGTTAGAGGATGGGAAAGTGTTATGTTAATAGTAAAAATTAAAATAGGCTTTCAAATTGAATACATTTTTTGATAGAGACCCATCCATTATTCATAGGCTACTTTGTTGACATCAAAGCAGTTTTCAGTACATATTTTCTTTTTATACACATACAACATAACGTTATGACCCTCAATTTAGTTTTTATTTTTAATTAAGTATTGAAAGGATAGAACTACAGTATGTATAACACAATTTCATAAAACAAAAGATAATAGAAATTAATTTCTTTATGAATTTAATTGTATTTATCACTACAATTAGAGTTGTATAAACTCCCATTCAACTTTATTATCTTTTATTTAAATTACAACGATATCAGATATACATATACATATATATTTATCTATAAAACATTTCATATAACTAAAATTACATTAACGTCTCCTTTAGTAAGGTGCCAAGGTGATTCACAGAAATTTAAAAACATGTCGTACAACACAGTTATTGATTTCAATATACATATATGTACATAATCAATGAAATATTCTTAAATACCTAACAGGTGGTTTTATATTAAACATATTTCAGTTTAGTATTATTTAGTAACGACAGTGATCTATTTACTTATACATTTAAAATGTGCAAAATTAACTCTAACACTATAATTTTCCCAATTTCATATGCTTCTTTGTTTAGTGTTGGAACTAACTCGTTATCCAGTGCGTTCACATACAGTGGTGGTAACTTTTCATTTATACTTTCGGCTTCGTAACACACCTGGAAATATAAAATTTTTTTTTATAAACATCTCATTTGTTAATTTAGTTAACATACTGCAACTTACTGAGAGTGTAAACGTCTGGCAGCAAAAATCGGTTAACACGAATCTGGCAGCACTGACATAGCAGCACTTCACTTCCACTTTGAGGAGCACAGGAACCGTGCTCATACCATACTGTTTTATACATAGGCATCGACTACTGCGCTACTTCTACTAAGCACCCGCAAATACAACAGCAAAAGCAGCAACAACAACAACAGCAGCAGCAGAAACAGCAGCAGCAGCAGAAACAACAGCAACAGAAGACGACTGCAAAGACAAGGGTGCCTCCAATTAATATCTACAAGGTGGAGTTGAAGGATACAATTGAACTATGTAAGTCGGCTATAGGCAACAATTTTTTTATTAACATTTGAATGAAGATAGGCATGCTATCCACTCCAATACAGTGGAGCAGTACAAAAATATTACAGAGTTATTGAGGGACATGACGACGGAGTTCTTCTCCTTCTCCCCGAAAGGGGAAAAGCTGCTAAGGGGGGTAGAACCGTCTACTGATCCGAAGACGCTCCTTGCGCTGCTTAAACAGAACGAGTGCGACGAGCTCCAATTCATAGGGGTTAAGCCATTCACCACAGCTAGGGCCAAAAGGAAGAAGCGGAGACTGCCGTTCTTCCTTGTTCAGCTCTCACCCAACAGCAAACTGGATGATCTAAGGAGTATTAAAGTCCTAGACTACCAGGTTGTCGCATGGGAAAAATTAAGAAGGAGCAAAAACATTTTACAATGTGTTCGCTTCCAAAGGTTCGGACACGCCGCGTCGAACTACGAAATGCAGCCTCGATGTGTCAAGTGTGGAAAGAACCACAAAGCAGAAGAATGCACTCAGGGTAAGGATGGAGTGGCAGATAAGAGCTAGCTCTCGTGTGCTTTATGCAGGAACTCAGGACACACCGCAAACTATCGGGGTTGTCCTAAGTTCCAGTATATTAAGAAAGTAAATCTGGTTCGTCAGCAGAAGGTCGTAGTGAAACGTCCACCTGCTCCAATTGAAACACAATCCGTGACTCCCCAAGTGACCTACGCCCAAATGGCGGCAGACCAGGGAAACACGGAACAGAAAAGACCGAAGGTTGCTTCTCAGGCCCCAGCGCCTAGAGCACCGGAGCTCAAACTGTCTTGCTGGCCATCTTGCTCTCTATCCAAGGGCAGATGGGTCAGCTTCAGCGTCAGGTACAGGAACAGGCGATGCGGGTGGACCAGATCTACGCACTTCTGCCGGGCCTAACGCACCTCCAGTCGTAATATGTACGAACATGGAGGAGCAATCCTTGAAGATCCTTGCGGTGAATGTGAATTCACTGATTAGGATCGAGCGAAGAGCCGTATTGTTTAAGTTGCTTGAAGACCAAACCCCAGATGTGCTTATGGTTAGCGAAACAAAGCTATCCCAGAACACATATTGGGGCACAATAAATACAATATTGTCAGAAGAGACCAACCCAACTCCACACAAGGAGGAGGTGTTGCGATCTTCATTAAAAAACAACTGCAATTTAAGGTAGTGTACAGCGGTGAAGTACGAAGGTTCCAGGTGCTGGAAGCGTGTATTGTGTGCATCCCTCTCCATAGTGGAAAAAGGATGTACATGATAGCACTCTATGCACCTGAAGCCACTCAATCTACGTTATTTATTTCAAAGCTCGAGACACTTTTCGATGTCTAAGGCTGCAGTCGAAGGTGAATTATTTCCTCATGGCCGGAGATCTAAACGCCCAATTGGGGAAATAACACACCTAATCCTAGAGGGAACCTACTATTCAATTGGTGGGGTCGGCACGATATCGAGTATAAACTCAATTTGAAAGCTAAGAATAGTCCGTCGTTTTCTAGGAGTTGCTCCTATGTGGATCTTATGCTGTTCGACGTACGGTTACAACTGACCGACACGGGCCGACAAACTTTAAACTGCCTGCACACATTTGTGGATGGCAGTGACCATTGCGGACTCAGTGCCGTGATAAGGATTCCCAACGAAATTGCGGAGTTGGAGTAGTTTGTCCAAACGTACTCCTACAATTATAGTAGGACGCGTTACACTCGCTTCTTCAGAAGTTTGACAAGAGCACTCTCCTCGAACTAGCGCTACCCACCGTCTAATAGGAATCTGTCAAACGAGGAGATTGACAAAAAACAAAAACAAATAGATGAGACAATTAAACGAACTATGGACAGTACGATACCTTGGTATCACCATACTTGACGCACTACACCAACACAAAAGTAGACTTCTGTCGAGACTAAAAACCTTATACAGACAGTTTACTGACAGACAAAACTCGGAGGTTAGGACGCTGAAGTCGTTGATTAGAAACTTCCAGAAATTAATCAGGGATAACTACAGACTTCCTGTAAATTTACATTGGAACAACAAAATTCGGGCTGTAAAAGCCAACAACCCGAGTATGTTGCCGCAAATAAATAAAATATTTCGGAGGAATAATCAAAACGACCTTCAGTGTCTTAAGATCCCCCGAACAACGAACAATGGACAAATACTAATAACAGTATGTGTAGATCCAGATAACGCAGTAGAGGATGACAACTTCTTTGTGATCGAAGATCCGCAGGAGAAGGTAGAGGCTATTGGAGCGACTTTCCAGGAAGTGTACAAGCTGAATGACATCATCTGCCCGAACCACGACCTGGAAAATCGCGTCCTTGTGCACAACTTCTACCTTCGAAATCATATAGAGCACTAGCGATCCGAGAACATAGTGATAGGTTGGGTTGGGTAAAACAATAATTAATAGGTAACACTGGTTGGGTTGGGGAAAACAATGTGTTAGGAATCAGATCACACATGCAGCTGTTCCACTAATCCCTAACCTATCTTAACATAAGCATTCTCAATACACACTGCCCATTCACCTTATCCCACACGCTCCCACATAGAACGTAAGATATCATTATACACACTGTCCATTCACCTCATCCCACACGCTCCCACATAGAACATAAGATATCGTAATGCACATAGTCGATTCACCTTAGAAATGTTCACATCAAATGTTCTCACACTCAGTATAGAATTTTCCCACTAAACTTCAGGTGGTGTCACATTGCGTCCAGGCGCACTATGATAATGCCTACTCATCAGAATTATCCGTGAGAACATTTGATGAAATCACCTGTAAATCATGTATAAATAGTTTGTAAGTGCACTAAATAAAGGGACTTTGTTTTTGTCGTTCGAAAAGAGAGTCGTTTTCATTATTTGCTACCCCCCAGCCGAGGTAAGGAGCAAATTAGGAACTAAGGGTTGAAGTGGTAACAAGTGCCGCTTCAACATCAACAAATCGCCATGGTGATACTGCCTTGACGAATCTTTCTGTTAGTCTATAGGGGAATCAAAAGAGATTCTCCTCAAAACATTGGTGACCCCGACGTGATCAAGTACATTGCTTGTGTCACAACCACAATATTTGCTGCCCCCACCAGAGGTAAGGAGCAAGTATTGAGAACTCTTGCATCATCGAGAACAGTGTTACCAGGGCATACACTGGTAAAATTGAATAGCGTTACCAGGGCTAAAACACTGGTAGCCACGTCCATTAAATCGAGCACAGCGTTACCAGGGCATACACTGGTAAAGGAGACTTAATTTAAAACACGTAACCAGGGCTATAACACTGGTCCACAAGGCATCGAGATGAGTCTAGAGGAGCTATCATCAATTCAAGAGTCGACGGGAGGGGAGATTCAGCGAGTCATCGCGAATTATCGGAAGGATGGACCCTCGAGATGGACCTCCGACAATTTGCAAAAAAGGCTGCTGCAGTTGGAGACTGTGGGAGAACTTCGAGAAGGTCGACTCGCAGATTCGAAACAAGTATAGCACCGCATTGGACCACCACTACTTTGCCAAGGATTACTACATCGGCATCAGCAAGCTGGTTAAAGACACAATGTCAGACATCATGCCCAAGATCGAAGCATTAAAGAACCCAGCGTATCAACCATATTCTGTCAGGGATGAACCAGACAAATCCCAAGGGCAGGAAAAGCAACTGGGGAATTGGGAAGATCATGGCGCTGCAGCCGCAATACAAGAGGTAAATCAGTTCGGCTTAAACCCAAAGCAAGATTTAGGTCTGCTGGAGATGGGCAACAAATTCGGTCCTATCGCCAAACCCAGAACTCAGATTTCTGGGCTAATCCAAAAACAAAAGACAGTGATTAATGTGCTAAAGAAGACATTAACACAACTGGCAGAGGATAAGGAGCAGCATACAGCAGAGTTCTACACCGTAAAGGTCAAAGCTATTGAACAGCACTGGTCAGTTGTAGAAACGCTACACAGCAAAATTTGGGATATGATGGAGGAACCAAATACCTCCATCTGCGACGTAGATAGGTATTTTCTGATCGAAGAAGAGGTTCAGAATGCAGTTATCAAATTGCATGAACAATCAAGAACATCCTCAGAACTCTCAATGACTGCTCATCAGAATCCTCACGTACTGACTAACCAAATTTCAAAATTACCGAAAATAGTGCTGCCCAGATTCGATGGACATTATTTAAAATGGAGACAGTTTCGCGATCTCTACACGGAATTGGTGCATAACCAGCCGATTCCTCATTGCCAGAAAATGTGGTACCTCAAAACCACCCTCACAGGCGAAGCCGAGAAACTTATTCGGCACTTTACAACATCTGAGGCCAATTATAGCGCGGCGTGGAAGGTCATTACAGATCGCTACGAGAAGACCCGTTTATTGGTCACAGCGCTCCTCAACAAGTTAATGATGCAAGCAACAATCCAAAATGAAAGTGCATCAATGATCAAGGCCCTACATGATACTACGCAAGAATGTCTTTTTAGTCTAAAGAACCTAGGCGTTGATACAACAAATTGGGACCCACTACTAATGCATATGCTTCTCAAAAGATTGGATCGAGCCACTCATTCGTTATGGGAACAGTCACTTAAGGAACCGAAATCACTGCCATCAGTAAAAGACTTCTTGGCATTTCTGGAAACCCGATTCCAGTCTTTAGAAGCATTAGGACCGAGAACATACAAGACGTATCAAGAGGAGCAACATAAACGACAAGGAATGTCACGAGCATTACCGACAATTGCAAGAGCAGGGCTAGCATGCATATCATGCAATGGTGATCATCAATTATATAGTTGCCAAAGTTTTTGAACTTAAGCCCAAAGAATCGCTTAAACGTTGTGCAGAAGGCAAGGTACTGCAGAAACTGTTTGCGTCCAGGTCATAACGGAAGTGATTGCAGTTCCAGGTGCTGAATGAAATGCCAAAAAAAACACAACACACTTCTTCATTTGGAAGAAGCATCAAAGGGAGAATTTTCGGACTCTACGGCTGTAAGAAATACAAAACCGTCTCCCAACAACACGGAGAGATTAGGTAATCTCACCGCGAGATCCGTTACTCTAAAAGCAAATTCGAAGCAAGAAGGTACAAACGTCCTACTAAGCACGGTAATAGTTCAACTACAAACTAAAGCAGGAGATAAAATCGATTGCAGAGCAATATTAGATTCAGGCTCACAAATCAACATAATCACCGACAGAATGATCAAGAAACTCGGATTGATAACAACGCAAAGTTCAATGGTCGTTGAAGGCGTTGGTAGAGCAACTCAAAGGGCTCCAAGAAGAATTAGCGTCTTAATGCATTCAAGATTAAGTGGATATTCTGCGAGAATCGAAGCCTTTGCGCTTCCAAGAATCATTTCACCATAGCCTAGTCAAACAATAGACATATCCAGATGGGTCATCCCACAAAATATTAAGTTAGCTAATCCAACATTTTACCAGACTGATCACATAGATCTTCTGCTTGGAGCAGAATTTTACCATGAATTTCTTGCAATCGGACAAATAAAATTATCCGAAGAGCTGCCAATCCTGCAGAATACTGTTTTTGGGTGGATAGTAGCGGGCAGAATTAGGAGGATTCCTTCCACCACGGTAAGCTGCGGAATTTGCACCAATGACCAGAGCGTGGAAGAAGCAATTCAAAAATTTTGGGATACAGAAGATCCAGAGGAAACACAGGGAAAGCAGTTAACGATAGGAGAAAGGCGATCCGAGACACACTTCAATCAAACTGTTAGTAGGGATGACAATAACCGATTTGTGGTAAGCCTGCCATTCTCTGATGATCCACAAACCTTAGGATTATCTAAGGAGGTAGCTCTTCGTCGTTTCATGGCATTAAAATCCCGAGCTGCGGCATCAATACAGAGTCTTCATGAAAGAATATGAGCAGCTAGGCCATATGAAAGAACTGGCTACGGAATCTATTCCGTCAACGCACTACTTCCTTCCACACCATTGCGTTCTAAAGCCCGATAGCAGCACTACGAAGTTGAGAGTAGTGTTCAATGCATCAGCAAAAACATCGACAAATATCGCACTCAACGATAATTTAAAAAAAATTTCGGCTACCTCGATTCGTATTCACTGTCGGCATACAAAAAATGTACAGACAAATCTACTTAAAGGACGAGGATAAAAAATATCAATTAATATGGTGGCGAAATGATCCAAATCAACCTATCCGCTGCTATCAGCTTAACACTGTAACGTATGGAACGTCTTCCGCTCCATATTTAGCCATAAAATATTTACAACGTCTGGCCCAAGAGAAGAGCGACAAGCTACCGTTAGGGGCTGAAGTACTACAACGCAATTGTTATGTAGATGATGTTATGGCAGGAGCTGACAGCATAATTACAGCTCGGGATAAGCAATCACAGTTATCATCATTTCTCAACATGGCAGGCTTCAAACTACACAAATGGTGTGCCAATCATCCTCAACTACTACGCAATATTGCACCAGAAGATCAAGCAGTACAATTAAACTTCTCAGATTGAGGTGATTCATCCATCACAACTCTCGGTTTAATATGGATGCCCAAATCTGATAACTTCTGTTTAAAGATCAGTCCTCCGATATATAAGAAAATAACCAAAAGAACTGTGGCATCCGAAATAGCTCGACTATTCGATCCGCTTGGAGTTTTTGCACCAGTAGTCGTAACCGTCAAGTTATTTCTGCAAGAGTTATGGAGACTTAAACAGGATTGGGACGCATCCTTACCGGTGGAATGACACACCCGATGGACCCATTTCCGACAAAGCCTATATTCACTAGAAGGATTCCAGATTCCACGACATGTTTTTGCCGACCGAATTCCTCGTACTGCACAGTTGCATGCATTCGCTGATGCATCGGAGAAGGCTTATGGTGCTGTCATATACATGCGGTCTACGGACAACGACGGAAGGACGATAGTACGACTCTTGTGTTCAAAGTCCAGACTGGCTCCGCCTCCACCAAAGAAAATTACTCTTCCAAGGCTAGAATTGTGCGCAGCAGCATTAGCAGCCAAGTTAGTTGATAGAGTAAGACGGTGCCTTAAGATTGAAGATAAGTCCACTTTCCTATGGACTGACTCGGAAATAGTCTTAGCATGGATAAACTCAGCGTCAACTGACTTTCAAATATTTGTTGGAAACAGAATAGCCTCCATTCATCGATTCTCCATACCAAACCAATGGAGACATGTCAGATCCAAAGAAAATCCAGCAGACCGACTATCAAGAGGTATACCCGCGGAAAAATTAAGGACCTGTAACTTGTGGTTCTACGGACCACCGTTTCTACATGGCGAGGAGAAGATTTGGCCTCCGTCTTACATAAAAACCAGTAATTGTGATTTGGAGCGGAAAAAATCGGCACTAGCTACAACTATGGTACCAGAAAGGCAAGTTTTCGTGATTGAGGCCATAAATCACAGGAACTCATTTAAAAGGCTACAGCATATTGTAGCTTACATGTCACGGTTTGTCAATGCAAATCGAAGAAACAGAGCTCATTCACTGGAGCTTCAAGCTGCTGAATTAGAGGATGCACGAATTCTCATTTTAAAAACTATACAGAATCAGGAGTTTGCGACAGACTCGGCGCAACTAAAACGGTACGGTGAAGTAGCAAAAGCCAGTTCTCTTTCTGGACTTACGCTGTTCATTGATCATCAAGGTATCATAAGAGTTGGTGGCAGACTAGAAGCATCAAATTTGTCCTATGACGCAAAGCACCCCATCTTACTTTCTTATAATCACCCATTGACAAAGGTGATACTCACAGAAATTCATTTGAATAATCGGCATGTCGGCCCTCAGGCGCTATTGGGAATTACAAGGCAAAATTATTGACCCATAAAGGGAAAGATGTTAGCTAGATCTGTGGTCCAGCATTGTGTCTTCTGTGCAAGGGCTCGACCCAAGACACTAAATCAGTTAATGGAAAATCTTCCTGCAGCGAGGATTCAACCCGCGCGACCGTTTGTAAATTCGGGTGTAGATTTCTGCGCACCCGTATGGACTCATTTTAAGGTACGAGGAAAACACCCTCAAAAGTCCTACATTGCAGTTTTTTGCTGTTTCGCTACAAAGGCAATACATTTGGAGCTGGTCACCGATTTTTCCGCCGAAGGCTTCATCGGAGCGTTGAAAAGATTTACTGAAAGAAGAGGAACCTATCGACACATTTATTGCAAAAAATCAGCTGCATGAAGTGAAGGAATTTATTGAATTCCACTATGCCTTAAACAAGATCACATCATTATGCAGCCCGAAGGGAACACATTTCCATCGCATACCTGCACGAGCACCACACTTTGGTGGTCTTTGGGAAGCTGCTGTTAAGTCGGCCAAACACTTGCTACAATCAACATTAGAAGCGGCAGCATTAACGTATGAAGAAATGGAAACGGTTGTCACTGAAGTAGAGGCAATTCTAAATTCAAGACCAATAACGCCAATGTCAGCAGATAGTAACGATTTAATGTCTTTAACACCGTGGCACTTCCTCATTGGAGAACCACTAAACTCATCGGTGGACTCCCATGCAGACCCATTAAAATTAAATGCAGCTAGTGACGCACTTAAAAAATAAATTTTGGCGACGATGGCACCTGGAGTATCTAAACCAACTACAGTATCGGTCGAAGTGGAAACAGCGGGTTCCAAACGTAAAACTGGGAACAATGGTAATAATGGAGGACAATATACCCCCATTACGATGGAAATTAGGACGTATCGAAAAAACTTACCCAGGGGACGATGGACTGATTCGGGTAGCTGATGTTCGCACTTCGACAGGAGTGCTACGCCGTCCCATTCATAAGCTGGCACCACTCCCAACTGAAGATATTAATGCTGATCATGAAACTCACATCACTATAGTGTGACAAGCTCCATTCTCCTCGTGATAATTGCCGTAGTTTGTTACCTAATTTGGAAGAGATGCAGTACTACCAACAACCAATCCAAGGATTCTATTGAACCAGTTCCTCGGTCTTCTGCACTCAAAGGGGCACTTTCTGATGACAAGCACAAGAATCAACCAGCGGGAGCAAACTTTGAGATCACCATCGATCATCACTCTGGTTGAATGTTGCACATTCAACGCGGGGGAGAATGTTAGGAATCAGATCACACATGCAGCTGTTCCACTAATCTGTAACCTATCTTAACATAAGCATTCTCAATACACACTGTCCATTCACCTTATCCCACACGCTCCCAAATAGAACGTAAGATATCATTATACACACTGTCCATTCACCTCATCCCACACGCTCCCACATAGAACATAAGATATCGTAATGCACATAGTCGATTCACCTTAGAAATGTTCACATCAAATGTTCTCACACTCAGTATAGAATTTTCCCACTAAACTTCAGGTGGTGTCACATTGCGTCCAGGCGCACTATGATAATGCCTACTCATCAGAATTATCCGTGAGAACATTTGATGAAATCACCTGTAAATCATGTATAAATAGTTTGTAAGTGCACTAAATAAAGGGACTTTGTTTTTGTCGTTCGAAAAGAGAGTCGTTTTCATTATTTGCTACCCCCCACCCGAGGTAAGGAGCAAATTAGGAACTAAGGGTTGAAGTGGTAACAAGTGCCGCTTCAACATCAACAAATCGCCATGGTGATACTGCCTTGACGAATCTTTCTGTTAGTCTATAGGGGAATCAAAAGAGATTCTCCTCAAAACAAATGATCATTCAATAAAGACAACGGACGGTTTTTGTTTTTTTTTTCTTTTTTTTTTGGATATAGCTAACATATCAGAAGCGGGATAAAGAAAAAACTGTACCATCGGCTGTTAAGATCGGGTGTTGAATCGTTTTTTTTTCTCTGGGATTTTTATTTTGGTTTTTCAACTCATTGAATTTAACTAAGCGGGAGTTGGTTTTTTTTTCTGTGTGGCTGGTCTTCTGGTTTTTTTTTGACAAATCGGCGCAAAGTGTGTGAGTCGATTAAGCGGAGAAAATGGCTGATCAGAAGACGTGCGAAAAAACGTTTGCAGCGATGAGCAGAACTTAGAGTCAGAGCAAGGAGCTTAGAGTCGGAGATTTGGAGTCATTTGGCCTGAAGGATGACCTGGTTGAGCGGCTGCTGAGGGCAAAGACACACCTGTACCTGCGGAGGGAAAAGGTACCACTTCGTCAATGAACATGTTGCACGAGGCGGGGCAGGGTGATGACGAGCCAGTGCAGCATGGTGGTAATTCTGGTATGAGGTGGGGCTCCTGCGGCGATGACGAGTCGGAGGGGGGAACCCTGAAGGGTCTTGCAGAAGTGCTGTTGCTCCGAGGAGAACTCCAAAAACTGCAGGGGAAATTGAACGAGCTGCTGGAAAAGACAGCGAAACCAGAGTCGGCAATAGACGGCGAGCGGCCGCGAGGACACGCTGGAAGGGAGAATCGGCAGCGCAGATACAATGTGCGAGATATAGCGGACATGATCCCAGAGTTCAACCCCAAGAACCTGTCAAGTCTGTCATCCAACGCGTGGCGACGGAAGGTGAGAGACATTCAGCGTGTCTACGTGCTGGAGGAGCACCTTATGTTGATGGCGGCTACCTCGAGACTGGAGGGGGCCGCCAAGATATGGAACTCTAGCCTCGCCTGAGAGTCGATAGACGACTTCTTCTCCGAGCTATGCAGTACGTTCCCGTCGACGGACGAAGAGGCGGACATCCACGAGGCGCTGCGAGTGAAGCGGCAGAAGGCGGGGGAGGATTTCGAGGAGTTCGTCTTTGCAATGAAGGCAATTGCATCGCGGGGTAATATCCGAGAACCCCCCCCTAATCAAATACGTCGTCCAGGGCATGGCCGACACTCGGCTGAAGGAGGCTTTTTGGACAGCAAGGCCAGCGTCCGTTGGGGAGCTGTTGAAGCGAGCGAGGTTGGTTTCTGGACTGGAAGTCAGAGATCGGCAGCGAGAAGGCGGCAATGAGAAACACGACCCAGGGCGGCCAAGAGCTGAGAAAAGTCAGAAGGGAAACTGCTTCCGGTGCCGCCAACCAGGGCACTTTTCGAGCAATTGCCCACAAACACATACCGATCCGTCATCGAGTACATTTAGCCTCAGTAGGACCACAGGTACAGGTACTCGAAAGCAACAACTGCTAATAAGAAGCGAGCAATCGGAGTACTTGAAGGAAGCCCGAGTCAACGGGTACTTGGTGACAGCGTCCGTGGACTTAGGAAGTGATTGTGTGGCTCTGCAGAAATCAATCGCAGACGAGGGCAATCTTAAATATGCGAAATTCAAGACAACCCTCAGAGGATTTGGCGGCGGAGGATGCACGACGATTGGAGAACTATGTACAGAGGTATCCGTGGATCAGCTGATTTCGAGGTGTGACGTCTTAGTAGTTACCGACGGCAGCCAGCCGTACCAGCTGATCATTGAGCGGGCGCTTCTCGACCAATGCCAGGTGCAGATCGAAAATTCTTTTAAGAAACTGTACATCAGGGGGTGTGGTCAAGTGAACGAGAGAGACGAGATCGAAGCTGATGCGGAGCGAAGGAAACCAGTGACAGGTGACACGAAAAAGCGAGCGGCTGTTGAAGATGAGGTAAACAATTTCGAGCAGACAATTAAACCAATGGGTGCAGTGGATGAGCGAAGCAGCAGGGAGACTGAAGAGACGAAACAGAAAGAGAGGCTAACGACTGAGGAGCTGGATGTTGGCGATATCAGCGTAGAGGAGGGTGCGAAACTACAGAACCTGGTCGACAATTACCGTGACTGTTTCGCTAAAAATGCAAGCGAGCTGGGTGAGTCGAATTTGATAGAATGTTCCATTCAATTTTCCTCTTCCAGTCCGGTCTGCGTACAGCCATATCGGTTGCCCTTTGCCAAACGAGCTACTGTCACCGAGAAGGTCAAGGAACTGCTGCTGCAAGGTGTTGTTCGCCCGTCGACATCGGAGTTTTGTTCGCCGATCGTTCTCACTAAGAAGAAGGACATGACAGACAGATTTTGCATCGACTTCCGGGCACTTAACAAAGTCCTGTTAAGCGAAAGTTCCCAATGCCGGTTATTGAGGAGTTGACGGCTCTGAGCGGTCAGAAGTACTTCAGCGTGTTGGACTTGGCTTCTGGCTACTACCAGATACGGATGGAAGAAGGCAGCAAGAGGTACACTGCTTTCACGACGGACGAGGGGTCATTCGAGTTCAACCGAATGCCATTCGGGCTTGTCAATGCCCCGGCGCACTTTCAAGCGTGCATGAACTCGGTAAAAGCGCAGCTACTGAAAGGAGATGCAGAGGTGTATCTGGATGACACGATCATCGCCAGTCGAACAGAGGTAGAGGGTCTTGAGAAGCTGGAGCGGTTCCTGAAGGCTCTAAAAAAATTTGGGCTTACGCTGAACGTAAGTAAATGCATTTTTTTCCGAACTAATATTACATTTCTCGGATACCAAATCGACGAGTTTGGACTGAGGTCGAGCCAAGGGAAGTCGGAGGCTATCATGAGGTTTCCAACTCCTAGAAATCTCCACGAGGTGAGGCAATTCCTAGGCCTGACGGAGTTCTTCAGGAAGTTTGTGAGGAACTACTCACATATCGCCATACCCTTGACGGAGCTGATGAAGGAGGAGCGTGGGTTTGTGTGGGGGCCGCCTCAGGAAGAGGCATTACGACAGCTGAAGAGAGTGTCAACACGAAATGCACACAGATGCGTTGGGATCGCAGGGATTCAGCTCCAACGAGCGAGGGATGATTCGCTGTTGCGACCGGTACTTTATTTTAGTCGCAAACTGACGGCGGCCGAGCAGAAGTACCACTCCTACGAGCTGAAGGTTCTGGCTATTGTCGACAGTCTGGGACGATTTCGTGTTTACCTTCTGGGCAAGGAGTGCAAGGTAATCACGGACTGCGAAGCAATTGTGGCAACGAAGAACAAGTAAAAGATCATCCCACGAGTTGGAAGGTGGTGACTGAAGCTTCAAGAGTTCTCGTTCGAGACAATTCATCAGCCGGGGAAGAATGCAGAGTATGTGGACGCACTCAGTCGACGCCCGGTAGGAGAAAAAAAGGAGATGGAGGAGGCGTCACTTTTTGTCTTGAATATGTACTGGATGGACGACGATTGGTTGGCCACAATGCAGGGGCAAGACACAAAGCTGCGAGAGGTCGTGAAGGAGCTTCACTCACCAGAGACCGGGAAAGAAGAAGTTGCTGCAGAAGGAGTTTAAACTTCGATTATTTCGGCTGGTTGACGGCGCCAAGAAGTGGGTGGTGCCGCACACAGCCCGATGGCGGATTTTGAAGTTGTGTCACGATGACGTAGGACACATGGAAGAGAAGAAGACGCTGGCTCGAGTAAAGGAGACATTCTGGTTCCCAAGGATGTGAGGTTTTACCCGAGAGTACATCAAGGCGTGCGTGGACTGCGCATATGCGAAAAGGAGAGGTGGGATGGAAGAGGGAGAGCTACACAACACAGAGCGTGTACCTCTGCCGTTCGACACGGTTCATCTGGATCATCTCGGACCCTTCACGCGAGGAAAAGGAGCGACCAGGTACGTTCTTGTTTTGGTGGACAGCTTCACAAAGTACGTTGTCCTTAGGCCAGTCAGGTCGGCGAACACGGGGGGAGTACTGAGCGTGCAAAATGAGGTCGCAAGGTTCTTCGGAGTACCTAGGCGGATAGTCACAGACCGTGCCACCGCATTCACGGCAAGGGCATTCGAGTCAGGTGGAGCGCTGCAACCGAACGATCTTGGCGGCGCTGAAGTGTGCGCACTCTGCAGGGAAAGACTGGGCAGCCTGGTTGAAAACAGTTCAGTGGGGACTTAACACAGCCCGAAATTCAACAACGACAGCAAGTCCACACGAGCTGCTCTTCATGTATACTCCGAGGGACATCCTGGGCAACAAACTGTTCTTGGTTTTGGGGAGAGCTGAGACTCCGAGCGCTGAGAAGATACGCCTGAGGAGAGAAGCAGCGTTGCAGAACATCCATCAGGTGTAACGAGGCCAGAAGTACAGATACGACCGAAGGCATCGCAAGCCAACGCAGTACGAGGAAGAAGACCTTGTTCTGATCGACATGAGGCGGGGGCGAGAGGTGATTCGAGGAAGCTGGAACCTGCATATCGAGGGCCGTACATGATCACCCGAGTACTGCCAAATGATCGATACGTAGTTGAGGACATCCCAGGTATGCAGCGGACCCAGCGCAGGTACACGGCAGTGATGAGTGCCGAGAAATTGAAACTTTGGTGCGAGTTGCCCGACGAGGGACTCACGGGCGGAGAGTACGAGGAAGACGACGACGAGGAGGACAACGTCGACAGTGCGGTTTGATCGTGAGGACACGATCTTCTGGTAGAAGGATGGCCGAATTGATAGGCAACACTGGTTGGGTTGGGTAAAACAATAATTAATAGGTAACACTGGTTGGTTGGGGAAAACAATGACCATTCAATAAAGAGAGCGCAAAGACAAAGGACGGTTTTTTTTTTCTTTTTTTTTGGATATAGATAACAATAGGTTTCACCGAGTTCAATGACGATATTACGGCAAATAATGTCATCCGATGAAAGGGTACATCCCCCGTACATATCGAAGGAAGCGAACTTCGAATCATTGAGAAGAAAGAAATCTGTGGGAATCGACGGAGTATCGAACATTGTGCTTCGACATCTCCCTCTAGAAGCGGTGGACATTCACACCACTGTTTAACAATGCGCTGAATAATGCACATTATTCAGCGCTTTGGAAAACAGCAGTGATACAACCCATCCCCAAAAGGGGTAAGGATACCTCAAATCCGGCAAATCTCCGGTCGATAAGTCTCCTTCCGAACATCAGCGAGGTATTCGAAAAAGCGATCAATAGAGCCCTGATAAAGTGGAGTGAGGACAATAAAATAATTCCGGATAACCAGTTCGATTTTAAGGCGGGGCATGATGCAATACGTACATGCACCATCTAAACTGGTATCGGATATCCAATGGAACAAAAGCTAGAAACAGTGCACGGATGCCTGCCTGATTAACTAGGAGAAGGCCTTCGACACCGTATGGTTGGAGGGACTCTTCTACAAGAGTTCACTGCTGTGCATACTTTATAACATGCTCACTAGTAGACAGTTCATTGTCAAAAATGGCAATGTGACTTCTTCTGGAACATTTCAAATCAAAAACGGTCTGCAACAAGGTGCGGTGAATTCACCGATCCTTTTCAACATTTACATCTCATAGGATCACTTCACCATGCCATAGCGTACGCAGACGACTTGATCGCGTATAGATCAGGACCAAAAATCTAAGTCATTGCACTGCTCTTGCAACATGACTTGGATAAGATTCAACGATTTTGCGATGACTGGAAGTTGAAGATCAACTTCCAGAAATCGGAAACCATTCTTTTTAGGACGCCGTTGTCTGGGGCCTCTGGGGATACCAGAAAGAATTGGCGAAAGTTCTCAATAGTTGAACCGCACGGACAGCCACTTGCGAGTCGAAGTGTAGTCAGATACCTAGGGCTTTGGTTAGACCAATATCTATATTTTAACAAACATATGGATGCTGCTCTGGCCAGAGCCAAAGGTGCTTTTGCCCTTACAAAGAAACTTTTTTATAGCAAGCAACTCGATGCAAGGGTAAAGGTAATGTGCTACATGGCCCTCATTCGGCCCATGCTCGTATATGGATGCCCCGTGTGGTTCAACGTGGGAGCAAACTTGTCGGGTGTTTGAGAGGGCCTGCCTTCATTTATACAGAACACCAGAGTCCCAGTACATAAAATTCTATCTCAATGAAGTCCTGTACAACAGAGCTAACCTAACAAGAGTGGATAACTGCGTTAACAAGCTGATTCGAATGCACGTTGTAAGAGCAATGAGCTCGATGAACAACCTGATCTTATTACCCTAATTATGAGTATCACGAGAGAGTGCGCCTTAACGGCTTTGTTCCCCCAGAGGCGTTCCTCTATCTTGATGAGAAGAGTCTGATCCAGGACAGACTGGCAGTGCCGCTTATCTTCCACGTTCCTCGGAAAAAATTTTGGTGGTTAACTGAAAGAGAGGGACCTCTTTCGTCGTTCCCTCACATTCCGGTGTAGACCGTTTAAAGTTAGTCTTTGGTCTTGGCCGACTTACATAGTTTAAGGTATTTGTAGGTATTTTTAGATAACAAAAAAAATATATAAACAGCACTTTGAAAAAAATAAATAAATAAATAAAAATATATATATACATATGTAAACAGCACTTCGAAAAAAAAGTATGTATTTAATTACATAATTAGAGTAAGATAGAATAAGGTAGTTTAAGATTTATTTTAAGAACAAAAGAAAAAAAAGTACATACACTAAGTTTTTTTTTAATTTTATCAAAAAATAATGCACCTTGGTACATAAGAAATACTGACCTTCATCGAGACCTGAAGGTAGAAAGTGTATCTGCGGAAATTCCAAAACATGCAAAAAAAAAACACAAAGAAAAGCTAGAAGAGCATGTAAACATAGATGCAAGAAAACTACTGCATAATGAAAATCTATTACGAAGGCTTAAAAGAACAAAACCTCTCGATTTAACTTAATATAAGAAAAATAAAAATTTATATACTTATAAATACATACACACTCGAAATAAAGAGTCACCAGGGGGTGAAACTCATACAAAGACTAAGATGTCAGAAAAAAATTGCTTATTAGTCCGAGTGATTAGATCGCAATTATGTGGGAGGTGGTTTTAGTCGGTAAAAATCCGGCATGCTGATTACTCGGATCATCAGTATCTTTTGAAGATCTCCCCTTCCTCTAAAAAAAAAAAAAATTGTATCACAAATTTTTCTTAGTATTTAGTAATAATTAAACAATAAGACAAATAAAACAATTAAGTACGCTACGTCGAAAGACATAGTTTTAAGTATTAGGTTTAGCTTAGAGCGCCCGAATAGGGCCAGTAAGTTAGAATAACATAGTTAAGTTAATTAAGCTAGTTTTAAGCGTTTTTTTTTTCTAGCACTTAAGTTGTAATTGAATTGAGTTAATAAAAATGCATTTTAAATGAAAAATGAAAATGTCGATGTCTACTTCTTTGTTCATTCTTTCTTTGTTCTTGGTACACCGCGGAGAGTTCTCCGTGCATTAAAGTGGTTTTTATTACCTGGACTTCAATTTGTCGTTTTACTTATTTCATTTTACTTTTTTGGTCGTTACTATTCCTCTTCGTGTACAGTGCAAATAACCCCCTTCAAGATTTGCTGCACACTTACATTGTCTTGATTCAAAGTGACTCGCAATCCTATTTTAATATTACCATTCGCCGCTAACAAATCCAGAAATGGAAGTAATGCAATTGATGAATTTTTTGCAATCTGTTCAGATATTTTCGAAATATCCACTGCCGTTGTACATTGTGGATTAGCATCTCCACTTATTACATTTAAAATAAGTTCCCAATTTTTCCAAATATTACTTTCTGTAATAGTTTACCTCTATAATAAATACTTCGGTCCATTTTAGAATGTGGTTAGTGTTAGAAAAGTTGACACCTGAGGAAATCGGAGTTGTTCTTGTCACATTGTTAATTTCATGGCGCAATAGATATGGTTGTCTTAGAAAGCCGGCAGAACTCTCACATTACATCGAGCTTCTTGAAATACAGACTATCAATTTCCACAAAATATTCGAGGGGCAACGGTGGATTTTCCAGCAGTACAGTGGTTTTCAAGCAACAATGTGGATGTTTTAGAATGACCGCCTCTATCTCTCGATCTAAATCTAATTGAAAATGTTTAGGGATGCCTGTCGCGAAAAGTTAACGCAGAAGGAAGACAATTCGAAAATAGAGAAGGTTTTATAATAGCCATTGAAGACGCTTTTGAGGAAATTCTATTAAATTATTTAAACAATTTATGTGGATCCTTAGAAAATAGACTTTTTGAAGTTGTTCGCAATAACGGGGGACCTACAAAATATTAACAATAATAAAAAATTAAAAACAATGTTTTTTCTTTTATTATTACAGGTGAGGGTAATCAAGTGTCCCTGTTAAAGTAGGCAAAAAACCGAAAATGGGGATTTCCTTTGTTTGTCAACAGGTAACAGAGAAATTTCGAAAGAAATGTACCTTCTCCTGTAGTATGTTGACGTTTGGGTCTGTTGGACCAACAACCATTCAAAGTACGCCTTAAAGTCGGAACTCGTTAGAGGATGGGAAAGTGTTTTCTTAATAGTAAAAATTAAATAGGCTTTCAAATTGAACACCTTTTTAAGATGAACTAACATTTTATTTAGTTCACAAAACTTAAGTATTTTTTTTTAATGGAGGGGTAAAATAAGTAAATTTAGTAGTTCCAAAATAAGGAGGAAATGAAGTGTAGTGTAAACTATTTGCTGAAATATTGTAGAACAAAACATTACAACTTTATTACGAAAATATTTTCTTGATTATAATTTCTTTTAATCAATTAATTTATTTTTATACACAAACAACATAACGTTATAACCCTCAGTTTAGTTTTTTTTTTTAATTTAATATTGAAAGGATAAAACTACAGTACGTATAATACAATTTAATAAAACAAAAGTTATTAGAAATTAATTTCTTTATGCCTTAAATTATATTTATCACTACAAATAGAGTTGTATAAATTTCCATTCAACTTTATTATCTTTTATATAAATTATATCGATATCAGATATACATATATATACATATATATTTACCTATAACACATTTCATATAACTAAAATTACATTAACGTCTCCTTCAGTAAGGTGCCAAGGAGATTCACAGAAATTTAAAAACATGTCGTACAACACAATTATTGGTTTCGATATACATACATACATATACATATTTAATAAAATATCCTTAAACACAGGTGGTTTTATATTAAACATATTTTCTTTGTAGTATTATTTAGTAGTTTAGGCAGTGATCTATTTACTTATACATTTAAAATGTGAAAAATTAACTCTAACACTATAATTTTCCCAATTTCATTGGCTTCTTTGTGTAGTGTCGGAATTAACTCGTTATCCAGTGCGTTCATATACAGTGGTGGCAACTTTTCATTTTGACTTCCGGCTTCGTAACACACCTGGAAATATAAAGATCTTTTTGATTTACATCTCATTTGTCAATTTAGTTAACTTACATTGTCTTGATTCAAAGTGACTCGCAATCCTATTTTAATATTACCATTCGCCGCTAACAAATCCAGAAATGGAAGTAATGCAACTGATGATTTTTTTGCAATTTGTTCCGATATTTTCGAAATATCCACTGCCGCTGTACATTGTGGATTAGCATCTCCACTTATCTGTACATTTAAAATAAGTTCCCAATTTTTGTAAATATTACTTTCTGTAATAGTTTACCTCTATAATAAATACTTCGGTCCATTTTAGAATGTGGTTAGTGTTAGAAAGGTTGACACCTGAATGTACCCTTATACTCGGTATTCCATCCATTTCCTTTAAGTCTATTGGAGATTTTACCCTTTTCACCAATTAAAACATATAGTACCATTATCTTGATTACTACAATAGGAGATTTACCCAATGTTAATATCAACGTCGTCGGCTACCCATTGTATGTAAACCACTTCTGTCTGCTGTTCTCCAGCTTCAATTGGTCCACAGATAATGTCAATATCTTTCATATTAATTAGTGCATTCCTTATCTCTATCATCTTCGTTGGTAGTATTTGCACCATTAGTCCATCTTCTATAATACTGCACTTACCAGAAAGCCCACTTGTTGATTTCAAAGCCTCATTAAGTACAAAAAAACTTGCCCCAGTTACTAAAACGTGAAAATTTGGAAATTTATTCTTCACCGAAATCGATTAACTTATACCTTTTCTTGGTTGCCCTTGTATGTTTATAGCTTGAGTCGAGTATGAGTGTGAGTCCGTACTCTCAGTTCTAATGTTTTGAATACAAACTAAATGACCATCAGCCTTTTTTGAAAAGTTTGCTCCCATAGCTAAAATATGATCACTGGAGTTATTAATAGCTTTTATAACTTCACCGTGGCGATTTCGCGGAATTAAAATATTTGTCGTTCTATCTTCCATATGAATATGCATTCCTTTGATTGTGGGTATGGTATAAGAGTAGTTACGGAAATCCTAGAGAGGGATAGTATAGATTTGGTTTCGGTACATGATTAAGGATATTTGTTTTCTATTTGCAACTTACTGCCAACAAATTAATAATTGTCTGAGCTATCTCTGCGTACACTGGTTCACGCTCTCTAACTGATATGTGGGGACTGGGATAGTATCGATATTGTGCACCGAGACGCAGCATAAGCCTCAATGGAAATATTTTTGCCCAAGGCACTTCCCACCGATGTATTAACACCCCAATAAGGAAAGGTGAGTTCGGAACGTTAACATCTTGTAGACACTGAAAAGTCGAACGTATAAATAGAAAACCACCATGTTCGCGTGAGCCTAGAAAAAGTAAATCCTTTGGCATTGAGAAACCAAGTTCTGTAATTGGGTGACCTTGGCTTGCTTCCCAGTAGATCTCATTTAAGTGAACAAAAATGTCCTTTGGTATTTCATTGGAATTATCAAGCTCTAATAGAATTATTATCTCATCGTTGCCAACATAATGGAGGCCGCATGTTGTGAAATTAATAACTGTCTTATTGATGCAACATTTTACTGAAATTATGCATTTTTGTGTTAATAGAATTTCAAATATAAAATGTTGACTTACAATGAGCAATTTTAACAAAAACATAAAAATTAGTTTGTACTACAAATTTTAAACTTTCAGAGTGTAATCGTTTGATTAAATCGGCATTGTTCGGAACTTCTTGGTATATTGGGTCCGATTTATTTGATATATATATCGGCGGCAAGCAGTTTTCGCCTCTAGGTATAAAACTGCCATTTTCATCCAGTACTACCATCGATTTAGTATTATTCTTCGTAAGGACTAAAAAAAATATTTGCTTTCAATAATAGTAATTATTTAGCTATTAGGCATCTTACTTTTGCTACTTCCAATATTAGATGTGCTGCCAGTATTGTCTGTAGTAAAATAGCCAGTTGGAACAGACTTACGAGCGTGTTTAGCATCACTCCATTTTCCATCCAAACTAGCTAGATCACTTCCTGGTCGAATGCCATCACTAAACATAACAGATTTACGTTTGCGGCTCTTCTTTAAGTTACCTTCTTTCTTCAAAACTCCCACTGGTACTATAACTGTGGGATAAGACACGCTCTGGGGATTAACCTGACGATGCGGAGGAATTGTAGAGCAATATTCCATAGGATTGTTGGGATTAGGTGTTCGTAGCAAGGCTGGTGAGGTTATCGTCGCGGTCCTCGTCTGTTGTTCCATTTGCTGTTGAAGCTTTGTAAGAATAAGAAAACACTGCACACAAACCCGTGATTCTGGATTTGAAAGAAACTCTAGTTTAAATTTTTGCGAGCAGCAAACTGAACAAAGAACCTGACCACATGCTCGGCAGTGATGGCGTCTCTTCAGCAATGTGAATTTATGCTGGCATTGCATGCATGCATTTGCCTCGTGATCTGGAACCCATATGGGTGGTACTCTTCCCAGATTCGGATTTATATTATTGCTTAACGATTGTGGCGTAACTTGGTTTTCAATCTCCGCATTGTCAGAAACCGTCATTGGCTCAACATAATTGGTCGCACAGTTCCTGAGTTCTATATTTGTCGAACTGGCACCAACAATTGATCTATCTGATCGCTCCGGGGGTGTGTGGCCAGCGGCGTCATTGAAAATACATTTTTCGTCGTTTGGGGGCAAACCTGCTCTGTCTTCAGGAGTGTCTTCTTCAGAACTCGATGTTGCTTGGTCATAGATCCGTGATCCAGGTGGCGTTTGTCCGGCTGTAGCATATAAATTAATTTTTCTTACAGATAAGTCGAGTGTTGTAGGTCTTTGCCTCTTTTGTGCAATACTTTGTTTGCTACTTTTTTCTTCCTCACCATCCTCATCACAAATTTCATCTATACCCTTACAATTATCAACGTCATCTTTGTAAGTTCTATCTTCGGCAAATTCAATGGTAGATGCCTGCGAAAAACTATCAACATTTATCGCATCATCACATTTCTGGCCGGACGATAAATTAGGTGGACAGGCGGAAGGCATTATATTATCCTGATTTGACATATTTACCTTTCGATCCATTTTATTTTTATTTTTCATTACTCCAGTGGTGGCAATTACGACTTCAGGATAGGTCAGTGATGGCATTTCGGCATCGATTTCGTGGAGAATGCTGTCTAGTTCAGTATCAGATATCTCATCCATTGTTGAACCAAATGTTACCATTACGTTTTGGTGTGAGTTGGGTTGCGCCGCTGTAGAGTCTCTATCTATCCTTTCCGATTCAGCATTTCCAAGCTTTACGCTTGATTCAATTTGTTTCTGACTGTTGTTTATATCCACCGATTGTTTTGCTTGCTCAAGTAACTCCTCTGAGTTCAAGTAATTTTTGGTGTTTTGCGACAAAGAAAGTGATGAGCTCAAATTGTCTATTTGCAAAATAAACTTGCTGCTGGCTATTTCCGAAGACAAGGTGCTTCCTTGGTTTGTTAGGGAAATCGACGATAAACCAACAGCTAAATCATCGAATTCTGAGCGCTGTGGTTCTTTATCAAAATCATTTTTATTATTTGATTCTAGTTGTAACGTGTCCATTTTCTTTGAATGATGATCACTTGTTTGAAGAAGTATAACACTTCTGTCAACTAACCTTCCACTAAAAGATGACTCCGATTCCGTTAATAGTAAAGCGGGTGAAGGACCAGACGAAAATGTTGAGGATGATGATGTAGTTATAGAATTAGAGGAAAAGCCGTGTTCTTCATCTGTGCTAACGAATTTATTAATTTCGTACGGATCCTCTTTGCCTTCATTGATATGTGCGGCATCTGCATGGTTTTCTGTAACTTGTATGTGATTTTTTGTATCGTCATAGGTGTCATTATCATTAGTTCCATTATTTTGGTACAAATGTATGCCTTCCTCTAAGCTTTCGACATTTTTGCGGTAGTCATCTAAGCTACTGAACACTTTAGATACACCAACAAACCTATTTACTCGATCACCTGTTGAATTGGGAGTTGTTGAATAGTAATGAATCCTATCGTGTGCAGCTTCGTTTACAGAAACAGGTACATTCATAGGAATCACATCTCCTGAGTATAGCTTTATCGAATTCAGAATTTGTAGTTGTTTAATAGCCGGATTCTCATCTTTATGTTCCTCATCGTTTAGTTCCAAGTTATCCAAAACTTTATCAATATCGACTAAATCCATAGCGAACTAATAAGTCATTTATAAGCTATGAACATGAACAAAAAAATATCTCCATTTGAAAATATTATTTAGTGTCTATTTTTGTAGGCAATATAAGCAGGTAAATAATGTACAGGTTAATATATAAAAAAGTGCATATTTTAAATTGTAATGCAAAAATGAACAAAATGAAAATTAAATTCTGACTCTTAAGATTCTGAAATAAAGTCATTGAAAGACTAATTTCTAATTTACATAATTACATTCTGTTAGTTCGAATGTTATTACATTAAGGCAAATTGAAACAATATAAAGATAGTACGGAAATCAATATTAGAGCTGATCAGTGATATGAAATGATTCATAAGCATAATTCCTGTCATGTGTGCATGGATACTAATCTAAATATATGGCGTATGTATGCGTACATACAATAATGCTTATTTCTCCACATATCATCTGAATTCCGAGATCCGCAACTGAAATAAAATATTGACAAATATATAACGATACTGATACTACTCTATTGAACAAAATCGATGTTTCTATTGTTATGCTTTGAACATGCATTTAATTAATGCGTTGTATGACAAGTGTAAAAATGTCAAAATTACCCTCCCTCAATTATTCGCGCTCCAGAAAATTTGTAAAATGCTTGCCTTTTAATAAGTTATATTGCACCAAAGCCAAAGTTATTCACTTACTGCATAGGAGAACTGATACTGCCTTTATTATAACCTACGTATGTATAGCTTGTTTGCCTTGCGTCAGTGTTTATTAATTTCACTTCCAATAGAAAGACAAACGAAAGTTTATCGTTTCGATAGGAATTAATACAGGCGCACTAATTAAATTTACATTTCATAAAATTCTTTACAATATGTTTAGGAAGCACTACGCACTGTACAACATGAAAAACAACATAAAAATAATTGCACACCATTCTTCACTCATACCAATGACAGTGATTATGAAAAAGAAATAATCCAAAAAAGAGGAGAAAAATACAGCTTTAACTTACCTGCCTATTGATTTCTATGTTACAGAATTCCATATTGCTACGGAACTCCTCAGCGCTGTGTGCGCTGTTAGATGGTGATTACATGCGCTTTTTTCACAGCATTGACGATGCCCTTTATGTAAAGAAGTTTGAGAAGAAAAGCAAGAGAGGGAGAATAAAAATCGGGGTAAGCGTTCCTTTTTATTCTATTTCATTTCAATTTATATTTTCTCATTATTAACTCATCCGTCAAACAATAAAGTCCAATATGGGCGAAAGAGAGGCAATGGGCGCTAATCTTAAAACTCTTACCCCATCCAAAAAATTAATCCAGCAATGCAGTACTTTTACTCCAAAATGAGATACTCAGAAACCTTAAAAACAAGAAATTTACTCTGACATTCCCGCTAGACCTTAAAAAAGCATTTGCTTCCGTATGTCACATGGACCTGATACATAAATTTATTTCCGAGACCGAGTATATTGCGGTGGTAAATTTTAAATCCTCGAATGAATTCCCTGTGGCAAGATATCGCAACGTTGTAGAAAGCCGCTGGTTTACGGAAATCACTTTACGCATGAATGTATCTTTTTTCATAATCAAAGTAGAAATTATTTTAAGCAATTCCTCATAAGTGGAAGTATCCATTCTCATAAAATTTGTATAATGGTTTCGTGCAGATATTTTCAATTCATGAAAAAGATTTTCATGTGTGAACGGATTCCTTTTTTTTAACCACTCCAGAATCCAAATTCTCTTTTTTCTCGACATTTGTTTCTTTTTTCCTCTTTATTCAAAATACCAGAGCAATATAAGCAATACAATCGTCCGTTTCACTCATCGCACATCCGTACACCACGAAAACACAAAAAATAAATTTGACGTCAATCGATTGAACTGTGTAAGTGGTTTGCGTCAAACCACACATTCACCATGATGGATGTCAATCGATTGACTGAAGGCATCGTTGAGCACATCTTTACACTCAATCTACGAACACACCCGTGTTTGATTTATTTTTATCCTTTAACTTTTCTAGCGAACACTTCCTAGCTTTCTTTTTGCTTTGCTTGCATATTTTTTTGTCTCCCAGTTTAAACTGAATAAAATACCATTTTGTTGTTTAACTTTTTCGTTTATTTTCAACACGTTATCAGCACGAGATAATCGCCTTTCAGATTTCTGCAATCTTTACCAAGATGGACAAGGGTATTTCTTTGCAGTAGTTTAATGGGAGAGATTTCTTGCTTTGGAACTTTCAGGTGCTAGTGTATCTACGCGCCAATGAGCTAGAATGTGTTCTCAATGAAGTGGTTAAACCGACAGAATTAGCGAAATTTGCAAAACAGACTCAGAAAGACCAGAAGGCTCAGTTAGTCATAACGTCGTCTATGGAGTTTAACCAATTAAAATTTCTTGTGACCTATAATAGCGCAGCCAAAATGTGGATGAAATTGTCGTCCATCTATGAGCAACGTTCTGGAGTCTCTCTCAGCACACTGCAGCAGAAGTTTTATGAATATAGAAAGCCTGAGAGTGCCAACATGGCCAGTCACATATCAGCCATAGAACAGATGGCGAAGCAGCTTGAAGAAATGGATGCTCCAATGGCAGAGTCAGCGGTTATCACCAAAATAATCTGTAGTCTTCCAACAAGGTACAAACACTTCAGATTTGCATGGGATTCAGTAGCTCAAACTGAGCAAACACTACAAAACCCGGCACAGCGCTTGATGAAAGAAGAAATGCTCCTGATAGAAAAGCCTGAGTGTCAAGCAGATCAGGCATTAGTTCATCAAAATAAGAAGTATTCGGTAGCAGATGAGAAAAAAAAATTCAACTTGCAGCTTTTGCAAAAAGCGAGGGCATGGGCGAAAGAGAGGCAATGGGGCGCTAATCTTAAAACTCTTATCCCATCCAAAAAATTAATCCAGCAATGCAGTACTTTTACTCCAAAATGAGGTACTCAGAAACCTTAAAAACAAGGAATTTACTGTGACATTCTCGCTAGACCTTAAAGAAGCATTTGACTCCGTATGTCACATGGGCCTGATACATAAATTTATTTCCTTATTGACTGATTATCAATTATTAATAATCTGCTAAGAGATAACGTGTTTGTGCGAAACATACGGCAAAACAGCTGAGAGTTAAATGGAATGTTCGCTGGGCAGCAGTTGCTTTTTCCCTACCTAGCCTTTTTTGTGATTTGGCTAATATCTTTAAGCTAACCTTGACTAAATTTTCGCTAATAATTTCAAATTAATAACCTGTCGGCCCAGTACAAAATATTTTTTCGCTCAGTGAACGGAACGGTAGTATTTTTTTTTTTTTTTAAATTGAGGTTGGGCCTGTTTTGTTCTTAAAGCGCTTTAGTTTTACCATTGTATATGAAACTAATAGTACTATCACTTGAGGAAATCGATGGTGGTGCCTCTACCGGCCAAAGTAAACATCCGTCGCTGAGTACTGTTGTGCCCACACACAACGCTGTGCCCACACAAGACGCAGCGACCTAACCCATTTCGACACATGTCATTCATATTACTATTTCAGTGCAAACATGCAACTGACCTACTGTGGCGACACACATGTCACCCTACCCCATTCTACGAATATGCAACTGATCCACAGCGGCGACACACTTGTGCAGCCACACTGACCCACTCAAGTGCCCGCAACAAATAACCGAAAAGGTCACAAAGTGTCGATTACAAATGTTACGTATTCTTGCGACCACTTGTAAATAAACTAGTGCAAGAATACGCCACATGGATCAAATTACTTTGATGACCCATTGACGGTACAATGGGTAAGGTACGAACAATGAGACATAGAGGAAACATCGGAAACGATTGGATGGACAGTGGAGTCTCAACAACCAAACAGAAAGGTCTTTTTATTCAAACTTCAAAAATCGACTCGCGTATCCACTCGCGCGTTTCAACATTGGTGCAGCGGTGGGATAACTCAAGGTAAAGCATCTGCCTAGAGTCCCAAGTTTTTTTAAAAAAAAATATATATATATAGAACTCATAAGTGAAGTTCGTGTTGTTTTTAGTTTGAGTCTCGAGTTCCAAAAGTTATTTTTTTTTGTGTGAAAAAAAAGGAGAAAAAAAAAATACAATTCTCTACAATAAAAAAATACAAAAGAAACGGATATATATATATATATTTATATATATTGTAGCATAATAATAACTACGCTCCCTAAAAGTATGACGCATCAAATTCCGAAGTGACTTTTCATTCTGGCAGAATTTTGGTTCGAACTGTCCTTTCATTCGAGGTTCGTGTCTGGGATGAAGTCTCCACAGCTCATGTCAACGAAAGAGACGAATAATATCAGGGATAAAAGGGAATTATAACTGCAAGAATTATTACATCAGAATTTCTCTTGTTCCAGTGGTCGAAGAATTTGCTTGAAGTTTCTGGCTATCAGAAACTTCTGCTATATAAGGACAGATGGCGATTGAGAAAGGACGAGTAGTTGTTAAACTGTGGCGAAGAGATTAGAAAAGTGATAATGGGCGAAGTTGTAATCTTGTGATAAATTGAAAGTTGAGATTTAACAAGAAGAAGTAATTAGTTTGGATTTGTGAATTAAGTAATAGAAAGGAGATAAATGATTTGAGAGGAAAGAGACATTGTAAGAAAAGAATTGCGAAGAATAGTATAGTGTGAACCTGAATTGTTCTATAGACTAGAAAATAAAGCAATAATTTCACAGAATATTGTTTTATCTACTCGAGCCGTAGCCCGCATACTACATTGGTGTCAGAAGCGGGATAAAACTTATTCTGTGAATAACTATTTCCGTGGTGTGAAATTGCACAATATAAAAAAAAAAAAAAAACATTTCTGTGTTGAGTTAATTAGTTGCGCAAAATGGGTCGCAAATTGGGAAAACTAACTATAACTCAACTAAAGGCAGAACTCAGTAAGCGGAACCTCGACACAACTGGGGGAAAAGATGCCCTACTGATTCGTCTGGAAGAAGCAGAACGCAGGAAGGTGAAAATCCGCATGACGTGGAGTTCGACGTGGAAGAGGAACCAGCAAGTACAGCAGCCGACCCGGGTATAACAAGTCTGCTCCTGCAACTTAAGTTAGTCATGGACGAACAAAAGAAAGCAATAGAAGACCAAAGGAATTCTCTAGAACTTAAGCTGGACGAACAAAAGAAAGCAATGGACGACCAGAGGAATTCTCTAGAAGTTAAGATGGACGAATAAAAGAATTCTCTAGATGCTCTGGAAAGCAAACTTGATGAGCAAAACAGGAACTTGGAATCTAAATTCGAAGCGATCGAAGAGAAAATCGAGAAGGTCGAGACGCAACTCGAAAAAGTCGAAACTAGATTCGATGAAAACTTTGAGAAGAAAGGAGATGCAGCCTCCTATCTTCGATGGTCAAACATCATGGCCAATTTATAAGAGGCAATTCGAAGCGGCCGCAATGACCAATAGCTGGGACGATGAAGAAAAGTCTATTGCACTCACGCTTGCACTGAGGGGTCCAGCTGCGGAGCACTTGCAGACCATCCCGGAAGATAAACAGCAGAACTACGACTCTCTGGTTCAGGCTATCGAGATGCGGTTTCGGGATGAACACATGCAGCAGGTGTACAGGGTTCAGCTGCGTAGTCGAGTCCAGAAAAGGGGGGAAACGCTCCAACAGTTGCAAGCGGATATAATTCGCTGCTCCTGATTCAGCTCACTGGACTGGAGAATCGTCTCTCTCGTTTCCGCTGTCCAAGGTGATGGGAGAGGTTTTGGAGCATCACGTTCAGATATCGTTGCGACGGCGGTAATCGGCGTGCATTTTCCAGTCACCTCCCCTCGCCTTAGTTTGACAGTGTGTGGTCTCGCGTTCAAAACTCTCACTGGGACCATGGTGTTCTTTGGTTCGACTAACGTCTTTCCCACGATGTAGTCTTGAGAATTCTTCTCTGGGTCTGGTTCTACTATGTAGAATCGGTGGCTCCCAAGATCACCTTCCAGCTTCGTCCAAATGATTGTCTCTGAAGACGGCGGCAAAACTTCGTCTTTGCTGATGACTGTCCTGAGAGTTACGGCATTCTCTTTTCCGTACACCATCGGAATCTCCACATTTCGATACCTCAGTACTTGCATCCCGATGTCCAAGATTACTTCATTTGCTTTCATGAAGTCTATTCCGATGATGCACTCGTCGCATATATCTGCCACCAGAAACGCATGGGAGAACGTCAGTCCCGCCAGAGTAATCGTAAGACGAACTTCTCCAAACACCTTCGCCATTTCCCCTGTTGCAGTCTTCAGGCAGTAGCTGTTGGTGTTGTGCAGCCATGAGCTTCTGACGATATCTCTTCTTACAATGCAGGCGGTGGCACTTGTGTCGATGGTAGCTACGCACTTCTTCTTGTTGATTAGTGCCTCCACTGTCAGGCTCTTGTTACCCCGTTTGGTTTGCGGAACTTGAATGGTGGTCTTGGGGTCCTCGATTCCAGTAACTAACTTCTGCCCGGCGAAGTTGGTTCTTACGCATTTCCCGACTGCTGGTTTTGGGAAGTCTGACCGCCGGATGTTTCCTTTCTGCTTCTCCTACTTCCGCAATGTGGACAATTTCCTTGTCTAGGTGCAATTCTGCACTGCCGTTGTAGGTGTCCGGTTTGGTTGCAATTCCAGTAACGCATTTGACTTCCGCGAGCTTTGTCTTCATCCATGACGGCTGTTCCCTGGCATAAGCATTCCACGACGGACATTTCCCTGACACGGTGTATTCCCTGGTATGCTTGGTCCGCAGCCTTCATTGACAAAGCGAATGCCAATGCCTCGGGGAGTGTTCGCTTTTCAGCCATCCTTACAGCCATTTGCAGTTGTCTGTCCTCTATGGCCTGAATAAAAGCTTCCACCGCCATTTCGTTGATAAGCTCCTCACCGGCTTTAGGGTATGAAAGATGGGCTAGTCGCTCTGTATCCGCTTGCAACTGTTGAAGCGTTTCCCCCCTTTTCTGGACTCGACTACGCAGCTGAACCCTGTACACCTGCTGCATGTGTTCATCCCCAAACCGCATCTCGATAGCCAGAACCAGAGAGTCGTAGTTCTGGTGTTTATCTTTCGGGATGGTCTGCAAGAGCTCAGCAGCTGGACCCCTCAGTGCAAGCGTGTGTGCAATAGACTTCTCTTCATCGTCCCAGCTATTGGTCATTGCGGCCGCTTCGAATTGCCTCTTATAAATTGGCCATGATGTTTGACCATCGAATATAGGAGGCTGCACCTCCTTTCTTCTCAGACCCGTGCTTTCTGTCTGTTTACGTTGCTGAGTTCCTTAGCAAGATTTTCGACTTGCTTTTCTACTGTTTCAAACTGAGTCTCTATCTTCCCGAACTGAGTTTCATGTTTCTCAAAGTTTTCATCGAATCTAGTTTCGACTTTTTCGAGTTGCGTCTCGACCTTCTCGATTTTCTCTTCGATCGCTTCGAATTTGGATTCCAAGTTCTTGTTTTGCTCATCAAGTTTGCTTTCCAGAGCATCTAGAGAATTCTTTTGTTCATCCAGCTTACGTTCTAGAGAATTCTTTTGTTAGTCCATTGCTTTCTTTTGTTCATCCACTGCTTTCTTTTGTTCATCGAGCATAAGTTCCAGAGACTTCTTTTGGTCTTCTATTGCTTTCTTTTGTTCGTCCATGACTAACTTAAGTTGCAATAGCAGACTTGTTATACCCGGGTCGGCTACTGTGCTTACTGGTTCCTCTTCCACGTCAAACTCTACGTCATGCGGATGTTCACCTTCCTGCGTTACTGCTTCTTCCAGACGAATCAGTAGGGCATCTTTTCCCCCAGTTGTGTCGAGATTCCGCTTACTGAGTTCTGCCTTTAGTTGAATTATAGTTAGTTTTCCCAATTTGAAACCCATTTTGCGCAACTAATTAACTCAACGCAGAAAATTTTTTTTTTTTTTTCTTGCACTACTTCACACCACGGAAATAGTTATTCACAGAATAAGTTTTATCCCACTTCTGACACCAATGTAATATGCGAGCTACGGTTCGAGTAGATAAAACGATATTCTGTGAGATTATTTCTTTATTTTTCTTGACTATAGAACAATTCAAGTTCGCACTATACTATTCTTCGCAAATTCCTTCCTTACAAGGTCTCTTTCTTCTTAAATCACTTTATCTCCTTTCAATTACTGAATTCACAAATCCAAACTAATTACTTCTTCTTGTTTACTCTAAACTTTCAATTTATCACAAAATTACAACTTCGCTTATTATCACTTTTTCGTGCGGTTCGAAAACCAACTGCCTTGCCTCGATCGCCATCTGTCCTTATATAGTCGCGTTTCTGATAGCCAGAAACTTCTAGCAAATTCTATGACCACTGGAACAAAGAAATTCTGATGTAATAATTCCAAGATGACAATAATTTCTTGGGGTTATAATTCTCTCTTAATTCCGTGACGTTGTCTTAGATATTATCCGTCTCTTATCGTGGACACGAACTGTGGACACGAACTGCGGACACGATTCTCGAACGAAAAGACACTTTGCAACGAAATTATGCTCGAATGAAAAGACACTTCGGAATGTGTTGCCTGTTTGAGGGCGTAGTTATTATGCTACACTATTGTTGCATACTCTTGGAGCGTAGTTATTATGCTACATTATGTTACAGTATATATAAGTGTTATAAATAAGTGATTCCTTTCTGTTCTCTCTCTATTATCACCTAAGTAAATCATTATTAGACAAATTATTGCAATTCTACACGAATCCACCACTCCTTCCCTCCTCTCAATTCTTTCTCGGTTGACACGGTAAATGTCGAATCTAAACCTCAATATTTCACTCAGAAATAGGAAGGTTCGTAGATTCTCTGAAAGCGAAGCGTCCGATTCTTTGCCTATTCCTGAACAAATGACCAACGAACGTTCTCCTCCCCATAAGGAACCACAAAAGGAATCAGTTAGAGTTTCTGATTCGTCGTCTCAAAACCAAACCGGTAATTCCAACGCGTCTCTTTCCAACATAGTCGGTAACTCCGATTCATCCTCGTCAGCAAACCTCTCGACATCACAAACCCCAGTAACAATGCCTTTCAATTCTTCGCAAGCCATAAAACTCATACCCGAGTTCGATGGTTCTGCCCGGAATTTAGATAGATTCATCCAATTGGTTGATCTCCAATCGAAGAAGACAATCTCCGAGTGCGATAAAGCCGAACTAGTAGACATAGTTAAGTCCAAATTAACAGGCAGTAGTAGTAAAATACAGCGATTATAATGACTGGCCGGAGTTGAAGGACGCACTTTTCAAAGGCATTAGAAAAACCCGATCTCTCCAAGTAATACAAATGGAGATATTTCAGTTCAAACAAGAATACAACGAGTCAGTGGCATCCTACACTGAAAGAGCTAACGCGTTATGCGACGAGTTAAACTATGCAAATGCGAACACTACAGATGAATCCGCAAACACAGCAATCCGTTCACTAAACAGCGCAATTGTCCTAAATAGTTTCTGCAACGGACTGATACCGCAGTTAAAACTTCTCGTCAAGAGCGCAAGGTGCAAAGGGCTCGACGAAGCAGTCGACATAGCACAGGAAGAGGAGAAAGTTATTGCATCCACAAGTAATAGGTATGCAAACAATTCTCACATGTACTGTCAAAACTGCAGAACAAAAAGTCATAATACCAGTGAATGTCGTCGTCTCAGAAACACAACATTTAGCCCCAATGACAACAGAATCTCCAAATTCACAAATCATGAGCCAGTTCCCAACAATCGGCAAACATTTTCAAATAGAACTACTCCCAACTATGCCCAAACATTCACAAGTAGGTTTGGTGTTAACACAGTATACAATGCAATCATCTGCAGATACTGCAAAAACAGGGACACACCATCGATGAGTGTCGTAAAAGAGCGTTCAATAATGACAGAAACGCCGGAGTCACATTCAACGACAATCAGGAAAATTCCCCAAGACCTGGCACGTCCAGCACGCGGAGTCAGGTGAGGAACATCAACCAGAGTACATAAACAAAAGAAAGACAAAGCAAAATCCCTTCATGAACAGGGACATCGAATTCAAAAAAATTCATCATAATAACCGAGAAGAAAATTCTCAATCCCAAAACCTAAATCTCAAAATCCAGAACCTCAGTCAAAATCAAATTCGCCACAATCGAAATCTCGAAATCCAGAACCTCAATCAAAATCATATGCTAGAAAATGCATATCAAAATCAAAATCATATGCTAGAAAATGTATATCAAAAACAAAATCATAAATAACTAAATCGAGAAACAAATTCTCAAAGTTCAAATCGAGAAATGAATTCCAAAAAATCAAAATTGAGATCTAATTCCCCAAATCGAGATAAAATGCTCGTATCTCAAAAGGAGAAGTCTAACTTCTTAAATCGAGATAAAAAATCTCAAAACTTGAGATCTAATTCTTTAAATCAAAACAAAATATCTCATAAATCGAAACAACCAAACACTAGTCCGAACTCATATAATATGCCAAAAGATATCCAAAAATCAAACTCAATCTTAAATTAAAACTATCGTCAGAATCGAAACCTTGCACAGGTCAATAATCTAGACCAATACCTAAATGGAATTTCAAATTCTGAGCTAAGCCATTCCTCTAACATTACTCAACAAGATCCTAAAAATCAAACGGACGAACAAACAAGTTCGCCAAATCCGGAAGTCAATATAGTTTATTTAAACAGATCCTCAAGTTTTAAAAGCGAAATTAAAATAACCTCCAAAGATACTAATAGCAAGCTCAATATAATGCTTCTTGACACAGGTGCATGCCTTAGTTTGATAAAGATAAGCAAATTAAATGAAGACCTATGGGTACATACAGATACAATCACCGAATTAAAAGGTATCAGCGACACTCCTACGTCAACACAAGGTACAGTACTTCTGAATATGGAAATCAGTCAAGGAAAAAATCTAAAACACATATTCCATATAGTAGCCGACATCTTCCCTACCACACAAGATGGAATTTTAGGTGAAGACTTCTTTCGGAAATTCAACGCCATATTGAACTATAAGGATAATATATTTACCTATCATGCCAAAGAGAAAAGATGCACCACAGATTTTATATAAAGGGTGGTTAGATTTTAAGGGCCGATGTTGAATGTGAACCACACCTAAACGTCAAGTTTTTTTCTGCATTTCATTTCACATTTCTCAATTTCAGACTAACTCAATTTGAACCATGGAAAGATACACAATCGAGCAACGCATTAAAGTTATTCAGGCTTATTATGAAAATGGGCGTTCAAATCAAAATGCATATCGTGCATTTCGTGATTCTTTCGGTCAATTTAATCGTCCAAATGTGCGTACAATCGGAAAAATCGTGCAAAAATGTGTGCAAACCGGGTCTGTAGGAGATGTGAAAACACCAGTGCATGCTCGTACAGCTCGTACTGCAGAAAATATTGCTGCTGTTCGCGATAGTGCGGCTGAAGAGCCGTCCACCTCAACTCGTCGTCGTGCCCAACAATTGCACCTCTCACGCTCGTCGTTGATGAACATTATGCATAAAGACTTGCATTTCCGCGCTTACAAGGTGCAATTGACTCAAGAACTAAAGCCTCTTGACCATTTCGAGCGTCGTCAATGGTCACAATGGTGGCAAGAAATATCTTCAGTGATGAGGCACATTTTCACCTCAGTGGATTCGTCAATAAGCAGAATTGCCGCATTTGGGCGAATGATAATCCAAGAGTGATTGTCGAAAAACCAATGCACCCACAAAGAGTGACTGTTTGGTGCGGTTTATGGGCTGGCGGCATCATCGGGCCTTATTTTTTCCAAAATGAGGCCGGTCAGGCAGTTACTGTGAATGGTGTTCGCTATCGTGAGATGATAACGAACTTTTTATGGCCCGAATTGGAAGATATGGATGTGGACGATATGTGGTTTCAACAGGATGATGCCACTTGCCACACAGCTAACGAAACAATGGCTCTTTTGCGCGACAAATTCAATGGCCGTGTTATCTCACGTGGTGGCGATGTCAATTGGCCGCCAAGATCATGTGATTTGACACCGTTGGACTTCTTTCTTTGGGGTTATTTGAAAGAAAAGGTGTACGTCGATAAGCCAGCAACAATTCAAGAGCTAAAGGATGAGATAATTCGGTACATTAACGGCATAGAACCTCAATTATGCCTCAGCGTCATCGAAAATTTGGACCATCGGATGGAGGTGTGCCGCCGAGGTCGCGGCGGCCATTTGGCCGATATTTTGTTCCATACATAATTGAACCATACCAATATTATCATAATAAAAAGAAATGACAGTAATTTCCTAAATAATTTGTGTTTTATTCAAAATCAACATCGGCATTTAAAACTTAACCACCCTTTACAAGCGAAATCAAGTAACAATACCCGCTAGATCCGAAAAAGTAATAAATTATGGGCCAATTCACGAATACACAAATCAAATATATTTCTCTCAAGAAATCTTACGTCGAGTCCATACTTCTTCAGCTATCGCTGAACCAACAGAAAGTTTTATATACATATTCATATTAAACGCCAACAATAAAGACGTCACCTTACAAAATCTCGATTTAAAAGCCACAAATATAAATGATTACTATATTGTAATATGCAGGCTACGGCTCGAGTAGATAAAACGATATTTATTCTTTGCAAATTCTTTTCTTACAAGGTCTCTTTCCTCTCAAATCACTTTATCTCCTTTCAGTTACTTAATTCACAAATCCAAACTAATTACTTTTTCTTGTTTACTCTCAACTTTCAATTTATCACCAAATTACAACTTCGCCCATTATCACTTTTCCAATCTCTTCGCCACGGTTCTAAACCAACTGTGTCTTTTTTTGATCGCCATCTGTCCTTATATAGCAGAAGTTTCTGATAGCCAGAAACTTCTAGCAAATTCTTCGACCACTGGAACAAGAGAAATAATTCTTGCAGTTATAATTCCCTTTTATCCCTGATATTATTCGTCTCTTTCGTTGACATGAGCTGTGGAGACTTCGTCCCAGACACGAACCTCGAATGAAAGGACAGTTCGAACCAAAATTCTGCCAGAATGAAGTCACTTCGGAATTTGTTGCGTCATATTTTTAGGGGGCGTAGTTATTATTATGCTACACTGCCCCCCTCTTAGACATGTTCGTCCCGAACAAGTGCATCCTCATTTCGGCCATTGTATCGACTCAGTCGGTCCACATGAACCACTTTCATTTTGGCCCTCGGTCCTCGCTGGATGCGGTAGACAACATCGTTGATGCGGGTTACTATTCTGTAGGGACCTTCCCAGTTCCGCTGTAATTTAGGTGATTTCCCCTTTTGGCGATGGGGATTATACAGCCACACCAGATCTCCTTCCTGGAATCCTGACGTTGTTGCCTTGGCATCATACCTGGTCTTCATGCGGTCGCTCGTCATCTTAATCTGGCTTCTGGTCCTTTGGTGTATGTCCCTAAGCCTTTCCCTAAGGTCCGCCACGTACTCTTCTTCATTTCTGGGCTCATTGGTAGGAGATCCAAATTTCACCTCACTGGGTAAACGAGCTATTCCACCAAATAAGATTTCGAACGGCGTATGTCGAGTAGTGCTATGCACGGCACTTCTATAGGCCATCAAAAACAAGGGAATCTGCCGGTCCCAATCCCGTTGGTAGTCACCTACGACCTTCGAGAGATGTTCGTCCAAAGTCCTATTGAAACGCTCCACCATACCGTCCGACTGTGGATGAAGCGGGGTTGTGCTTGTCTTTTTGATTCCGAGTAGTTGACACATCTCTTGGAAGATTCTTGACTCGAAGTTCCGCCCTTGGTCAGAATGCAATTCCAAGGGCACACCGAATCTGCTAACCCAATTGTAGACGATCTGCTCCGCCACGGTTCTGGCTTCCTGGTTAGGGATCGGAAATGCTTCCGGCCACTTATTGAAGTAGTCCATCACTACGAGGATATACCGATTACCATTGTCGGTTTCCGGAAAGGGTCCTGCGATGTCAATGGCGATTCGTTCAAAAGGTGCTCCCACGTTGTATTGGTGCATCTTACCTCGAGTTTTGATTCTCGGACCCTTGCTAGCTGCACACACGTCGCATTTTCTGCACCAGTCTTCGATATCTTCCTTCGCTTTTAACCAATAAAAACGTTCTCGTACCTTTTCTAGCGTCTTATTCACTCCCAAGTGGCCTCCGGTCGCCCCGCCATGCATTTCCTGTAACACCTCCTTGACCCTCGTCCGCGGTACGACAAGCTGCATTACAAACGACTTTCCGTCGGAGGATTCCCATTTTCTTCTCAGAACACCTTCTTGGACATGGAGGGAGTCCCACTGCGCAAAATATGCCTTTAAGGTCGGGCTTCTGTGAGAGATGTCCTGATGATCCGGTTTCTCCATGTTCTCCTTCCAGGCCAGAATCGGCTCGATATCCGGGTCTTCCTTCTGAGCGTTCCGGATCTCATCTACACTCCAGCCGGCGATAGGTTCGGCTCTCATTCTTTGGATGGAAACCAGCTCCCGTTCTTCCTGACGCGCACAATGTTTACAATCCGTTCTGCATGGTCTCCGGGACAGTGCATCCGCATTAGAGTGGAGCTTTCCTTTACGATGCTGTATTTCGTAGTCGTAGATTTGCAGCCTTTCGATCCATCTTGCGACCTGACCCTCAGGCCTCTTGAACTGTAATAGCCATTTTAAGGCTGCATGGTCTGTGCGAAGAACGAACTTCCTCCCGTAGAGGTATTTGTGAAAATGCTTCGTAGCCAAGATCAAAGCTAGAAGTTCTCTCCTTGTCACGCAGTAGTTCCTTTCTGGCTTAGAGAGCACCTTGCTGAAGTACGCAACCACCTTCTCTTGGCCGTCATGCACCTGGGAGAGTACGGCTCCTACCCCGACATTACTAGCATCTGCATCCACAACGAACGTTTCCCCGGGAGTGGGGTAAGCCAGTATCGGGGCATCGCATAGCCGTTGTTTAAGTGCCTTGAAGCTCTTCTCGCACTCAATTGACCATTTGAATTGTTTTCCCTTTTCCGTCAACTGGTGCAGGTTCTTTGCGATCCCGGCAAAATCCTTCACGAACCGTCTGTAGTAGGTGGCTAGGCCCAGGAAGCTCCTTAGTTGGTGTTTGTCTTTGGGGACTGGCCAGTTTTTCACCGCTTCGACCTTCTCCGGATCGGTTCTCACTCCTTTCGCTGAAATTATGTGTCCCAGGTACTTGACTTCCGCTCTAAACAGGGCGCACTTCTTGGGGTTGAGCTTCAGGTGGGCACTTCGAAGCCTTTGAAACACATCCCTTAGATTGTCTCGGTGTTGCGCAAACGTTTTTCCTACGACGATGACATCATCCAAGTATACCAAACAGGTTTTCCATGTTAACCCTTGCAGGACACATTCCATCAATCGCTCGAAAGTCGCCGGAGCATTGCACAGCCCGAATGGCATTACCGTGAATTGCCATAGCCCATTTCCTGCGGTGAAGGCGGTTTTCTCCCGGTCTTCTGGATGGATCTGTACCTGCCAGTAGCCACTCTTCAAGTCGAGAGTGGAAAACCATCGGGCTCCTGATAGTGTGTCTAGCGTGTCGTCAATCCGTGGCAGAGGGTAGCTGTCTTTCTTGGTGACGTAATTGAGCTGCCGATAGTCCACGCAGAACCGCGTGCTGCCATCTTTCTTCTTAACCAGTACAACCGGTGATGCCCACGGACTTTTGGAACTTTCAATCAGACCTTCTTTCTCCATTGCCGACACCATCTCTGCAACTTCTGTCTGCTTTGCCAATGGAAGGCGCCTAGCAGGCTGACGAATTGGTCTAGTATCACCAGTGTCTATTCGATGTTGTACCAGGTGTGTTCGGCCGTATTCTCCGTCCTGTGAGGCAAATACATCAGCGTACTCATTGATAAGATTCTCTGCCATAGTTCGCTGCTCCTGATTCAGCTCACTGGACTGGAGAATCGTCTCTCTCGCTTCCGCTGTCCAAGGTGATGGGAGAAGTTTTGGAGCATCACGTTCAGATATTGTTGCGACGGCGGTAATCGGCGTGCATTTTCCAGTCACCTCCCCTCGCCTTAGTTTGACAGTGTGTGGTCTTGCGTTCAAAACCCTCACTGGAACCATGGTGTTCTTTGGTTCGACTAACGTCTTTCCCACGATGTAGTCTTGAGAATTCTTCTCTGGGTCTGGTTCTACTATGTAGAATCGGTGGCTCCCAAGATCACCTTCCAGCTTCGTCCAAATGATTGTCTCTGAAGACGGCGGCAAAACTTCGTCTTTGCTGATGACTGTCCTTAGAGTTACGGCATTCTCATTTCCGTACACCATCGGAATCTCCACATTTCGATACCTCAGTACTTGCATCCCGATGTCCAAGATTACTTCATTTGCTTTCATGAAGTCTACTCCGATGATGCACTCGTCGCATATATCTGCCACCAGAAACGCATGGGAGAACGTCAGTCCTGCCAGAGTAATCGTAAGACGAACTTCTCCAAATACCTTCGCCATTTCCCCTGTTGCAGTCTTCAGGCAGTAGCTGTTGGTGTTGTGCAGCCAGGAGCTTTTGACGATATCTCTTCTTACAATGGAGGCAGTGGCACCTGTGTCGATGGTGGCTACGCACTTCTTCTCGTTGATTAGTGCCTCCACTGTCAGGCTCTTGTTACCCCGTTTGGTTTGCGAAACTTGAATGGTGGTCCTGGGGGCCTCGATTCCAGTAACCAACTTTTGCCCCGCGAAGTTGGTCCTTACGCATTTCCCGACTGCTGGTTTTGGGAAGTCTGACCGACAGGATGCTTCCTCTCTGCTTCTCCTACTTCCGCAATGTGAACAATTTCCTCGTCTAGGTGCACTCCTGCACTGCCGTTGTAGGTGTCCGGTTTGGTTGCAATTCCAGCAACGGATTTGACTTCCGCGAGCTCTGTCTTCATCCATGACGGCTGTTCTCTGGCATGAGCATTCCACGACGGACATTTCCCTGACACGGTGTATTCCCTGGTATGCTTGGTCCGCAGCCTTCATTGACAAAGCGAATGCCAATGCCTCGGGGAGTGTTCGCTTTTCAGCCATCCTTACAGCCATTTGCAGTTGTCTGTCCTCTATGGCCTGAATAAAAGCTTCCACCGCCATTTCGTTGATAAGCTCCTCACCGGCTTTAGGGTATGAAAGATGGGCTAGTCGCTCTATATCCGCTTGCAACTGTTGGAGCGTTTCCCCCCTTTTCTGGACTCGACTACGCAGCTGAACCCTGTACACCTGCTGCATGTGTTCATCCCCAAACCGCATCTCGATAGCCTGAACCAGAGAGTCGTAGTTCTGCTGTTTATCTTCCGGGATGGTCTGCAAGAGCTCCGCAGCTGGACCCCTCAGTGCAAGCGTGAGTGCAATAGACTTCTCTTCATCGTCCCAGCTATTGGTCATTGCGGCCGCTTCGAATTGCCTCTTATAAATTGGCCATGATGTTTGACCATCGAAGATAGGAGGCTGCACCTCCTTTCTTCTCAGACCGTCAGTGGAATATTCCCGTGCTTTCTGTCTCTTCACGTTGCTGAGCTCCTTAGCAAGATTTTCGACTTGCTTTTCTACTTTTTCAAACTGAGTCTCTATTTTCCCGAACTGAGTTTCATGTTTCTCAAAATTTTCATCGAATCTAGTTTCGACTTTTTCGAGTTGCGTCTCGACCTTCTCGATTTTCTCTTCGATCACTTCGAATTTGGATTCCAAGTTCTTGTTTTGCTCATCAAGTTTACTTTCCAGAGCATCTAGAGAATTCTTTTGTTCGTCTATAGCTTTCTTTTGTTCGTCCATTGCTTTCTTTTGTTCGTCCAGCTTAAGTTCTAGAGAATTCCTCTGGTCGTCCATTGCTTTCTTTTGTTCGTCCATCTTAAGTTCTAGAGAGTTCTTTTGGTCGTCCATTGCTTTCTTTTGGTCGTCCATTGCTTTCTTTTGGTCGTCCATTGCTTTCTTTTGTTCGTCCAGCTTAAGTTCTATAGAATTCCTTTGGTCTTCTATTGCTTTCTTTTGTTCGTCCATGACTAACTTAAGTTGCAGGAGCAGACTTGTTATACCCGGGTCGGCTGCTGTACTTGCTGGTTCCTCTTCCACGTCAAACTCTACGTCGTGCGGATTTTCACCTTCCTGCGTTACTGCTTCTTCCAGACGAATCAGCAGGGCATCTTTTCCCCCAGTTGTGTCGAGGTTCCGCTTACTGAGTTCTGCCTTTAGTTGAGTTATAGTTAATTTTCCCAATTTGCGACCCATTTTGCGCAACTAATTAACTCAACACAGAAATCGTTTTTTTTTTTTTTTTTTTTTGTGCAATTTCACACCACGGAAATAGTTATTCACAGAATAAGTTTTATCCCGCTTCTGACACCAATGTAATATGCAGGCTACGGCTCGAGTAGATAAAACGATATTTATTCTTTGCAAATTCTTTTCTTACAAGGTCTCTTTCCTCTCAAATCACTTTATCTCCTTTCAATTACTTAATTCACAAATCCAAACTAATTACTTTTTCTTGTTTACTCTCAACTTTCAATTTATCACCAAATTACAACTTCGCCCATTATCACTTTTCCAATCTCTTCGCCACGGTTCTAAACCAACTGTGTCTTTTTTTGATCGCCATCTGTCCTTATATAGCAGAAGTTTCTGATAGCCAGAAACTTCTAGCAAATTCTTCGACCACTGGAACAAGAGAAATAATTCTTGCAGTTATAATTCCCTTTTATCCCTGATATTATTCGTCTCTTTCGTTGACATGAGCTGTGGAGACTTCGTCCCAGACACGAACCTCGAATGAAAGGACAGTTCGAACCAAAATTCTGCCAGAATGAAGTCACTTCGGAATTTGTTGCGTCATATTTTTAGGGGGCGTAGTTATTATTATGCTACAATATATACAACCTAGATTCAATTAGTTTTGAACCAGAAATAAAAGGCAGATTAGAAAAAATTAAAAACCAACTCCAACTTGATCACCTAAATACCGAGGAAAAGAAATCCGTTATCGAATTCTGCCGTAGTTACAACCATTTATTCTTCCTCGATGGAGATACGGGATCACACATCCAATAAAAACAAATCAAAATATACCACCAGTCAACATTCGACCTTATCGTCTGGCACAGATTCACACACAGGAAATAAAGAATCAAGTGAACAAAATGCTGAAAGAAGAAATAATAAGGCCAAATTCTAGCCCTTGGAATTCTCCCCTGCTAGTCATCCCAAAGAAAGGAAAACAAAAGTGGAGAGTAGTAGTAGACTACAGAAAACTAGTGACTATCGTGGACGCTTATCCGATACCAAATATCGAAGACATCCTTGAACAACTAGGCGATTCAAAGTATTTTACCACATTAGATTTAGCCAGCGGATTCCATCAGATCGAAGTAAGGGAAGAAGATAAAGAGAAGACAGCTTTCAGTACACCAAACGGACATTTTGAGTTCAATAGAATGCCATTTGGACTGCGAAATGCTCCCCCTACTTTTCAGAGGCTGATGAACAAAGTTCTTACTGGTCTACAAGGCATGAAATGTCTAGTATACCTAGACGATATAATGATATATGGCAAAAATTTGGATGATCATAATAAAAATCTGATCGAAGTGTTCCAAGCTTTAGATAAATACAACTTAAAAATCCAACTAGATAAGTGCAAGTTCTTGGAAAAAGAAGTTAGACCCAGAAAAGATATCTGCCATTCAAAATATAGAAACCCCAAATTCTCAGAAACAAATAAAATCTTTTCTAGGTTTAGCAGGATATTATAGGAAGTTTATAAAAAGTAATGTGTCACTGCAACCTATGCTAAGTAAAAAATCTGACAGTTCATCGTAATTCGATCGCCATTTGCGGCAGTATATACTAGTATGTTGGTACAATTCTCTTGCCTCATTTTCTAAATGAATCACGCTAACCGTTGTCTGATGAAGTCGCATAAATAGAGACGCGCTTTTGTGGCAAAATAATCCATTAATAATCCTTTTAAAAATCTCCAATTTCTGCAAAAAGCTTCTAAGTTGTTAGTTCTAGTAGTGGAACATTTTTAAATAATTGTCCAATTGCTATTTTTTTGTGATTTTGTGAAAATTTTGCTTTTATCAACCACCATCACATTTGTCTATCAACGCGGAAAATCCTGCGAGACTGCTCTTCAAAATCTGGTCAGCAGAATAGAATGTGCGCTTGTCAGGAAAGAATACGCGATAGGAGTTTTCAGAGACATTGAGGGTGCCTTTGACAATGCGACATTTGACAGCATGTGTAGCTCCGCCAGAGAGTCACGGTGTAGAAGAATCACTAGTGTTGTGGATAAAAGTAATGCTGGTGAACAGAACATTGACTGTAGATGCGGATTGTGGCCGGCGTGTCATGGGAGGTGTAAATAGGGGCTGCCCACAAGGCGGTGTTCTGTCTCCACTGCTTTGGTGCATGCTGGTTGACTCCCTGTTGAACACACTCAATAGTTCTAAAGTCTACGCTCAAGCATACGCAGATGATGTCGCCGTTCTGTCTGTCGGATCGTGCCTAGCGACTGTTTGCTCTAAGGTGTAGATGGCCCTAGACGCAATCGACGATTCGACGATTGGTGCGCTAGGAATGGGCTTTCAGTTAATCCTCTCAAAACCGAAGTGGTTCTCTTTACGAGAAGGAGGAAATTGACTGGTCTGACTCAGCCAGTGCTAAAAGGCGTCACTATCGAATTCTCCAAGGAAGCCAAATATTTAGGAGTAATTTTAGATAGCAAGCTTCTTTGGACGAAACATGTCGAGCTGAAAACTTCCAAAGCTCTGTCAGTCTTCGGGCAATGCAAAGGTGTTTTCGGCAAGACATGGGTCTTGTCGCCAAGGAATGGGGTCTTGTCCTTTGGATCTACACGGCAATGATAAGACCTTTCCTCTCATATGCGTCAGTTGTTTGGTGGAATAAGCTCTCACGTAAATACGTTACTGCTGCTTTCGCCAGACTGCAAAGAACGGTCTGTCTCGGCTGCTTGGGAGCTTTCCCCAGTACGCCAGGCTCTGCTCTAGACGCCTTGATGATAATATGATAAATCCTTGCTCAATTCTTTAACCACTTCCAAAATAGTTCGAGAATGCAAACTGAATCTTGTTTTGGTCCCAGGGCACAAAGGGATAACAGGAAATGAGATCTCTGACCTGAACCCACGTTGGGTTTGCCAGCGTCCTCGGTTAGGGCTTCCATTGACGACTGCGTTTTCAGTGAACACAATCGAAGGTGGCATGACTCACCAGGATGCAGGCAGACTAAACGAATGGTCCCCGTCGTCTGTAAGAAATCAGCGGCTTTCCTGCTATCCCTTAGCAGAAAAGACTGCAGACAACTTACTGGCGCTCTTACGGGCCACTTCGCCTTTGCCAAGCACCTCCATGTGCTAGGTTTGAGCACTACCCCTGTCTGTAACTCCTGTGGAGAGGGCGATGACACTGCGGAACACTTCCTATGTGATTGTCCTGCCTTTGCTCGGATCAGGTAGCAGATTTTCGGTGCTGATGTGGTGAGTGCTGATGACCTAAGCTCTTCATCACTGAAGCGTCGAAAAAAACACATTAAAATGGGGTTCTCTGCCTGGTTGTTAAATAGACCTGTTTTTGAGTCTGAGTGCTCCAGTAGGGTGTACCCGCCCCGACAAAAAAAAAAAAAAATAAATCACATTTGTGCCGAAGACTTTACTGCTCATTATGTCTAACCAACAATCTCCGCGAGAACTAAGATCTTCTGTCAAAACTATTGCCAAAACAACCACCGTCCACCAAAATTCACCTGGCGCTAATGCGACAACAAAATGTGACAATTTAAACAAAATTGAGATGCAATTAAATGAACGGCTTGATGAACACAATGCACAAATCTCTCATCACTGAGCTGCACAACAGCCTTGCTGATAAATTGGACACCATTGTAAGGGATTTCAATCGACGCTTCGAAGACTTAAACAGAACTATGTCCGCACTGACAGTACGTGTTGAAGTTCTTGAGCAAACCTCTGAAGCCACTATTTGCTCCCAACTAGAGGCTGAAATATCATCACTACGCAAGGAACTTGATCATGTTCAACGAGTAAAACATTCAACTGATATAGTGCTCCAGTATGTTCGAAAAACTTTGTTCCTCTATTCACTGCGCACCAATACCTCTGCCGAATGATATTTTTAGAACGAAACCAAAGCGAGGATCAGACACAGCCATTATAGTCAAATTTCCAACAGTGGCAGATAAAATCAAGGTACTACGTTCCAAACATCTATCATACAAAAAACCCATTTGTTTACAAAATCTTGGCCTGCAATCTGACAGTAAAATATACTTAAATGAAAGCCTTACCGACCAGAACCATCTGACTTATCGGAAAGCTTTCAAGTTAAAACAACAAAAACACCTAAGTTCTGTCTTCACTTCTGTCTTCACTCGTCTACGCACGTCAAACTCCAAATGAGAAAACTTTTTTGTTTGATTGCCACCAAAGTGTGGATAATTTTGCCGCTGCAATACATGCTATTAATTATCAAAATGTATAAACCAACTTTAAACAGTAAGCTGTTCAATCTATTTTTAATTGTTTTTAAATGCTTATTTTTATTCAATTCCTTTAATATTTTATTCATCATTATTATTTTGTCAATTCTAAAATAAAACAAGCTAAAAGACGGCACTATTCACATAGGTTCAGCACAAGTTTGCCTACGAAAAAATTATGGAATAATTTGCGTGAAATGGGTATTGGCCGGAAAAATTAAGATGATTTGGATAACTTGGATCCAGATCAACTAAACAATAAAGGCAAATTCACAAATTCACTCCACTCCGCCTCTGTTTTCGACCTTGAATTATAATGAGATAAATGGAAAAATATTGCATAGTTTCGAATTCTCCTGTGTGACAACTGACGTTGTCAAAGCTGTATTGAATGTTAAGTCTTTGATGAAATACATCCTACTGTTGGCTTTGATGAAATACATCCTACTTTTGTGAAAATTATTTTACCTCATTTACTCCCATCTCTTACACATGTTTGTAATACAATAATTCTGACTTCCACTTTTCCGTATTTATGGAAATCATCAAAGATTATTCCTATTCTAAAGAAACAAGGATCGCGGATTTCTCCTCCTGAATATAGACCTATATCTATTTTGCCTTTTTTGTCGAAGGTCATGGAAAAATTAATTCACGTTCAATTGTCTGCATATTTGCAAAACAACAAATTGCTGTATGGGACCCAATCTGGTTTTCGGCAGAAGCATAGTTGCATCATTGCTCTCTTAAAAGTTACAGATGATATTTGCGTTGCTATTGATAAAGACGAAGTTACATTTTTAACTTTACTTGATTTTTCCAAGGCATTTGACAAGGTAAACCACTTACAGTTGGTACGAAAATTAGATAGCATATACCGCTTCTCTCCTGTAGCTCCGAAACTTATAGCTTCTTATCTCGCAGAAAGGAAACAAGCAGTAGCATTAAAAAAACAATTATCCGAATTTGCAAATGTATCAACAGGAGTGCCAACATGGTCAATCCTAGGTCCCTTGTTGTTTTCAATTTTTATTAATGACCTTCCGCTGTCGGTTAAAAATAGTTTTGTACACATGTATGCTGATGACGTACAAATTTATTTAAGCTGTTAGCTGGGCCTAATTGAAGATGGAGCGGATAGGTTGAATGAGGACCTCAAGCAGGTATCACTTTGGGCAGAAAGAAATGCATTACAGTTGAATCCACTTAAATCAAAGTGTTTAGTAATATTTAAAAAAAAAACTTGATACGGATTATTTCCCAAAGCTATATCTGGTAACTTCTGAAATCGAGTACATTGACAAAGCAAACAATTTAGGCATATGGTTTAACCGAACTCTCACTTGGGATAATCACATCAAGTCAATTATTGGTAAGGTGTATGGCTGTCTAAGGAACTTATCTCAGTCTCAATATTTTACGCCACAAAATACAAGACTGATGATTGCTAAGACCTTAATTCTTCCACTAATTACTTATGGGTGCCAAACATTCTGTAGCCCTAGTGCCGAAATGAAAAGAAAACTTAAAGTTGTCTTTAATAACCTTATTCGTTATGTTTTTCTTATAAGGAGATATGACCACGTCTCCCCCTTTCGAAGCAAAATTCTTGGCTGTACTTTGGAAGTTTACTTGGATTACTTAGTCATAATTTATTTGCATAAAATCATTATTATTAAACAACCACCATACCTACATGAAAAAATACATCTTTCGCGGTCATCTCGCTCTCTCTCTATTTTGCAAACTAATTTTTCATGTCCAACTTCTGAAAGTCAATTTTTCATTCATGCCGTCCGCCTGAGGAATGCATTGCCTCTAAGCATCAGAAGACTGCACAATACTGATCGGTTTGATAACTATCTACTTCTTTATATGTCTAATAGGTAAAATTATAAAATTAACTTGAATTTTATTTGAAATTTTTTATACGAATTTGTCTGCAAATACATAAATAAGTACATTATTATATTATATATTAAAATTAACACCATTGATTTATATTTAAATAAAATTAGTTATTGTTTCTCTGTTTTTTTCATACTCCATTAGTAATAAATTTAATTTCAATTACACTTTTACTAATGTAAAGATTGTAACAGTCTAATGTAAAAGATACAGAGTTTATAATAAATACAAATACAAAATACAAATACAAATACAAAATACAAATATAAAATACAAATACAAAATACAAATACAAAATACAAATACAAAATACAAATACAAAATACAAATACAAAATACAAATACAAAATACAAAATACAAATGTACAACAGAAAAAAAAGGACGTTCCATTCAAATGGGACGCATTTTGTGATGAATCATTCAAACAATTAAAACCAGCAATCATTAATCCACCTATCCTACAATACCCTAACTTTAGCAAAACCTTTTATCTCACAACTGACGCTAGCAATGAAGCGATAGGCGCAGTAATCTCGCAAAGAGATTCCGATGGAAATGACTTACCTATAGCATTCGCTAGTAGAATACTAAATTCGGCAGAAAAGAATTACTCTAATATAGAAAAAGAAGCTCTCGCAGTGACACACTTCCGGCCTTATGTATACGGACGCCACTTCGAAGTTATTACCGACCACAAGCCACTGGTATGGAAGTTTAATTTAAAAGATCCTTCTTCAAAAATAATGCGCTGGCATATTAAGCTCGAAGAATATGACTTTTCGGTTTCTCATAAAGCCGGACATCTAAATACGAATGCAGACGCCTTGTCGCGGTTAAACGTAGCTGAAGTCAAAGTAGTTACCCGTAGTCAAAACAAAGTCACGCCAGAGGAACAAGAAACAGGGAACGGAAACGTAATTAAAGTCTCAGATCCAAATCGAATAAAACAAATAATACACGAATTTTATGACGCTCCTTTGGGAGGACACCAAGGAGTAAAGCGCACACTAAAGCGAATAAAAAAAGCCTACAAATGGAAAAATATGTACGTAGATATAAAAAAAATATATTATGTCTTGCGAGTTGTGTCAGAAGAATAAAGTATATACACGTCGCAAAATCCCAATGGTTATCACTACTACAGCAAAAGCTCCTTTCGAAAGGATAGCTCTTGATGTGGTGGGACCACTCCCAATTACCGAAAACGATAATAAATACATCCTTACATTCCAGGACGACTTAACCAAATTTGTCCAAGCAGTTGCAATACCCAATCAAGAAGCCCAAACAGTGGCCGAAGCATTAGTAAATCAAATCATTTGTACATTTGGAATTCCACAAACCATCCTCACAGATCAAGGAACAAACTTCACCAGTGAACTATTCAAAAACGTTTGCAAACTCCTAAGAATACAAAAGACCCAAACAAGTCCATACCATCCACAGTCAAACGGAGCACTTGAAAGATCACATAGGACGTTAGGCGATTATTTAAGAAACTACGCAAGCAGTGATCAAACCAACTGGGATAAATATATCAGTTACGCTGTATTCTGTTATAACACTACAGAGCACACAAGTATCAACTACAGCCCTTAAGAGGCTCTTTTTGGATTTAAACCCAGAATTCCTTCTGTTTTAAATAGACAATTACAACCCACATATAATTATGACGACTAAATTACTGATATTAAAGCCAAGTTACAAACCGGTTACAAAATCATCCGCGAAAACCAGTTAAAAGCTAAAGAAAAATCAAAAGAATACTACGATCGTAACTCGAATGAAATCAGTTACAAAGTAGGTGACTGCTAGAATCCAAAAATCGATCTAATAAAAACCTTACTCCAATATACGAAGGACCGTATGAAATTGTAGAAATTCTGTCTTCTATAAATTCCAAAGTAAAGTTAGGTAGGAAAGAAAAGGTAGTACATAATAACTTACTAAAGCCTTATACACAGAGAACACACGATGCACACAACACAGTAACCACATAAACTACAAAACCAAAACCAGTGGAATCCTCAAAATAAACCCATATTGCAAAGCAATAACGAATGAGGTATATCTTCAAGCAAAATTTCACCCCATGTGATACACGTAAAAAAACTAGGTTTAGATAAATATAGCGTTAATATTGTAGCATAATAATAACTACGCTCCTATGTCTATGCAGCAAATTCCGAAGTGACTTTCCATTCTGGCAGAATTTTGGTTCGAACTGTCCTTTCATTCGAGGTTCGTGTCTGGGACGAAGTCTCCACAGCTCATGTCAACGAAAGAGACGAATAATATCAGGGATAAAAGGGAATTATAACTGCAAGAATTATTTCTCTTGTTCCAGTGGTCGAAGAATTTGCTAGAAGTTTCTGGCTATCAGAAACTTCTGCTATAAATTAAATTACGGTTAATTCATTTACTTTAAAAAAATTATATTTATTTCTTTAACTGGCAGAGGTTCTGCCTCTTAAAATGAACTGAACAATATGAATAACTTATCTCTACCTTAAATACCTAATAAACGCTGTCACTGCAATTTGGCACCTTGATGTGAGGAGCGCGTTGATCGTGGGAACGTTGCTGATGTTGGCATTTGATGACCGGTGTGGCGGTGTTTAGTTCAGCAGACTTGCTGACCCGATGACTTGAATGCGGCATGTGTTGGATTTGCCTGCATATTATGTTGCGTTAACTCATATTATGTTGCGTTAACTCCTCCGCCCTTAAGAGTAAACGTCCTCATTTACTTAGAAGAATGGTATCTGGCTTATGCGGGAAGTTGTAGCCCTTGGAACAGGTGATGGTGAAGGTGCTGGTAAAGGTGATGGTGGAGATGTTGGTGGGGATTTGGTCTGTGAGTCTGCGTTGATGGTGCTGAGCGTTGATTTGGTACTTGCTACTGTTTTTCTGAAGACTATGGCTATGATGATGACGAGTGCGAATAGTAGACAGACTCCAATGCTCATTACTGTCCTATTTTCCACTTTTGTCCTCAAGAGTTTAATGTAGCGGGTGTTGTTTGCATGTAATTCTTTTATAAGCTCCAGCGATAACGTTTCTTCCACTTCGTTGTGCTGTGCTGACGTTTGTTGCAGGATGGCTGGGAGAGGGTTGAGATGCGTTGACTCGAAAGATTTGAATGTTTTTTTTCCAATTTGTAGGCTGCTGTTGTAGTATTTAATCAGGAATGGGCCATTGAGGGCAACCGGTTCATCGTCGATTATGATTTCTCCATCGTACTGGTTTAGAAAAATGATGTCAGATGATATTTCTTCAAGGTCTGGGATGTGTTGGCCATTAATTGCAGTACAGTTCGCTATTTTGCTGTTTAATAAATTTGGTATACAACTAGTGTTACTTAAATTGATTACATTGTTTTTGTTACAGATTGAAAACTTATTTATTGTCCTACAATTGACATTTATACCATATATTTCATTTTCACATTTTAAAATTTCATTAAATTCAACTTTGATTGCTTTATTTTCTTTCTTTACTGGTTTAATATTTAACTTATTACATATTTTTTCATTAACTGTAGGTAGGCTTACAATGTATAATAGTACAGAATTATTAAAAGCTACTTTTATTTCTGAGAAGTCCATTGCTTCTTCTATATCTTTGAATAATATACCTTTATTATTTATTATTTTTTCGATTACATTTACTTCATTTCTTGATAAAATATAAGAGTTTATAATATTGGCTTTTGCCCAATGTAAAGCGTACATAATATTTTTTATTTCATCTTTTACTATATCTAATCTGTATTTTATACTGAAAACAATTTCCTCTATTACATTTGTATTTTCTTTTACAATTTTACTTATGGAATTTGTTTTATTTATTATATCTTCGATTTTATTGACTAAAAGGTTATTTATAACAGTTTGTTTATTATTATTTTCAAGTGCGTTATTTATTTTTTCCTTGATTATCTCGAGGTCGTGATTATCGGGAGTGCCTGCTATGAACTTCCAAGCGCTTCCAATGAAGTCAAGCGATCTTTTAGCTTTATGCTGATTGGGGATTAAACGTGAAAGGATTGATCTAATAGATGAGATTTCTTGAGATAGAAGATAGAAACTGGGATGGGAAGTTATAAGGTTTTCTCTCATGTACGATTCTATGTTACTTAAGGCTTGCGGATATACGGATAAGTCTATTTCATGAATTAGTTTGTAAGTTCCGGTTTGTATTCTAGATGTTCCGGTGTTAATAGCCACTAGTCTTGCGTTCGTGTAGTCCAGTATTTGCACGTCTCCTAAACAGTCAGTCAGTAAAAGTCTGGAAAGAAAGTTTGAGATTAGGATTTTATGTGAGATTTGTGAACTACCTTTCCTGATTGGGTGAGAACGGTAGTTTTATTGTTTTCTTTAACAACTTCTTTTGAATATCTTGGAGAGAGTTTTGATCCTACTCTCTTATTTTTTCTGACATAAATTATTTCTCCTGTTGAGTAATCTTTGATTGGGGGTTTCCCTTTATTGTGATAGGTCAAGTCATGTTGTTGTTTGTCTTCTAGTTTGGCTTTCACTTCCGAACGAATCTTGTCAATTTGAGGGGGGTCTATGTTCCTACTGAAAAATATGTCCACTGGTTTCTTACGTGTTACCGAATGTATCTTGAAATTATAGGCATTAACTGCAGTTTCAAGTAATTCCGTGAAGGATCTATGTACTTGTTCCTTTCCAATGCAACGCATAAGTTCAGCAAGAGTCGAATGAAATCGTTCGACTTGGCCGTTCGATGTGCTCGTATATGGGGGTGTTGTGAATACTTCCATGCCAAATTCGTTCTTAAGCATGAATATAATTGGTGAGGAATTGAAAGACTTCTCATTATCGAATACTATAGTCTTCGGTATTCCATAGGCAAATATGAGTTCTCTTAGCGGTTGCCTAACATCCTCAATAGCTTTAGATTGTATTTTCTTGACTTGGGCGTATTTAGAAAATTTATCAAGTGATGTTAACACTAAATTGCCTTCGGTTGAGAAAATGTCAACATGAATAATCTGTTCAGGATAAGTCGGAATTGGAGTTGCCTGAATTTCAATTTTATCGGGGTGACGGTCATATTTGCTTTCTTTGCAAATAGAGCAGAGTTTGATTATTCTTTTTAATTTTCGCGACATTCCGGGAAAATAGAATTTTTCGAGAATTTGCTGTTTATTCTCTCGTTCATTCCTATGAGCACGTTGATGGGTGGTAATGATGATTTCTTCTTGTCTAGTTTCACTTGTTACGTCTTCTACAATTGCTTGGGAGAATCTTACACGATAATTCGCAAAATTATTTCTGTAAATTTCTTGGATCATTCCCTGGATTCGTTCTTCCGTCTTTATGCAGTTGGTAACTGTAGGGTTCAGTCTGGCCTTAAGAATTTCAATAAGTTTTCAGTTGTGTAGGATTGTTCAGTTATAATATGCCTGTGATATGTGGGAAAAACTATGCGAAACTCGTAATTGCTTGTATTACCCGTATTGAGGAATATTTGATTTTTGAATACATTGATAGGCGATTCAACGCTGAATATCAGCCCATGTGATGAACTCTCATCACTATGTATTGTTGGAGTAAGGGAGTTTATTTCGGTTCCGGTGGGAAGTCTGGAAAGTGCGTCTGCAACTACGTTTGTTTTGCCAGGTTTATATTTTAATTCGTAGTTGTGCTCTTCCAAAATAGCTTTCCATCTTTTCAGTTTAGAGTTATTGTTTTTATTGCTCAGGGAATAGGTGAGGGGTTGGTGGTCAGTATGAATTATCACTTTTGCTGTCCCGTAGAGATAATTTCTGAAGTTGTTAAGTGCCCATATTATAGCTAGCATTTCTTTTTCGTTGGCTGCGTAGCTTTCTTCTGTTTTACTTAATGTTCTAGATATGAACATAATGGGCTTATCTCCTTGTGACAATACAGCACCAAGGGCATAGTTAGAAGCATCAGTTACTAATTCGAACGGTTTTGTGAAGTCTGGGTAAGCGAGTACAACTTCTTCCGATGTTAATGTGTTTTTGATTTTTTTAAAAGCTGTTTTGGCGGATTTGTCTAAATGGATAAGTTTCTTGCTTGAAATGTTTTTGGACAATCGTCCATCCTCCCCCCTTAAGAGGGCTGTTAGGGGTTTGGCCAGCTTGGCGTAGTCCCTAATGAAGCGGCGATAGTACCCTGACAGGCCAAGGAAAGAGCGAAGTTCCTTCAGGGTATTCGGATATGGAAAGTCTTGGATTGCTTTGATTTTTACCGGATTGGTTTTAATGCCGTTAGGCGAAATGACGAAACCCAGGAATTCTACTTCTTGTTTGTAGAATTCGCACTTATCCAGTTGAACTTTCATATTTGCATCATGTAATGTTTGAAAAACTTTCCGAATATTTTGTTCATGCGTAGCTTCGTCCTTGCTGTAAATGACTATGTCATCTACGTAGACATCGCATATTTTACCGATGAGGTTACGAAGAATGTCGTCAAGCGTCCTTTGAAATATGGCCGGTGCATTCTTGAGACAGAATGGAAGCCTAAGAAACTCGAATTTTCCATTATTGATAGAGAATGCTGTTTTTTCGATATCAGATTCTTTTAAGGGGATCTGATGGAACCCACTTTTCAAGTCTATAACGGAAAACAATTTATTATCGCCGAGATGTGCAAGGATTTCGTTAATTTGGGGAATCGGGTATCGATCCGGGATAGTAATGCTGTTTAGCTTCCTATAATCTATTACGACCCGATATTTCTTCTTACCAGAAGCATCAGCTTTTTTTGGCACTATCCATACTGGTGAATTGTATGGGGACCGTGAAGGCCTAATTATTCCATCATAGGATATGGGTAAAATTTGGTGTATACAGGTGAATCAGATGTTGTTCTGATTTCGCCTTTTACTCTTGTTGTGTAAGCGAGTTTTTCCTCTGGTTCTTCGAAAAGTTTGGGAAAGTCGTGCACGATTTTATCAATAGAAGCTTTTTGTTTTGAAGACATATGATCGGTTCGGATATTTATAGTATTCACAGATTGCGAAGCCATCTGTTTAATGCGTATTTTTAACTGATTATTAACAAGCATGTAGTTATCCTTTGCGTGAATGACAGCCGAGAGATTCTTCAAGCTATCATTTCCAAGGATCGCATGGAAAGATTTTAATTTTGGCATGAGAAAGAATTTGTGTTTAATATTTTCGAGACCAAAAAGACTAATAAAAGTATGGTGAGTTACTTGAACGTTACCACCAATGGAATTACAACAGAATGGTTTTTCGTTTGGTAAGGGTTTATTTATTAAAGACGGCTGTATATAATTTTTATTGGATCCTGTGTCAATCAAGATTTTCAGAATGTCTCCACTCTTCGTTGCACATTCGAAATACGGCAGCGAAGAGTCACTTAGTCTAAAAAATGTATGTCGCTTAGTTCCGTGACATTATTTGAGCTGGTGATTTCCGGTTGAGTCATTTCGATATACTCCTGGAAAGACTCGCCATATTCAGTCACGTTGTTCATGTCGGCTTGTGCTTCTTCATATTGGTTGAATTCCGCATCTTCTGTCATAGTACCCAGATGAAAGTTTCTTTGCATCTTGGTAGGATGGACTTGATGAGATTGAGGAGCTGATGGTCGTTTTGGTGCCGGAGGCCAATTCTCCATTCGCGGTCTGTTTATGTAATTGACCTTGTTCGTACGGATTGTTTCTGCATCCATAGGCTCTGGTGGTGGTTGCCTTGGAGTAGCAAAGAATTGTGGACGTTGCTGTTGATATTGTTGTTGCTGATGTTGATGTGGTGCAAACTGTCTCTGGGGCCTCGGAGGTGGAATGGGCCTTGCATTGTATTGGGGTGCCACTTGTTGTCTCTGTGGTTGTACAAAATGAGTCAATTCTGGGTAAAATGGTTGACGATTTTGGACTGGATTGGAGATTACTCGTCTTGCTGGAATTGGTGGTGGTTCCGGATGATTTATCCTCCTATTATGGCTGCTTGCAATGGCGTACTGCGAGCGGTAGTTTTGGTTTTCTAACCTCAAACACAAGTGCAATGCTTGGGGTAGATCTACAGGTTCTCGCATTCCCAAAAGTCTGGGAAGGTCGCCTTTCAGTCCTCGAATGAAGGTGTCAAGGGCTTTATCTCTATAGGTTTGCATGAGCAAATTTAGAGATTCGGCACTGACATCCATGCATGCAATTTTATTAAGTATGAGTGAAAGGTGCGAATACACCGATTGGTAGAATTCTTGAATGGACGTGTTACCCTGTACCAACGCCGTCATTTGGTACTCTAGAGTACCCAAATCACGCTTGTCTGCATAATGCAGAGTTAAGCATCGGGATATGCAGTTCCAGTCTAATGGAGTATTGTAAGACTCCAGGACGTGGTCTGCATTTCCAATTATTTTGTTTCTTATAGTGTTTAATATACCAAAATACTTTGCCGATCCTTTGATGGAATCGTAGATTTTTAAAATACGTTCTACGCTTTTACGCCATGAGCTAAATTCACCTGGATTACCAGAGAATTCGCGTAGGCTACGTACTACATCCGGGATTTTATCGAGATCATTAATATTCTGGTTTGGTGAAATGGTTTGATCAATTCCCGTGAATTGATCCGCGTACGGGTTTAAGATTGAATGAATTAGAGCGCGGCCCTCAGTACTCAGAGCTTCGCGTATCATAGAACTAATGAGAGATTGGAGTGGGGGATTCATGACAGGATTTTCGTTGGGTCTTCCAGAAGAAATTGAGGCTTGATTCGCTTGAGCAGCATGTGCAGCTTGAGCGACTTGAGCAGCCTGAGCGGCAGCTTGTTCGAGAACGGAAGGTCTTACGATATTTTCGTAGTCATTTTAACGAGATGTCAAGATAGTCAGGATAAATTTAAGACAAATCAAGATAATTAAGGTAAATTCAAGATATTTTCACTACAGAACAATATAATTTAAAGTATTTTCACGTCAAATTAAGAAAATTTAATATTATATAATATGTTATTAATATTTGCAATAATTAGATCTTACAATAATATGATGATCCTCATCTTTTGGGTGGTGGCGGCTAGCTGCTGCTTCCCGTTTGTTTTCACTACTAGGGGGCCCTTGAATTTTCCACACCCCTGTTGTCTTACACTACACCTTACTGCTACCTTGCTTTTCAACTAAGTCCTTCGCGACACTACTTAAGGGTCTCTTTTTTTTCGACACTACTTGAGGGTCTCTTTTTCTTTTCGACACTACTTGAGGGTCTTCTTCCTTTTTTTTTCTTTCGACGCTACTTGAGGGTCTTTTTTTTCGACACTGAATGTTTTGGCACTACTTAAGGGCACTATAATCACTCTGCGTTTGCGACGGGTTCCGGGACATAGGCAGTATACGATTTTGTTTGCACTACTTAAGGGCTTAATCGATTTTAAACTCACGAATGAAAATTGCGCTACTTTAGGGCTTCTACTTTCAAACGCGATACCTATGTCCCTGCTCGGGCGCCAATTAAATTACGGTTAATTCATTTACTTTAAAAAAATTATATTTATTTCTTAAACTGGCAGAGGTTCTGCCTCTTAAAATGAACTGAACAACATGAATAACTTATCTCTACCTTAAATACCTAATAAACGCTGTCACTGCAATTTGGCACCTTGATGTGAGGAGCGCGTCGATCGTGGGAACGTTGCTGATGTTGGCATTTGATGACCGGTGTGGCGGTGTTTAGTTCAGCAGACTTGCTGACCCGATGACTTGAATGCGGCATGTGTTGGATTTGCCTGCATATTATGTTGCGTTAACTCATATTATGTTGCGTTAACTTATATAAGGACAGATGGCGATCAAAAAAGACACAGTTGGTTTTAGAACCGTGGCGAAGAGATTGGAAAAGTGATAATGGGCGAAGTTGTAATTTGGTGATAGATTGAAAGTTGAGAGTAAACAAGAAAAAGTAATTAGTTTGGATTTGTGAATTAAGTAGTTGAAAGGAGATAAAGTGATTTGAGAGGAAAGAGACCTTGTAAGGAAAGAAATTGCGAAGAACAGTACAGTGTGAACTTGAATTGTTCTCTAGACTAGAAAATAAAGAAATAGATTTCACAGAATATCGTTTTATCTACTCGAGCCGTAGCCTGCATATTACATTGGTGTCAGAAGCGGGATAAAACTTATTCTGTGAATAACTATTTCCGCGGTGTGAAATTGCACAATTAAAAAAAAAAAAAAAAACCATTTCTGTGTTGAGTTAATTAGTTGCGCAAAATGGGTCGCAAATTGGGAAACTAACTATAATTCAACTAAAGGCAGAACTCAGTAAGCGGAACCTCGACACAACTGGGGGAAAAGATGCCCTGCTGATTCGTCTGGAAGAAGCAGTAACGCAGGAAGGTGAAAATCCGCACGACGTAGAGTTTGACGTGGAAGAGGAACCAGCAAGTACAGCAGCCGACCCGGGTATAACGAGTCTGCTCCTGCAACTTAAGTTAGTCATGGACGAACAAAAGAAAGCAATAGAAGACCAAAGGAATTCTATAGAACTTAAGCTGGACGAACAAAAGAATTCTCTAGATGCTCTGGAAAGCAAACTTGATGAGCAAAACAAGAACTTGGAATCCAAATTCGAAGCGATCGAAGAGAAAATCGAGAAGGTCGAGACGCAACTCGGAAAAGTCGAAACTAGATTCGATGAAAATTTTGAGAAACATGAAACTCAGTTCGGGAAAATAGAGACTCAGTTTGAAAAAGTGGATACGCAATTCGAGATAGTAGGGAAGCAAGTCGAAAATCTTGCTAAGGAGCTCAGCGACGTGAAGAGACAGAAAGCACGGGAATATTCCACTGACGGTCTGAGAAGAAAGGAGATGCAGCCTCCTATCTTCGATGGTCAAACATCATGGCCAATTTATAAAAGGCAATTCGAAGCGGCCGCAATGACCAATAGCTGGGACGATGAAGAGAAGTCCATTGCACTCACACTTGCACTGAGGGGTCCAGCTGCGGAGCTCTTGCAGACCATCCCGGAAGATAAACAGCAGAACTACGACTCTCTGGTTCAGGCTATCGAGATGCGGTTTGGGGATGAACACATGCAGCAGGTGTACAGGGTTCAGCTGCGTAGTCGAGTTCAGAAAAGGGGGGAAACGCTCCAACAGTTGCAGGCGGATATAGAGCGACTAGCCCATCTTTCATACCCTAAAGCCGGTGAGGAGCTTATCAACGAAATGGCGGTGGAAGCTTTTATTCAGGCCATAGAGGACAGACAACTGCAAATGGCTGTAAGGATGGCTGAAAAGCGAACACTCCCCGAGGCATTGGCATTCGCTTTGTCAATGAAGGCTGCGGACCAAGCATACCAGGGAATACACCGTGTCAGGGAAATGTCCGTCGTGGAATGCTCATGCCAGAGAACAGCCGTCATGGATGAAGACAGAGCTCGCGGAAGTCAAATCCGTTGCTGGAATTGCAACCAAACCGGACACCTACAACGGCAGTGCACAAGTGCACCTAGACGAGGAAATTGTCCACATTACGGAAGTAGGGGAAGCAGAGAGGAAGCATCCTGTCGGTCAGACTTCCCAAAACCAGCAGTCGGGAAATGTGTAAAGACCAACTTCGCGGGGCAGAAGTTGGTTACTGGAATCGAGGCCCCCAGGACCACCATTCAAGTTTCGCAAACCAAACGGGGTAACAAGAGCCTGACAGTGGAGGCATTAATCAACAAGAAGAAGTGCGTAGCCACCATCGACACAGGTGCCACTGCCTCCATTGTAAGAAGAGATATCGTCTGAAGCTCATGGCTGCACAACACCAACAGCTACTGCCTGAAGACTGCAACAGGGGAAATGGCGAAGGTATTTGGAGAAGTTCGTCGTACGATTACTCTGGCAGGACTGACGTTCTCCCATCCGTTTCTGGTGGCAGATATATGCGACGAGTGCATCATCGGAGTAGACTTCATGAAAGCAAATGAAGTAATCTTGGACATCGGGATGCAAGTACTGAGGTATCGAAATGTGGAGATTCCGATGGTGTACGGAAATGAGAATGCCGTAACTCTCAGGACAGTCATCAGCAAAGACGAAGTTTTGCCACCGTCTTCAGAGACAATCATTTGGACGAAGCTGGAAGGTTATCTTGGGAGCCACCGATTCTACATTGTAGAACCAGACCCGGAGAAGAAGTCTCAAGACTATATCGTGGGAAAGACGTTAGTCGAACCAAGGAACACCATGGTTCCAGTGAGAGTTTTGAAGGCAAGACCACACACTGTCAAACTAAGGCGAGGGGAGGTGACTGGAAAATGCACGCCGATTACTGCCGTCGCAACAATATCTGAACGTGATGCTCCAAAACCTCTCTCATCACCTTGGACAGCGGAAAGGAGAGAGACGATTCTCCAGTCCAGTGAGCTGAATCAGGAGCAGCGAACTATGGCAGAGAATCTTATCAATGAGTACGCTGATGTATTTGCCTCACAGGACGGAGAATACGGCCGAACACACCTGGTGCAACATCGAATAGACACTGGTGATACTAGACCAATTCGTCAGCCTGCTAGGCGCCTTCCATTGGCAAAGCAGACAGAAGTTGCAGAGATGGTGTCGGCAATGGAGAAAGAAGGTCTGATTGAAAGTTCCAAAAGTCCGTGGGCATCACCGGTTGTACTGGTTAAGAAGAAAGATGGCAGCACGCGGTTCTGCGTGGACTATCGGCAGCTCAATTACGTCACCAAGAAAGACAGCTACCCTCTGCCACGGATTGACGACACGCTAGACGCACTATCAGGAGCCCGATGGTTTTCCACTCTCGACTTGAAGAGTGGCTACTGGCAGGTACAGATCCATCCAGAAGACCGGGAGAAAACCGCCTCCACCGCAGGAAATGGGCTATGGCAATTCACGGTAATGCCATTCGGGCTGTGCAATGCTCCGGCGACTTTCGAGCGATTGATGGAATGTGTCCTGCAAGGGTTAACATGGAAAACCTGTTTGGTATACTTGGATGATGTCATCGTCGTAGGAAAAACGTTTGCGCAACACCGAGACAATCTAAGGGATGTGTTTCAAAGGCTTCGAAGTGCCCACCTGAAGCTCAACCCCAAGAAGTGCGCCCTGTTTAGAGCGGAAGTCAAGTACCTGGGACACATAATTTCAGCGAAAGGAGTGAGAACCGATCCGGAGAAGGTCGAAGCGGTGAAAAACTGGCCAGTCCCCAAAGACAAACACCAACTAAGGAGCTTCCTGGGCCTAGCCACCTACTACAGACGGTTCGTGAAGGATTTCGCCGGGATCGCAAAGAACCTGCACCAGTTGACGGAAAAGGGAAAACAATTCAAATGGTCAATTGAGCTGGTTTCCATCCAAAGAATGAGAGCCGAACCTATAGCCGGCTGGAGCGTAGATGAGATCCGGAACGCTCAAAAGGAAGACCCGGATATCGAGCCGATTCTGGCCTGGAAGGAGAACATGGAGAAACCGGATCATCAGGACATCTCTAACAGAAGCCCGACCTTAAAGGCATATTTTGCGCAGTGGGACTCCCTCCATGTCCAAGAAGGTGTTCTGAGAAGAAAATGGGAATCCTCCGACGGAAAGTCGTTTGTAATGCAGCTTGTCGTACCGCGGACAAGGGTCAAGGAGGTGTTACAGGAAATGCATGGCGGGGCGACCGGAGGCCACTTGGGAGTGAATAAGACGCTAGAAAAGGTACGAGAACGTTTTTATTGGTTAAAAGCGAAGGAAGATATCGAAGACTGGTGCAGAAAATGCGACGTGTGTGCAGCTAGCAAGGGTCCGAGAATCAAAACTCGAGGTAAGATGCACCAATACAACGTGGGAGCACCTTTCGAACGAATCGCCATTGACATCGCAGGGCCCTTTCCGGAAACCGACAATGGTAATCGGTATATACTCGTAGTAATGGACTACTTCAGTAAGTGGCCGGAAGCGTTTCCGATCCCTAACCAGGAAGCCAGAACCGTGGCGGAGCAGATCGTCTACAATTGGGTTAGCAGATTCGGTGTGCCCTTGGAATTGCATTCTGACTAAGGGCGGAACTTCGAGTCAAGAATCTTCCAAGAGATGTGTCAACTACTCTTCATCCACAGTCAGACGGTATGGTGGAGCGTTTCAATAGGACTTTGGACGAACATCTCTCGAAGGTCGTAGGTGACTACCAACGGGATTGGGACCGGCAGATTCCCTTGTTTTTGATGGCCTATAGATGTGCCGTGCATAGCACTACTCGACATACGCCGTTCGAAATCTTATTTGGTGGAATAGCTCGTTTACCCAGTGAGGTGAAATTTGGATCTCTTACCAATGAGCCCAGAAATGAAGAAGAGTACGTGGCGGACCTTAGGGAAAGGCTTAGGGACATACGCCAAAGGACCAGAAGCCAGATTAAGATGACGAGCGACCGCATGAAGACCAGGTATGATGCCAAGGCAACAACGTCAGGATTCCAGGAAGGAGATCTGGTGTGGCTGTATAATCCCCATCACCAAAAGGGGAAATCACCTAAATTACAGCGGAACTGGGAAGGTCCCTACAGAATAGTAACCCGCATCAACGCTGTTGTCTAGCGCATCCAGCGGGGACCGAGGGCCAAAATGAAAGTGGTTCATGTGGACCGACTGAGTCGATACAATGGCCGAAATGAGGATGCACTTGTTCGGGACGAACACGTCTAAGAGGGGGGCAGTGTAGCATAATAATAACTACGCTCCTATGTCTATGCAGCAAATTTCGAAGTGACTTTCCATTCTGGCAGAATTTTGGTTCGAACTGTCCTTTCATTCGAGGTTCGTGTCTGGGACGAAGTCTCCACAGCTCATGTCAACGAAAGAGACGAATAATATCAGGGATAAAAGGGAATTATAACTGCAAGAATTATTTCTCTTGTTCCAGTGGTCGAAGAATTTGCTAGAAGTTTCTGGCTATCAGAAACTTCTGCTATATAAGGACAGATGGCGATCAAAAAAGACACAGTTGGTTTTAGAACCGTGGCGAAGAGATTGGAAAAGTGATAATGGGCGAAGTTGTAATTTGGTGATAAATTGAAAGTTGAGAGTAAACAAGAAAAAGTAATTAGTTTGGATTTGTGAATTAAGTAATTGAAAGGAGATAAAGTGATTTGAGAGGAAAGAGACCTTGTAAGGAAAGAATTTGCGAAGAACAGTATAGTGTGAACTTGAATTGTTCTATAGACTAGAAAATAAAGAAATAAATTTCACAGAATATCGTTTTATCTACTCGAGCCGTAGCCTGCATATTACAATATTAAAAACTTAGCTAATACAAACAAATCATTGTTAACATTAAAGTATGAACAAGTGTACATTCCAGTTTCTATTATTCTTCCTATTGGTATAATTGTCACATTATTACTATTAATAAATAAATATTTTGAAATAAAATTGTCAATAAACAGGACACCAATAAACGAAGCTACAGCGCAAGAGAACGCTAACCAAGAGCTTAACGAAATTGTAAATTAATGATTGTAATGTAATTTTCTAATTAAGAAACATATGTAATATTTCAAATAAGAGCAAGTAAAAATGTCGAAAAACGAAACATAAATTTATATATTCATGTATAATCATAACTTTAGTATAATCATAACTTTAACATATAGTCTAAAAATATTGAAATGTATAATCTTAACCCAAGAAGAACAATTTTAACTAATGAATCGTAATTTTTCAAATAGATCAAATAAAAATCACCACTCTTGGTCCAGTCGAATCCTATGTACATGTTTCCCGCAGAAAGATCTCACTCGTAACCTCGTGCGCCTTTCGTATTTTAAGGGAGAGGACTGTTGTACCCACACACAACGCTATGCCCACACAAGACGCAGCGACCTATATGTGCTAACGCAGCATATCACTATTTCAGTGCAAACATGCGACTGACCTACTGTGGCGACACACATGTCACCCTACCCCATTCCACGAATATGCAACTGACCCACAGCAGCGACACACTTGTGCAGTCACACTGACCCACTCAAGTGCCCGCAACAAATAACCGAAAAGGTCACAAAGTGTCGATTACAAAAGTTACGTATTCTTGCAACCACTTGTAAATAAACTAGTGCAAGAATACGCCACATGGATCGAATTACTTTGATGACCCATTGACGGTACAATAGGTAAACTACGAACAATGAGACATAGAGGAAACATCGGAAACGATTGGATGGACAGTAGAGTCTCAACAGCCAAACAGAAAAGTCTTTTCATTCAAACTTCAAAAATCGACTCGCGTATCCACTCGCGCGTTTCAACAGTACCACAAAATTATTACGCTCTTTTGCCTCAACAATTTCCATAAGCACTCATAAGGCATAACACATTTCCGCTCTAATCTAACCAATCCCATGCCAGTAACTCTCTATGCACAAACCCACCTCACTCAAACATCATGCTGTGTCGAGTAAGATAGAAACTTTGCAATGATACTCTGAATGATAATGAAAATTAAGCGAAAGGAATGTGCTAAAAAGAAATACACACACGCATAGCACATTCTTTTTGCTTGTTTTACACAAATATAATATTTGCTTTTCACCTATGCCTGTGGTGTGGGGTCTGTGGATATGGGGTCTGGGGGGAGTGTGTATTTATTTCATTGCGAATAACCATTGTATGGTGCGCCCTTAGGGGATTAAATAAAAATTGGAAGCAAACCACATCTTATTATATAGGATGCCCGAAAGGTGATGAAATTGCCGAGATATTGAAATTAACAATATCAAAAACTTTAGAGTGTGGTCTGCAAGTTATTGCTGTTTGTTGTGACCAAGGCAGCAATAATAGTAGAGCATACAAATTACTTGGGGCAAACGAAAACAAGCCTTTTTTCGATAACGAATTTTTCTTCTATGTGACTATCCTCACTTAATCAAAAGTGTCGAATACCATACCAATAGTTACGATGACGAGTTTGATGGTGATGGCAATGAGACAGAAATAGTTGTATCCAAAGGATGTTCACAGAAGCTGAAAGAAGCGGCACTTACATTTTATGCCGGGTTTGCCGCTTTTAAGTTGCATAAGAAACTTAATTATGAAAACTGCACTCTGTTCATGATAGACGAAACAGACAAATTTCGAGAACAAGCTCTATTAATAAAATTACGAGGTTGTAACACTTATGACGCATCATCCGAATTTGTAAAGTTAACTGTTCCTTCTCTAGCATTTGATGTTTAAGACTAATCTCATTCAATTAATTTGTATTTATTTATTATTGTTAAATTTTAGTTAAAATATTTTTGTTACTATCTGTTACTTTGTTTAAAAATTATGTGACCCACTGCACATCATTTGAATCGAACCACTTTCTGCAGTTGCATCCTAACAACAATTGCACGCACTGAGGATCACGCGATGCACTTGCACTCACACACACATCAGCGCACCCGCTCCTACATTGTGATGACACATACGTACGCTCTCCTGCACTGCGTAGGTGTAATCGGATGCTGGTTTGTGTAACTGCAGATGAAGTTCGAAACAAGCGATTCTCTTTCACTTGGATTTTGGTCGCAGCAGGCATCACAGGTTGTAAGGTATCCATTAAAATAAATACCTATTGTAAATAAATTTAAATCTCTCTGGTTTTCTTTTCTTGTTTGAATCATTATTATTCTTCGTCGATTATTTAAACTAAATCCCAACCATAATAAGACTGGTCCTTCTCAGTCGCATAAAAAAAATTGAATCATACTGTCTGTTTTTTTTTTCCTTTTTTGGTGCATTTATGATAGACTTATCGGTAGACATAATTGCTTCCTAAAGTTCATTAAATTCGTTTGTGAATTATTTGTTAAAGATTAATCGCGTAGAACTTTCGTTTTGGTTTAATTCAGCTTAATATCGAACTCTCGTCTTCAATCCAATTATGTGTAAAACGAATTCGCTTAAGATAAAATGTGGTCATGCAAAAGGTCGACTAACGCGCGCGGAAGCTTTTATAGAGACAATCGGTGATAAAACACCTATCGAAATGCTTCAAATTCGCGTGAGTAAATTAGATGAAATGTGGGCAGATTTTTCGAGCTTCATCATGGGCTGTTAGACAATGCGAATGATGATGAAGTTAGGGAACTAGAAACTGAGTTCGACGAGTATGAGAATAAATATTTTAACGCGCATTCCAGTCTGATGAAAGCCATCCATCAAAGGCAGTCTCTTTCAAAAGGGGCGGACAAATCAGTAGTTGAACTCTTGGCGAACCAGCAATCGACATTGTTGGATCGATTGAAGTCTACTGCAACCAACTCTTCAACAACTAACCTGCCAAAAATTAGCATTCCACTGTTTTCGGGCAACTATAAGGATTGGCCATCGTTCCGCGATTTGTTTACGGGCACAGTAGATTGCAAACCTGATCTCACAACCACGCAAAAGTTTCACTACTTGAAAATGTTTTTACGCGATGATGCTGCAAACCTGATAAAACATATACCCATCTCCGATTCAAATTATATTGAAGCGTGGGAACGCCTTGGAAATAGGTATGATCGTGTCTATCGAATTGTACAGTCGTATATACAAACGTTTTTGTCCTTGCCGTCAATTCATAAGGCCAATGTGCAGATGCTTCGAAAGTTATCTGATGGTGCGGATGAAGTCATTCGGGGACCCAATGCAATTGATCAAGCCGGTCGCAATCCGTGGATAATTTATCTATTGTTAAATAAAGTGGACTATGAAACGAAACAAGCGTGGGCAGCGGAAGTCGGCTCTCGTAACGATTGTACTGTTGCTGAACTTTTGATATTTTTACAATCGAGGTGTGATGCACTTGAATCATGCCAATCACTTATTCGTCCGATAGTATCGCGGAATAAATTACAAGGTCAGGTAAAATCTCATTTCGCTGCATCCCTTGAAAATAAATCGAAATGCCCCAAGTGCGACGGTGATCATATTTTACCACAATACTCGAAATTTGTGTCACTAGATATAGATTCGCGTCGAAGTTTCGTGAAATGCAAATCATTTTGCTTCAATTGTCTTCGCAGCGGTCATTCATGCAATAATTGTCGATCCACATTTCGCTGTCGGATATGTAAATCTCGTCACCATTCTTTGGTTCATTCAACAGCATCCGATTCTGCACCTGTACCATCAGTATCGAACAACCGTTCATCTGATTTACCGGCCTCATCCAGCGCACACCACTCTACACCGAAACCTATCGTTAACAATCATTCGCTTGAGCTTGGCCATCGAAAACAGACCATACTCCCAACCTTACTGGCTAGAGCTCAAGATACTCAAGCGAAATTTGTGAATTGTAGGATTTTGCTTGATTCGGGGTCACAAGTTTCTTTTATTACAGAATCCTTTGCCCAGGTGCTCGGTCTTCGTCGCAGACACGCTCGCATACCAATTCTTGGCTTATCAACCACCGAAGCAGGGTATACAAAAGGATGCATTTCATTAAAATTGCACTCACGTTGTAATTCATCTTCTTTATCGGTCGACGCATTTGTTCTTCGAAAGCTGACTTCGAATCTGCCTTCTCAGGGCGTTGATATTTCTTCTTGGCCACAAATCTCGAGGTTAGAATTAGCTGATCCTTATTTCAATCTACCAAGTGCTAAAGTTGTGGGGAATTCTGAGGGGAAAGCAAATTCAAGGTCCTCCAGGTACACCTGTTGCTCAAAATACATCGTTTAGCTGGGTTATATCCGGTGAAGCTTTTGACCCTAGTCAATCCAATTCATTTTCGTCGTTCCACTCTACTATTGATGTTGATCTTCTGCTGCAAAGGTTTTGGGAACCGGAGGATGTCACCCCCTCAAAAGATCGATGCTTCAATGAGGATCAGGCAGAAATCCATTTTCGAAGGACATTTTCCCGTTCGTCGGAGGGAAAGTACATCGTTCAATTGCCCTTTAAATCTTCATCACCAAACTTCGGAAACTCATTGAAATTGGCGGTATCTCGGTTGAACTCTATGGAACGTCGTTTTCAGTTAAACCCGGAACTTCATAAGGCATATTCTAAGTTTATGCAGGAATATCTGACGCTAGGCCACATGAGATTAATTCCTCCGGAGGAGTTGGACAAGGCTACCGGGAAACATTTTTATTTACCGCACCATGCAGTGTTCAAACCGGACAGCTCCTCAACGAAATTGCGTATAGTCTTCGATGGTTCAGCCAAGGATTCCTTAGGACAGTCATTGAATAGTCAATTGCTAATCGGTCCTCCAATTCAGCGAGATTTAGTAGGTGTCTGTTTGCGTTTTCGCCAACATCGCTACGTCTTCACGGCCGATATTGTGAAGATGTTTCGTCAGATCTGGGTTCACGATCAGGATACTGACTTTCAACGCATCGTCTGGCGTGAACTCTTGCTGAACAGATCAAACGTTATCGTTTGTGTACCGTCACATACGGTACTGCCCCCGCTCCATTTTTGTCCGTTCGTGTGTTCAAACAACTTGCTGAAGATTATCAGGCTGAATACCCTGTCGCTTCTCGGGTCCTTTTAAGCGACGTATATGTAGATGACGTGATGACCGGCAGCAGCTCAGTAGAAGGCCTAATTAGTCTACAGATCGAACTGATTGAGCTTTTATCTAAAGCCAAGTTAGAACTCCGGAAGTGGACATCGAATTGTTGGCCTTTACTATCCAACCTACCTCAAGATGCCTGTGAATTCTCGTGGACTAATCCTGAGCAATCGAAGATGTGGATAAAGGTTCTAGGAATGTTTTGGAGTCCTGCCAGTGATGAATTCTCATTTCACATGGGGAAATCGCGGGAAACACCTTCACCGACAAGACGAACTTTACTGTCGGAAATATCACGAATCTTCGATCCATTAGGTTTTTTAGCTCCTTCGGTAGTATTGTTCAAAATCCTGTTCCAAGAGCTCTGGTCATCTGAGTTAAAACTAGGATAGGACGATCCATTACCTCTTCACCTAAGTCGCAAATGGATAAAGTACCGTGAAGAGCTTCACTTATTTGAAAGGATTCGGGTTCCTAGAAATATCTCTTCATTAGTATCTGAAGAAATTCAGCTTCACGGCTTCTCTGATGCCTCCTCGGTGGCTTATGCAGCCGTTATATTCGCTCGCTGCAAGACTGATTCAGGCAAAATAAAAACGACTATAGTCGCAGCAAAGACAAAAGTTGTTCTTCTCAAACCAGTCACGATCCCTTGCTTCGAGCTATGTGCCGCTCTCTTATTAACTCGGTTGTTCGGCCTAGTAAAATCGTCGATATCAACCAAAATCTCCAAGGTCTTTGCGTGGTGCGATTCAGAGATCGTGCTACATTGGCTCTCTTCACCTCCTCGTCGATGGAATACGTTTGTGGCCAACCGAACAGCTGCTATCACATCGCGTCCGAATCAAATCCAGCAGACTGTGCATCGCGCGGTATTCTTCCGTCAAATTTAGTCAACCACAATCTTTGTTGGAGTGGTCCATCTTGGCTATCCGCATCAGAACAACACTGGCCTATATCATCCTTTACTTCACAGGAATCCACGTGTGAGGCCGCTATCGTGGAAGAATGGCGCTTACCGAAAGTAACGCTCATTGCAACGACAGAAAATCACACTCTGCAAAACCTCATCATCAAAGTCTCTTCGTGGGATCGATTGCAAAGGATAGTCGCATATTGTCTTCGTTTTTTATCAAATTGTCAAATACCTCAATCAAATCGACATGTGTTCGGGCTCAGCCTATTATTTTAAAACATATTCAACAACAAGCATTCGCAGATGAAATTCATCATCTTACCAGCAGCAAAAATCTCCCAACTGGTCAAATTGTCTCCATTTGTTGACCAGGACGGAGTTCTACGCGTAGGAGGAAGAATAAAACAAGCATCTGTTTCCTATAATATTAAACACCCTATTATTCTCCCTAATAATAATCATGTTTCGTTTATTATAGTGAAGGATCTTCATATTAAATATCTGCATGTTGGTGTATCTGCGACCTTCGTTATTGTTCGACAACAGTATTGGATATTGGGCAGTCGGAATCTTATCCGGAAGATAGTCTACAACTGCAAACCGTGCTTTATGCAAAGGAAGCACACTAGCACTCAGTTGATGGGCGATCTGCCAGCGCAAAGGATTCAACAAAGTCGACCGTTCTCCAATACTGGATGTGATTATGCTGGTCCACTCACCATCAAGTTTTCCCGTGGACGTAATCCGAGGCTTTCGAAAGCATACATTGCACTATTTGTTTGTATGTCAACGAAGGCCATTCATCACGAATTGGTCACTGATCTCACCACAGACGCATTTTTGGCTGCATTACAGAGATTTGTTTCTCAACGTGGAAAGTGTTCAAACATCTACACCGACAACGGAAGTAACTTTCTAGGTGCCCGTCGCTGCTTGGACGAGATGCACAAGGCCATATTGTCTCAAGACCACATCAATAACATCGCTGCAGCTCTTGCAAAGGATGGTATTTCATGGCACTTCATACCTCCATCTGCACCACATTTCGGTGGGCTGTGGGAAGCTGGGGTGCGATCGGTAAAGCTTCACTTACGTCGTGTTATTGGAAGCTCTATTCTTACGTTTGAAGAGTTATATACCCTTTTGACCCAAATTGAAGCAATTTTAAATTCTCGTCCTTTGTGTGCTTTGTCAGACGATGATATAAACCCACTAACCCCAGCGCATTTCATTATAGGTGAGCCATTAACTGCTGTTCCAGAACCCAATCTCCTAGATATCCCGCCAAACCGCTTAACACATTGGAAACATATCCAAAGCATGGTCCAAGGTTTTTGGAAACGATGGCAGATGGAGTACATCACAACTCTCCAAGAGCGTTCCAAATGGCAACACACCAAAACCAATGTCAAACCCGGCGATGTAGTAGTTATCAAGGAGCCCAATCTTCCACCAAGTAAATGGTTTATGGGACGAATCCAAGATGTTGCTCCAGGTGCAGATAACCGCGTACGTGTTGCCACAATCACCACCAATAGAGGTACCTTTGTGTGTCCTATCTCAAAGTTGGCTGTGCTCCCGATGTCCTGAAACTCGTTCCAGGGGGGCCGGAATGTTTAAGACTAATCTCATTCAATTAATTTGTATTTATTTATTATTGTTAAATTTTCGTTAAAATATTTTTGTTACTATCTGTTACTTTGTTTAAAAATTATGTGACCCAGTGCAAATCATTTGAATCGAACCACTTTCTGCAGTTGCATCCTAACAACAATTGCACGCACTGAGGATCACGCGATGCACTTGCACTCACACACACATCAGCGCACCCGCTCCTACGTTGTGATGACACATTTGCACGCTCTCCTGCACTGCATAGGTGTAACCAGATGCTGGTATGTGTAACTGCAGATGAAGTTCGAAACAAGCATTCTCTTTCACTTGGATTTTGGTCACAGCAGGCATGACAGGTTGTAAGGTATCCATTAAAATAAATACCTATTGTAAATAAATTTGAATCTCTCTGGCTTTCTTTTCTTGTTTGAATCATTATTATTCTTCGTCGATTATTTATACTAAATCCCAACCATTTGAAGCTTATGTCAAAAGTATGCAAACCCTTTTTTGAAAGGCAATTTGCAAAAATGCGACACGAAGAACACTTGATTGAAGCTTTGCTCAAATCCGCACTGAAAATGACAGCTTCCGAGAGCATGAAATGTGACGATGATGAGCACAAACACTCCATTTAAAAATTCAATTTAATTGGTCTAATCAAATTTTTGGTTAAGAAAACCAATAAGGATCTCTGTGGAGTTAAAAGTGTGAGCAACTAAGAACTTCACTTTATTATTCATATTCATTAATCCTTTCTTTGTTTTAATTTTTTTTTTGTGAATTTTTATTTGTTTTCTGTTTTTCACTCTTGTTTGTTAAGTTTATGTAGTTATTCATTTATTTTATGAATATTTTTATTTCTTTAGTACTTACTAAAGAGCGAGGACTATGCCTACAGGGGACACCTCAAGAAAAAAAAATCCTGTTTTATATTCTACCTCATTGGGTGACGTGGAAAAGAATATCTGAATTATAGTTGTAGTAATCGGTTGTAGATACATATATACATACTGTTCCCTCCCCTCTCCAATGTAAAGTTTTTCTTTCATATTAATCAGGGCTCTGATGGTATTTAAAAGCTAAACAACTAATGTACATACATACATAAATGTACATACATACATAAATGTACATACTTGAATAAATATTAATTTTTGATAAAGGCTGTCATTTTGATATACTTATATTCTAAGACTCAGTTCTTTTCTTTGTGCCGAAATTATATATACTTCTCCGAATGGAAGGAGTAATAAAATTCAAACCAAAACAAATCAATCCATAGCCACGATACACCCCCTTGGCTCTCCGCCCATCCACCACATAATCACACCACCACCCCGCTGGAAATATATTTTTCCATCCCTCAACCAGACCACCACTTGAACTAAAAACCTGACGCATAACGTAAAACTTTTTTATGCATCTACCAAACCACTACCTGATCAGAAAAACCTATAATTTTTTATTCAACAAGGAAGAAGAAGTACACATACTACGTTTATATGCATGCTTGAATCCAGCTTCAACCCGGGTTGAAATTCATATAAACGCAGATCGAGTTGAAATAGGATTGACTCAGCTAACAGAGCTGGATCGAGTTAGGAAAATGCATGTATACCTGGGTTGAGGGGTTGAACTGACATGTTGGCTCTGTGTGTGTGTGTGTGTGATTTCAGATAACGAATCTAACACAACAGAGCACTAACACAATCAAAAGCAGAATGTCTGCTATACTTATCTGTCAGTTCAACCACTTTTGAATTTTTCAATCTTTCGACTCGGTGTGTAGAAAGATTCAGATCGAAATCTCAACTCGATCCCAACTCGATCCCTCGATTCTGCATATAAACGTGGTAACAGTAATAACCTGCTCAATGCTGGCATTCCCTCAGTTGTGTAACATATGGACTAACATTAAGAGTGGGAATGGAAACAAAACAGATTTTGTTTACTTTGTTTGCACTCATCACTCACTCATACTGTCATTATAACTCCATTGTCAGAGAGTAATAACACCTTTCTTTGCTTGCGAGAAATGAGAGCTCGCCACCTAGGCGGTCAAAGTGGAAAAGAAAAAATATCGCTTGATGATAGTACCACAGATAATAAACTACCCAGATGTCGCACGCCCATATAAAAAAATGAAGCATATTTTTGTCCTGGCAGACAGAGAGCTTTCAGAATAAGTACCTTAAATAAAGCTTTTTCTTTTCCCTCACTCCGTTCGCTCGTGTGTTCTCATCGTGTGTTGTGACATGGAAACGAACGAGGTGAAGTGTAAAGGGGTATGCGGGAAGGGGCATGAAGATGCATGACGGTGTGATTTCCATACCACCGCAGCAAAAGAATAAATTTTCATGACTGGAAGTTTTGTAAACGCGTATGCGTTGTATATGAAGAGAAGGTTTGAGAGATTTTGCTCGAATATCAATCATTTAGATTTTCAGGTTATTTACTAACATAAATATATATTTGGTTAGCTTTAGCAAAGGAGTCTCGGGAACACATAAAAAGCCTTAAAACGCCCTATATATGCAGCAAACATTTTAAGAATGCCTTTATTGGAAAGAAATATTTAAAAAAAAATGCTTACCCTTCTCTCTTGTTAAAACGAAGTGTTGCTATATCTGATGACGAGTTCATTTGTTTTGATCCAACGGGATCTAAGGTTACATATGAAACTACAATAAATTAGTACTGGATTCGAATGATGTTACAGTAGAAGAACTAAACTCGTCTTCAAAAAGGTTATCAGGAAAAAGATTCAATGATAACGTTCAATTTACTTGCGCCAACTGTGAGACTTATATAAAAAGATTTGAGAGGCTTAAAAAATTGAACAATAGCTTAGGGATAACAGTAAAAGGAAATCGCAAATCGAAAATAAATTTGCTGCAAAGAATTCATCGTTTAAAAGAGGACAAAAAAGGCTGCAAGTGCGTGAAAAGCAGAGTATCCAAGAGAAAATTGATTTATTGCTTGGTATTGATCAAAATACTAAGACATTTTCGAAGCTCATTCTATCTGAAGTGGATTTCGCAGTGGATTCCTTTCCATTCGTCTTCCGGATACAACTTTTTACGGGATCAGCTTGGACTACACTTGCCGCATCCGTCTTCATTACAGAGGTGGATTAAGATTAAAAGTCTGTCACCTGGAATAAATATAAATGTTCTAGAGGAAATAAAGAAAATAACTTCGACATTATCACCAAAAGAAAAAGAAGTCGTGATTATCAAAGATCTAATATGTATGTAGGATAGATAGATAGATAAGTATAGCATTGTAAAATAATATTAAGATATCAACCCCACTAACTTTTCCAGACTGCCGACGTGTCATGAATATCATTTTACTATAATAATCAGAGACGATTCTATTATATAGCTCGTTCGCCATCCTTGCTTCGCCACATTCCAGGAAGATCACATAACGGCACCGAGTGGGTGACTAAGAACCCACACAAGCTACCGTAATGGGGTGCATTGCACTGCTAGTGGTGTAGTGCAGATGACCCAGTTAAAGTTCCGAATAAAAGCGAAGACAAATAGTATCGATGGCGATGTTGGAGAAATGGCAAACTATAGGAAGGTGATAATAATCGTCGCGGCGGCATGTGGAATCGGAGCTGTGTGGTCATTGGTCGCCCGAGCGTGGGCCTGGTACGGAATGCTGAATATATGCTGAATATATGCGCTAAGTCTGTGTGTGTTCTTATGACTCGGAAATTTTAAGCAAGTTTATATCATGTCGTTTATCCAAGCAATATACTGTAGCATAATAATAACTACGCTCCCTAAAAGTATGATGCAACAAATTCCGAAGTGACTTTTCATTCTGGCAGAATTTTGGTTCGAACTGTCCTTTCATTCGAGGTTCGTGTCTGTGGTTTCCACAGTTCATGTCTACGAAAGAGACGGATAATATCACGGATGAGAGGGAATTATAACTGCAAGAATGATTGTCATCTTGCAATTTCTCTTGTTCCAGTGGTCGAAGAATTTGCTAGAAGTTTCTGGCTATCAGAAACTTCTGCTATATAAGGACAGATGGCGATCAAAAAGGGAGCAGTAGTTTGTAAACTGTGGCGAAGAGATTAGAAAAGTGATAGTGGGCGAAGTTGTAATTTTGTGATAAATTGAAAGTTGAGATTTAACAAGAAGAAGTAATTAGTTTGGATTTGTGAATTAAGTAATTGAAAGGAGATAAAGTGATTTGAGAGGACAGAGACCTTGTAAGAAAGGAATTGCGAAGAATAGTATAGTGTGAACCTGAATTATTATAGAGACTAGAAAATAAAGAAATAATTTCACAGAATATTGTTTTATCTACTCGAGCCGTAGCTCGCATATTACATTGGTGTCAGAAGCGGGATGAAACTTCTTCTGTGAATAACTATTTCCGTGGTGTGAAATTGCACAAGCAAAAAAAAAAAAACAAAAGAAAAAAAAAAAAAAAAAAACGATTTCTGTGTTGAGTTAATTAGTTGCGCAAAATGGGTCGCAAATTGGGAAAACTAACTATAACTCAACTAAAGGCAGAACTCAGTAAGCGGAACCTCGACACAACTGGGGGAAAAGATGACCTACTGATTCGTCTGGAAGAAGCAGTAACGCACGAAGGTGAAAAGCCGCATGACATAGAGTTTGACGTGGAAGAGGAACCAGCAAGTACAGCAGCCGACCCGGGTATAACAAGTCTGCTCCTGCAATTTAAGTTAGTCATGGACGAACAAAAGAAAGCAATAGAAGATCAAAGGAATTCTCTAGAACTTAAGCTGGACGAACAAAAGAAAGCAATGGGCGACCAAAGGAATTCTCTAGAACTTAAGCTGGACGAACAAAAGAAAGCAATGGACGAACAAAAGAATTCTCTAGAACTTAAGCTGGATGAACAAAAGAAAGCAATGGACGAACAAAAGAATTCTCTAGATGCTCTGGAAAGTAAACTTGATGAGCAAAACAAGAACTTGGAATCCAAATTCGAAGTGATCGAAGAGAAAATCGAGAAGGTCGAGACGCAACTCGAAAAAGTCGAAACTAGATTCGATGGAAATTTTGAGGAACATGAAACTCAGTTCTGGAAGATAGAGACTCAGTTTGAAAAAGTGGATACGCAATTCGAGATAGTAGGAAAGCAAGTCGAAAATCTTACTAAGGAACTCAGCAACGTGAAGAGACAGAAAGCACGGGAATATTCCACTGACGGTCTGAGAAGAAAGGAGATGCAGCCTCCTATCTTCGATGGTCAAACATCATGGCCAATTTATAAAAGGCAATTCGAAGCGGCCGCAATGACCAATAGCTGCGACGATGAAGAGAAGTCCATTGCACTCACACTTGCACTGAGGGGTCCAGTTGCGGAGCTCTGGCAGACCATCCCGGAAGATAAACAGCAGAACTACGACTCTCTGGTTCAGGCTATCGAGATGCGGTTTGGGGATGAACACATGCAGCAGGTGTACAGGGTTCAGCTGCGTAGTCGAGTCCAGAAAAGGGGGGAAACGCTCCAACGGTTGCAAGCGGATATAGAGCGACTAGCCCATCTTTCATATCCTAAAGCCGGTGAGGAGCTTATCAACGAAATGGCGGTGGAAGCTTTTATCCAGGCCATAGAGGACAGACAACTGCAAATGGCTGTAAGGATGGCTGAAAAGCGAACACTCCCCGACGCATTGACATTCGCTTTGTCAATGAAGGCTGCGGACCAAGCATACCAGGGAATACACCGTGTCAGGGAAATGTCCGTCGTGGAGTGCTCATGCCAGAGAACAGCCGTCATGGATGAAGACAAAGCTCGCGGAAGTCAAATCCGTTGCTGGAATTGCAACCAAACCGGACACCTACAACGGCAGTGCAGAAGTGCACCTAGACGAGGAAATTGTCCACATTGCGGAAGTAGGAGAAGCAGAGAGGGAGCATCCTGTCGGTCAGACTTCCCAAAACCAGCAGTCGGGAAATGCGTAAGGACCAACTTCGCGGGGAAGAAGCTGGTTACTTTAATCGAGGACCCCAGGACCACCATTCAAGTTTCACAAACCAAACGGGGTAACAAGAGCCTGACAGTGGAGGCACTAATCAACAAGAAGAAGTGCGTAGCCACCATCGACACAGGTGCCACCGCCTCCATTGTAAGAAGAGATATCGTCAGAAGCTCATGGCTGCACAACACCAACAGCTACCGCCTGAAGACTACAACAAGGGAAATTGCGAAGGTGTTTGGAGAAGTTCGTCTTACGATCACTCTGGCGGGACTGCCGTTCTCCCATGCGTTTCTGGTGGCAGGTATATGCGACGAGTGCATCATCGGAATAGACTTCATGAAAGCAAATGAAGTAATCTTGGACATCGGGATGCAAGTACTGAGGTATCGAAATGTGGAGATTCCGATGGTGTACGGAAACAAGAATGCCGTAACTCTCAGGACAGTCATCAGCAAAGACGAAGTTTTGCCGCCGTCTTCAGAGACAATCATTTGGACGAAGCTGGAAGGTGATCTTGGGAGCCACCGATTCTACATAGTAGAACCAGACCCAGAGAAAAATTCTCAAGACTACATCGTGGGAAAGGCGTTAGTCGAACCAAAGAACACCATGGTTCCAGTGAGAGTTTTGAACGCAAGACGGCACACTGTCAAACTAAGGCGAGGGGAGGTGACTGGAAAATGCACGCCGATTACCGCCGTCGCAACAATATCTGAACGTGATGCTCCAAAACCTCTCCCATCACCTTGGACAGCGGAAACGAGAGAGACGATTCTCCAGTCCAGTGAGCTGAATCAGGAGCAGCGAACTATGGCAGAGAATCTTATCAATGAGTACGCTGATGTATTTGCCTCACAGGACGGAGAATACGACAAGGCGCGAACTTCTAGCTTTGATCTTGGCTACGAAGCATTTTCACAAATACCTCTATGGGAGGAAGTTCGTTCTTCGCACAGACCATGCAGCCTTAAAATTTCTATTACAGTTCAAGAGTCCTGAGGGTCAGGTCGCAAGATTAATCGCAAGGCAGCAAATTTACGACTATGAAATACAGCATCGTAAAGGAAAACTCCACTCTAATGCGGATGCACTGTCCCGGAGACCATGCAGAACGGATTGTAAACATTGTGCTCGTCAGGAAGAACGGGAGCTGGTTTCCATCCAAAGAATGAGAGCCGAACCTATCGCCGGCTGGTGCGTAGATGAGATCCGGAACTCTCAGAAGGAAGACTCGGATATCGAGCTGATTCTGGCCTGGAAGGAGAACATGGAGAAACCGGATCAACAGGACATCTCTCACAGAAGCCCGACCTTAAAGGCATATTTTGCGCAGTGGGACTCCCTCCATGTCCAAGAAGGTGTTCTGAGAAGAAAATGGGAATCCTCCGACGGAAAGTCGTTTGTAGTGCAGTTTGTCGTACCGCGGACAAGGGTCAAGGAGGTGTTACAGGAAATGCATGGCGGGGCGACCGGAGGCCACTTGGGAGTGAATAAGACGCTAGAAAAGGTACGAGAACGTTTTTATTGGTTAAAAGCGAAGGAAGATATCGAAGACTGGTGCAGAAAATGCGACGTGTGTGCAGCTAGCAAGGGTCCGAGAATCAAAACTCGAGGTAAGATGCACCAATACAACGTGGGAGCACCTTTCGAACGAATCGCCATTGACATCGCAGGGCCCTTTCCGGAAACCGACAATGGTAATCGGTATATACTCGTAGTAATGGACTACTTCAGTAAGTGGCCGGAAGCGTTTCCGATCCCTAACCAGGAAGCCAGAACCGTGGCGGAGCAGATCGTCTACAATTGGGTTAGCAGATTCGGTGTGCCCTTGGAATTGCATTCTGACTAAGGGCGGAACTTCGAGTCAAGAATCTTCCAAGAGATGTGTCAACTACTCGGAATCAAAAAGACAAGGACAACCCCGCCCCGGTGGAGCGTTTCAATAGGACTTTGGACGAACATCTCTCGAAGGTCGTAGGTGACTACCAACGGGATTGGGACCGGCAGATTCCCTTGTTTTTGATGGCCTATAGAAGTGCCGTGCATAGCACTACTCGACATACGCCGTTCGAAATCTTATTTGGTGGAATAGCTCGTTTACCCAGTGAGGTGAAATTTGGATCTCCTACCAATAAGCCCAGAAATGAAGAAGAGTACGTGGCGGACCTTAGGGAAAGGCTTAGGGACATACACCAAAGGACCAGAAGCCAGATTAAGATGACGAGCGACCGCATGAAGACCAGGTATGATGCCAAGGCAACAACGTCAGGATTCCAGGAAGGAGATCTGGTGTGGCTGTATAACCCCCATCGCCAAAAGGGGAAATCACCTAAATTGCCGCGGAACTGGGAAGGTCCCTACAGAATAGTAACCCGCATCAACGATGTTGTCTACCGCATCCAGCGAGGTCCGAGGGCCAAAATGAAAGTGGTTCATGTGGACCGACTGAGTCGATACAATGGCCGAAATGAGGATGCACTTGTTCGGGACGAACACGTCTAAGAGGGGGGCAGTGTAGCATAATAATAACTACGCCCCCTAAAAATATGACGCAACAAATTCCGAAGTGACTTTCCATTCTGGCAGAATTTTGGTTCGAACTGTCCTTTCATTCGAGGTTCGTGTCTGCGGTTTCCACAGTTCATGCCTACGAAAGAGACGGATAATATCACGGATGAGAGGGAATTATAACTGCAAGAATGATTGTCATCTTGGAATTTCTCTTGTTCCAGTGGTCGAAGAATTTGCTAGAAGTTTCTGGCTATCAGAAACTTCTGCTATATAAGGACAGATGGCGATCAAAAAGGGAGCAGTAGTTTCTAAACTGTGGCGAAGAGATTAGAAAAGTGATAGTGGGCGAAGTTGTAATTTTGTGATAAATTGAAAGTTGAGATTTAACAAGAAGAAGTAATTAGTTTGGATTTGTGAATTAAGTAATTGAAAGGAGATAAAGTGATTTGAGAGGACAGAGGCCTTGTAAGAAAAGAATTGCGAAGAATAGTATAGTGTGAACCTGAATTGTTCTAGAGACTAGAAAATAAAGAAATAATTTCACAGAATATTATTTTATCTACTCGAGCCGTAGCTCGCATATTACAATACCTATGAAACAACTTGAGATTAAGGTATATAATTGTCTTGATATATGCGCGGAGCTGAAACTAACCGTCAAAGCTAATTGCTGTCATCAAGGACCCACAAATCGTAGTTTATATAGTAAACTTAATCTAAATAAAAAAAAACTTTAACTTTAAGAAATTAAGTATTATATTTTAAACATTGAACCCACAAACGCAAGAAATATATCATTTTGTTTCAAAGGCTTGGCCTTAACTATAGAAAGTGTTTTAAGAATAAGAGACGCATTATTCATGGATTGGTTGGTTTAAGAGGGTGAGCTCATGCTCTTCACTTAGACCTCCATTGGGCCCGTTGTGTTCCCCTCATCTATGTAACTGTAGGGAATAGTGCTGTGCTTTGGGAATTATGTGTTGAGAGGATTTAAGTCTAGGGATCATGGGTAGTATCAACGGGAAACTATATCGTATAGTGATCGGGGAATCGTAGTGTTCGTCTGGCGAACTCCAATATATCCCCGATTCCTCTCTTACTGAGGTGTGTAATATCCGGAATCCTTGGAGATCCCAGAATTCTTAGTCTTAGCCTCGCTGTAGCATTGCAGTGGCAGAGGAAGTGTTCTATTTCTTCCTCCTCCTCCTCACAGTTGGCACAGATTGTTGTATCAGCTATCCCGAGTCTGAACGAATGTTTGTTGAGATTGATGTGCCCTGTTAAAAGTCCCACCATCAATCTCAACTGTGTTCTGCTTGAGTTAAGAGCTCTTTTTGCTGTGTTGTTACTCGGTTTGGTTATTACAGATCTAGCCACTTTGCACGTGTCTAGATTCGTCCAGTAGTTATTGAACTCTTGTCGTATCTTTTCATTGATTATTGTTTTAATAGTTGCCAGAGGAACCCCTATTGTATTATCCGGGTCCAGTTCTGTGTTGCCTGCTCCTTTCCTTGCTAGTTCGTCTGCCTTTTCGTTACCCGGTACACCTTCGTTCCCCGGTACCGATGTGAGACGGACTCCATGGCGTCTGGCAAGTAAGTTCAATTTAGTTTTGCACTCCCTTACTAGTCGTGATTTCGACATGGGGTTTGTAATCGCGCTAATTGCTGTTTTGCTGTCCGAGCAGATGTCGATTTGCCTCCATTCGTTGGTGTCCTCTGCGAGTATTTCAGTTGCCTTCATAATTGCATAGACTTCTGCTTGGAACACCGATACAAATGGTTCTGGTGAAGATGCCAGCCCCTGATTCCCCTGATATGTTAGAGCTGTCTGTATATACCAATATCCCATTGGAGTTTCTTGTCGTTCTTTCATACTCTAATATTCTTTTGCGGGGAAAATTGTTTCGAAGTTGTTGGAGAACGTATACGATTCTCCAACAACATCACTGGGGCAATCGATGAGTGGTTTCATTACTCTTATCATTTCGGTGATTTTTCGATGTCCCGTATTTGAACCACTGATGAAATGGCCGATAGTTCTAATCCGTGAGGCTGAAATGCCGGCAATCTTCTTCGCTTCGAGGTGCACTGGTAGAATGTTTAGTATCGCTTTGATGGGCGCGGTTGGTGTTGAAGATTGTACTCCTGTAATACCCAGGCAGACCATACGTTGCACCTTAGTTAGCAAGCATACTGGCATACTTTTTGCTCATCACTGGCCACCATTCAACTACACCATGGAAGATGATATTGCGCATTCGTATATCCAGTGGACCTGTTTCGAATTCAAGCCCCATGTCTTCCCTATTGCTTTCCTGCATATCCAATATGCTCTCTTCGCTTTGGTGACTCTTACGTCCAGGTTCTTTCTCCAGGTCAATTTCCTGTCCAATATAATGCCGAGATACTTGACGCTGTCGCGGAGTTGTAGTGATACTCTTCCGAGTTGTGGAATGTGAAAGTCACTAGTTTTGGTTTTCTTTGTAAAGAGAACCATTTCCGTTTTATTTGGATTTATTTCTAATGCACTCTCCTCCGCCCATTCTTTTATGATTGGAAGGGTGTTTTGCATAAGCCCTCCTATGATGTTCAGGTGCTTACCTCTTATCTGAACCGCTAGGTCATCTGCGTACTATACACATTTCGCACAGGTTCCATCCAGTGCTTTTAAAAGGTTGTCCATTATGAGCACCCACAGAAAAGGAGATATTATCCCCCCCTGTGGTGTTCCGGTACGGACTGTTCCCCTTCTTATTTCGTCTCCCAGTGAAGCTGCGATAATGCGGTTTGTAGGCATGTGTTCTAGCCAATTGTTTATTATTTGGTTAGTACAGTATATCGAGAGTGCCTCCACAATTTTTTGAGTTTTCACATTGTTAAATGCCCCTTCGATATCTAGAAAAACGCCTGCGACTGATTCATGGATCATAATGATTTATATTACATTTATGTAAATAAATTTAATCAAGATCCGTTAGAGAACTTATTTGGTAAAATAAGAGCGCGGAATATTAATAAAAGTAATCCAAATGTTTCCGAATTTAACTCTAGCCAAAGTTATATCGACAAAATTTTTATTCAAATCGAAATGTTCCAACTGCGAAGAAGACGATTCGGAATATCTACAGGTGGATTGGAATGCTATTTTGCAGAGTGATATAGAAGAACAAATAATACTTACCCAAGAGCTATCACAAAATTACGACATTCTTGAGAATGAAGAATATGTTGAAAATTATATGAATAGGAACGATATAGTTAATCCACCAGATGAAGACGCAATATCAGTCAAGGTACCGCAGGTCAACCACCTAGCTACAAGATACTTTGACGGATATTGCATCTTTAAAACAATAAAAAAAACTGAACAAAATCTGTGAAAATTGTGCTGAAGAAATGTCAAAGGACAAACAGAATTTCGATCTAACGGAAGTATAGATAAAATTAAAAGAATATGAAAATTCAAAAGAAAATACGGTTCTCTTATGGCCGTCAGAAAAAGATTTTCAAGTATGCCGTCTTCATGTACAAATATTTTCCGAATACTTTCGAAAACTACATTTTGCATCTAACTTAAAACAAAATATAATCAAAGAATGTATACTCGTAAAGGCAACAATTATACGTTTTTCGAATTGGTTCAATGTATGTTATGATTAAGGTGATTTAACTGCAATTTAATATTAACCTAATTTAAGTTAATGAGTATTTTGTTAAGTTAGTTAGTTTTTTTTATAATAATTTCGAAGATTAGTCACCTTCACTTAAGTAGGCCAAGAGCAGTGATCAGTTATTATAAGTGCATAAATATAAAATGCAGTATGAAAAACTCATATTCATACCCATTTTCAGAACAAATTTGTGTCCACAAAGTTTACAGAGTTTTTATTTATTTAATCAAGTGCTGAAAATAAGGTACATACATACAAACAAAATAACAAGCACACAACATAAGCCCAACCATTTGCACATATGTATATATATACTATCTATACAGATACTCCATATCCATCCTACCAACATGTCGACATCAGAACTCCGTGACCGCAGTCGCACAAAATATTTTTTTTGTTTCTTTTTTGCAGTGAAGGTAAACGTGAGTGACACGATGGACTAAAAAGTGAGCAGAAAAACAAATGTTCTGTATTCTAATTTTTTCCCTTGTGTAAGAAGTTTAAGCTTTTAAAAAGCTCTTTTTTTTAGTGAATTTCGTTTTCATATATCACTTCTTCCCATATGAATGAGACATCTGGGTAGTTTATTATCTGTGATAATGCTATAAGATTCATATACAATGGTTTTACTAAAGATTCCACAATGAACACCATATTTTATACATCGATTCATGTATTTTGAAGCGAAGAAAAATTGTACTACATTGAAGCGGTAGCAGCAAACATTTTCAATCGCCATATTATGTGAAATTTTTGATTTAAAGTTAGTAGTGTGGCATTTGCAGTTCGTTTTTGAAGCGAAACAAATAATTAAGCGGCCCTTACACGGTCAATTGATTGCCATCAATCACTTACATGCGTTTGTGAAAATGGGTCTGTATGCGTCAGATACATTTTAGGCGAAGTCTGGTTGACGAAAATCAAAACATTTTTGATTTTTCATGCTGACTGATGTGTGTAAGGATTGGATTGACCTAATTACTTCATGTGTTGTGTCGCGGAAGAGGAAACATATCTGGCGCCAGCTGAAAATTGAGGGATGATGAAGACCGAGTATATTGCGGTTGTAAATTTTAAATCCTCAAATGAATTCCCTGTGGTAAGATATCGCAACGTTGTAGAAGGCCGCTGGTTTACGGAAATCACTTTACGCATGAATGTATCTTTTTTCATAATCAAAGGAGAAATTATTTTAAGCAATTCCTAATAAGTGGAAGTATCCATTCTTTTTTCTTTTTTCCTTGACCAATTCTTATATTTCTGTAGGATATCGTAGACCGTATTTGTCCGGAGCTTTCCTTGGATTGGAAGTATTATTCCAAGAGGCGAGCTGTACGATCTCAACGAAGGGATCAACTTCAACCTCAAGTTCATAGGGTGTCGTAAGTGGAACGCTCAGTTCAACATTATCTTCAATTTCGTTCCTAAAGCCTACCCTTCTTTAGGGTATAAACTAGTTTTTCGCTCAATGTCAAAACAACTGGGGAATGGTCAGACGACAGATCAAAGTTCTCTTCAACTTTAATGCGGTTGGTAGAAATTCCTTTCACGACGAAAAAGTCGATCAGGTCAGATATTTTCGAAGTATCAGTTGGCCAGTAGGTCGGTTTACCCGTCGAATGGAAATCACAACTGTACTCCATACCTGCCTCATAGAGCATTCTGCCTTTTTTCGAGCTGTGTCTTGAGCCCCAGAATGTATGTTTCGCATTAAAATCGCCGCCAATAATGAAATTAGCTTTCAGCAATTTAAACAAGTTAGTAAAATCACTTTTTTCAAGCGCGGAACGCGGTGGGCAGTAGATAGATGAGATTTTAAGAGTACGCTGACTATTTTTTACTCGAATCGTGCACAGTTGCAAAGTTTCAAGCTCGATCTTTAGGTCTTCGGATTGTTCGATGCAGGCTTTAATAAACAATGATGATCCGCCTCTCGCTTTTCCCGAAGGGTGCCAAGCGTGGTAATCATTATAGCCTTTTATTTTTAAATGCGATTCGTTTTTTACGTGGGTTTCAGAAATCAAGCAAATATCGATATCTTTTTCACGTAAGAATATTTCCAATTCGTCAAGTTTTTGCAAAAGTCCGTTTGCATTCCAAGTACATATTTTTAACATTCGTTTTTCATTCATATTGTAGCATAATAATAACTACGCTCCTACGACTATGCAACAAATCCCGAAGTGACTTTTCATTCTGGCAGAATTTTGGTTCGAACTGTCCTTTCATTCGAGGTTCGTGTCTGGGATGAAGTCTCCACAGCTCATGTCAACGAAAGAGACGGATAATATCAGGGATAAAAGGGAATTATAACTGCAAGAATTATTACATCAGAATTTCTCTTGTTCCAGTGGTCGAAGAATTTGCTAGAAGTTTCTGGCTATAAGAAACTTCTGCTATATAAGGACAGATGGCGATTGAGAAAGCAGCAGTAGTTTCTAAACTGTGGCGAAGAGATTAGAAAAGTGATAGTGGGCGAAGTTGTAGTTTTGTGATAAATTGAAAGTTGAGATTTAACAAGAAGAAGTAATTAGTTTGGATTTGTGAATTAAGTAATTGAATGGAGATAAAGTGATTTGAGAGGACAGAGACCTTGTAAGAAAAGAATTGCGAAGAATAGTATAGTGTGAACCTGAATTGTTTTATAGACTAGAAAATAAAGAAATAATTTCACAGAATATTGTTTTATCTACTCGAGCCGTAGCGCGCATATTACATTGGTGTCAGAAGTGGGATAAAACTTATTCTGTGAATAACTATTTCCGTGGTGTGAAATTGCACAAGCAAAAAACCAAAAAAAAAACGATTTCTGTGTTGAGTGAATTAGTTGCGCAAATTGGGAAAACTAACTATAACTCAACTAAAGGCAGAACTCAGTAAGCGGAACCTCGACACAACTGGGGGAAAAGGTGCCCTACTGATTCGTCTGGAAGAAGCAGTAACGCACGAAGGTGAAAATCCGCATGACATAGAGCTTGACGTGGAAGAGGAACCAGCAAGTACAGCAGCCGACCCGGGTATAACAAGTCTGCTATTGCAACTTAAGTTAGTCATGGACGAACAAAAGAAAGCAATAGAAGATCAAAGGAATTCTCTAGAACTTAAGCTGGATGAACAAAAGAAATCAATGGACGAACAAAAGAATTCTCTAGATGCTCTGGAAAGTAAACTTGATGAGCAAAACAAGAACTTGGAATCCAAATTCGAAGTGATCGAAGAGAAAATCGAGAAGGTCGAGACGCAACTCGAAAAAGTCGAAACTAGATTCGATGAAAATTTTAAGAAACATGAAACTCAGTTCTGGAAGATAGAGACTCAGTTTGAAAAAGTGGATACGCAAGCTCAAGGAGCTCAGCAACGTGAAGAGACAGAAAGCACGGGAATATACCACCGACGGTCTGAGAAGAAAGGAGATGCAGCCTCCCATCTTCAATGGTCAAACATCATGGCCAATTTATAAAAGGCAATTCGAAGCGGCCGCAATGACCAATAGCTGGGACGATGAAGAGAAGTCCATTGCACTCACACTTGCACTGAGGGGTCCAGCTGCGGAGCTCTTGCAGACCATCCCGGAAGATAAACAGCAGAACTACGACTCTCTGGTTCAGGCTATCGAGATGCGGTTTGGGGATGAACACATGCAGCAGGTGTACAGGGTTCAGCTGCGTAGTCGAGTCCAGAAAAGGGGGGAAACGCTCCAACAGTTGCAAGCGGATATAGAGCGACTAGCCCATCTTTCGTACCCTAAAGCCGGTGAGGAGCTTATCAACGAAATGGCGGTGGAAGCTTTTATTCAGGCCATAGAGGACAGACAACTGCAAATGGCTGTAAGGATGGCTGAAAAGCGAACACTCCCCGAGGCATTGGCATTCGCTTTGTCAATAAAGGCTGCGGACCAAGCATACCAGGGAATACACCGTGTCAGGGAAATGTCCGTCGTGGAATGCTCATGCCAGAGAACAGCCGTCATGGATGAAGACAAAGCTCGCGGAAGTCAAATCCGTTGCTGGAATTGCAACCAAACCGGACACCTACAACGGCAGTGCAGAAGTGCACCTAGACGAGGAAATTGTCCACATTGCGGAAGTAGGAGAAGCAGAGAGGAAGCATCTGGCGGTGATAACATCCATCCTGTCAGTCAGACTTCCCAAAACCAGCAGTCGGGAAATGCGTTAGGACCAACTTCGCGGGGCAGAAGTTGGTTACTGGAATCGAGGCCCCCAGAACCACCATTCAAGTTTCGCAAACCAAACGGGGTAACAAGAGCCTGACAGTGGAGGCACTAATCAACAAGAAGAAGTGCGTTGCCACCATCGACACAGGTGCCACTGCCTCCATTGTACGAAGAGATATCGTCAAAAGCTCCTGGCTGCACAACACCAACATCTACTGCCTGAAGACTGCAACAGGGGAAATGGCGAAGGTATTTGGAGAAGTTCGTCTTACGATTACTCTGGCAGGACTGACGTTCTCCCATGCGTTTCTGGTGGCAGATATATGCGACGAATAGACTTCATGAAAGCAAATGAAGTAATCTTGGACATCGGGATGCAAGTACTGAGGTATCGAAATGTGGAGATTCCGATGGTGTACGGAAACGAGAATGCCGTAACTCTCAGGACAGTCATCAGCAAAGACGAAGTTTTGCCACCGTCTTCAGAGACAATCATTTGGACGAAGCTGGAAGGTGATCTTGGGAGCCACCGATTCTACATAGTAGAACCAGACCCAGAGAAGAATTCTCAAGACTACATCGTGGGAAAGACGTTAGTCGAACCAAAGAACACCATGGTTCCAGTGAGGGTTTTGAACGCAAGACCACACACTGTTAAATTAAGGCGAGGAGAGGTGACTGGAAAATGCATGCCGATTACCGCCGTCGCAACAATATCTGAACGTGATGCTCCAAAACCTCTCTCATCACCTTGGACAGCGGAAACGAGAGAGACGATTCTCCAGTCCAGTGAGCTGAATCAGGAGCAGCGAACTATGGCAGAGAATCTTATCAATGAGTACGCTGATGTATTTGCCTCACAGGACGGAGAATACGGCCGAACACACCTGGTACAACATCGAATAGACACTGGTGATACTAGACCAATTCGTCAGCCTGCTAGGCGCCTTCCATTGGCAAAGCAGGCAGAAGTTGTAGAGATGGTGTCGGCAATGGAGAAAGAAGGTCTGATTGAAAGTTCCAAAAGTCCGTGGGCATCACCGGTTGTACTGGTTAAGAAGAAAGATGGCAGCACGCGGTTCTGCGTGGACTATCGGCAGCTTAATTACGTCACCAAGAAAGACAGCTATCCTCTGCCACGGATTGACGACACGCTAGACACACTATCAGGAGCCCGATGGTTTTCCACTCTCGACTTGAAGAGTGGCTACTGGCAGGTACAGATCCATCCAGAAGACTGGGAGAAAACCGCCTTCACCGCAGGAAATGGGCTATGGCAATTCACGGTAATGCCATTCGGGCTGTGCAATGCTCCGGCGACTTTCGAGCAATTGATGGAATGTGTCCTGCAAGGGTTAACATGGAAATCCTGTTTGGTATACTTGGATGATGTCATCGTCGTAGGAAAAACGTTTGCGCAACACCGAGACAATCTAAGGGATGTGTTTCAAAGGCTTCGAAGTGCCCACCTGAAGCTCAACCCCAAGAAGTGCGCCCTGTTTAGAGCGAAAGTCAAGTACCTGGGACACATAATTTCAGCGAAAGGAGTGAGAACCGATCCAGAGAAGGTCGAAGCGGTGAAAAACTGGCCAGTCCCCAAGGATAAACACCAACTAAGGAGCTTCCTGGGCCTAGCCACCTACTACAGACGGTTCGTGAAGGATTTTGCCGGGATCGCAAAGAGCCTGCACCAGTTGACGGAAAAGGCAAAACAATTCAAATGGTCAATTGAGTGTGAGAAGAGCTTCAAGGCACTTAAACAACGGCTATGCGATGCCCCGATACTGGCTTACCCCACTCCCGGGGAAACGTTCATTGTGGATGCAGATGCTAGTAATGTCGGGGTAGGAGCCGTACTCTCCCAGGCGCATGACGGCCAAGAGAAGGTGGTTGCGTACTTCAGCAAGGTGCTCTCTAAGCCAGAAAGGAACTACTGCGTGACAAGGAGAGAACTTCTAGCTTTGATCTTGGCTACGAAGCATTTTCACAAATACCTCTACGGGAGGAAGTTCGTTCTTCGCACAGACCATGCAGCCTTAAAATGGCTATTACAGTTCAAGAGTCCTGAGGGTCAGGTCGCAAGATGGATCGAAAGGCTGCAAATCTACGACTACGAAATACAGCATCGTAAAGGAAGGCTCCACTCTAATGCGGATGCACTGTCCCGGAGACCATGCAGAACGGATTGTAAACATTGTGCGCGTCAGGAAGAACGGGAGCTGGTTTCCATCCAAAGAATGAGAGCCGAACCTATCGCCGGCTGGAGCGGAGATGAGATCCGGAACGCTCAGAAGGAAGACCCGGATATCGAGCCGATTCTGGCCTGGAAGGAGAACATGGAGAAACCGGATCATCAGGACATCTCTAACAGAAGCCCGACCTTAAAGGCATATTTTGCGCAGTGGGACTCCCTCCATGTCCAAGAAGGTGTTCTGAGAAGAAAATGGGAATCCTCCGACGGAAAGTCGTTTGTAATGCAGCTTGTCGTACCGCGGGCGAGGGTCAAGGAGGTGTTACAGGAAATGCATGGCGGGGCGACCGGAGGCCACTTGGGAGTGAATAAGACGCTAGAAAAGGTACGAGAACGTTTTTATTGGTTAAAAGCGAAGGAAGATATCGAAGACTGGTGCAGAAAATGCGACGTGTGTGCAGCTAGCAAGGGTCCGAGAATCAAAACTCGAGGTAAGATGCACCAATACAACGTGGGAGCACCTTTCGAACGAATCGCCATTGACATCGCAGGGCCCTTTCCGGAAACCGACAATGGTAATCGGTATATACTCGTAGTGATGGACTACTTCAGTAAGTGGCCGGAAGCGTTTCCGATCCCTAACCAGGATGCCAGAACCGTGGCGGAGCAGATCGTCTACAATTGGGTTAGCAGATTCGGTGTGCCCTTGGAATTGCATTCTGACCAAGGGCGGAACTTCGAGTCAAGAATCTTCCAAGAGATGTGTCAACTACTCGGAATCAAAAAGACAAGGACAACCCCGCCCCGGTGGAGCGTTTCAATAGGACTTTGGACGAACATCTCTCGAAGGTCGTAGGTGACTACCAACGGGATTGGGACCGGCAGATTCCCTTGTTTTTGATGGCCTATAGAAGTGCCGTGCATAGCACTACTCGACATACGCCGTTCGAAATCTTATTTGGTGGAATAGCTCGTTTACCCAGTGAGGTGAAATTTGGATCTCCTACCAATGAGCCCAGAAATGAAGAAGAGTACGTGGCGGACCTTAGGGAAAGGCTTAGGGACATACACCAAAGGACCAGAAGCCAGATTAAGATGACGAGCGACCGCATGAAGACCAGGTATGATGCCAAGGCAACAACGTCAGGATTCCGGGAAGGAGATCTGGTGTGGCTGTATAACCCCCATCGCCAAAAGGGGAAATCACCTAAATTGCAGCGGAACTGGGAAGGTCCCTACAGAATAGTAACCCGCATCAACGATGTTGTCTACCGCATCCAGCGAGGACCGAGGGCCAAAATGAAAGTGGTTCATGTGGACCGACTGAGTCGATACAATGGCCGAAATGAGGATGCACTTGTTCGGGACGAACACGTCTAAGAGGGGGGCAGTGTAGCATAATAATAACTACGCTCCTACGACTATGCAACAAATCCCGAAGTGACTTTTCATTCTGGCAGAATTTTGGTTCGAACTGTCCTTTCATTCGAGGTTCGTGTCTGGGATGAAGTCTCCACAGTTCATGTCAACGAAAGAGACGGATAATATCAGGGATAAAAGGGAATTATAACTGCAAGAATTATTACATCAGAATTTCTCTTGTTCCAGTGGTCGAAGAATTTGCTAGAAGTTTCTGGCTATAAGAAACTTCTGCTATATAAGGACAGATGGCGATTGAGAAAGCAGCAGTAGTTTCTAAACTGTGGCGAAGAGATTAGAAAAGTGATAGTGGGCGAAGTTGTAATTTTGTGATAAATTGAAAGTTGAGATTTAACAAGAAGAAGTAATTAGTTTGGATTTGTGAATTAAGTAATTGAAAGGAGATAAAGTGATTTGAGAGAACAGAGACCTTGTAAGAAAAGAATTGCGAAGAATAGTATAGTGTGAACCTGAATTGTTCTATAGACTAGAAAATAAAGAAATAATTTCACAGAATATTGTTTTATCTACTCGAGCCGTAGAGCGCATATTACAATATTCTAGTTGGAGTACGAGTTTTCCCTGAATTACTTTCGAGCTTAACCAGCCTATCGAGAATAATTTTATTTATTTTGCTTCGTTCTTCAAGTTTCGCTAGAATAACTGAAAAAACATGAAAAACAGGGTCCTTAAAAATTTCAATATTTTTTGGTATTTTGTATGCCGCGGCCTGAGCGTAATTCTGCACTCCTACTGTTCGAGGGTAATTACCCGGTCGCTTTTCTAATGGAAACTTTTCTGTACCGTTTCTTTTAAGAACAGAGATAGAGTGCTTTTGTTTTGTCATTCTTTCCCTCGCCTTTTTGCGCTCTGAACCCGGTAGTTTTAATTTGCATTCTTTCTCTTCCGCGACCTTACGCTTTGGGTTAGTTTGCGATTTTGATTTTGCATTTAGGGGCTTAAGGAGCGCATCTCTTCTTTTTTGTAACTCTTTAGCTACTTCACAGCCTCTATAATTTGCCGGGTGGTTTCCCTTACAATTAGCACAGGTTGCGGAGGTTTGTTTGTTTACTCCACAAACTTGGGAGAGATGATTTCCAGCGCATTTCGCACATCGCGGTTCTTTTTTGCAGTACATTTGCGTATGATTGAATCCTTGGGAACGTTTGCACTGCGGAATCATTCTTATATTTCTACGTATTGCCTCGATTTTGACAACGATATTTATTGTAGTATGGTCCTATGGAAGGTCCTACGGAAGTCCACGCCTTACCAAGATGTCTTTATCTATTTCGGTTTGTTGCTTCTCCTTTTTGATAATATTAACGGCATCAAGAATTTTAAAGCCTCTGGCTTGAAGGTCAGCCATAATCCCTTCTTTGGTGCATGAGGGGTGGAGTCCCCTTACAACAACACGATGTGGCCTTTCTGACTTGATTTCCAAAGTATACGACTCAATTTTTTTCGGTATTTAACTTTTGGGATACTGCTTGGTAGTCGTCGTATTCATCGACTTAATTTTCCACGCATTGTCCCTCAAAGTCGTGAACTTATATTTCGAAGTTAAAGTTCCTTTAAGAAGGCTTTGCAACTTATTAAATTCCGTTAACCCGACGATGTTAATTGGTGGGTGTGGACGAGATTGCGCTCGCGAAAACCAAATGATGATAACGAATTCTTATCTTCGTAAACTGTTTTTGCCTTGTGCCCGAACACTTTAAGATTGTTTCATTATAATGCACTAAAAATTATTGTTTTTCATGTTACATGTAATTCTGAAAATATGATCTTTTTGTTGTATACTATATTTCCTTTTTGCGTATATGTATGTATTTTTTGCTTGCCAAGTTTTATTTTCATTTTCATTTTTCATATAAGACAGGGCTTTTTGTTTGGATAATGCTTTGTTATTATATTGTTCTATTCTCATGAGTCAAGGCGCTCTTGGTAACAATAGCAATGGCTTGAACACGAATTTGCGAGTCTTAATTAATATTTTTTGCAAACAGCAAAACGCACAGAGTTTTTACTGTAAAATGGATGAATTCAGAAAATTGTTTGTTGATTCTGATGGTTGATGATTTATACCGAAAATTAAGAATTGTGTTTATGATTTAAGAGGGTTTAGGTTATTTCGTGGTGACAGATATGGTAGGATTGGCTCTGGTACTGCGATAAATGTGCGTCCTAGTATTAAATGTAAACTTGTTTTATCGTCCCTTCCCGACAGTAATACGCAGTATTGCTTTGTCGAAATTGTTGGTGATAATAGAAAAACCCTTCTGGGGGTATGTTATCGGCCGCACAAACAAATTTTACTCGTTGCTTGAAAACATATCACCTCTTTATTCGGATGTAATTATTTGTGGTGATTTTAATTGTAATGTTTTAAATAGAGAAAGCACTACTTCATTTCTTTGCCACATGAAATCCTTTAGCTTAAATCTTATAAACTCATCAGTTCCTACCCACTTCGCTAACACCAGCAGTACTCTAATTGATTTCTTTTTCTGTAATAACATTGACGACGTGTTTTAATCAACCTTCGGCCCCAATATTTTCTAAACATGACCTAATATTCGCATGTTTTAACATTTCTTTCTCCGAGACCCCTCAGACTGTAATATATAGAAATTTTAAGTTCATAAATTCTGATCTACTTCGTGATGATCTAGAAAGAGTGAATTGGCAGACCCTATATAATTGTCCGTCATCTAATGAACAAATTAAGATGTTCAATGATGTAGTTCTTGACTTGTTTAATAAACATGTCCCGATTAAAACTAAAGTCATTAAGAATTCGGTAATACCCTGGTTTACCCCTGAGATCATGGAACTAAAAAACAGACGTGACTCTGCATTCAGAAGATGGAAACGATTTAGGTTTTCTATAATCATTTTCGCGTGCTAAGAAATATTGTAAACTGTAAAATACGAAAGGCAAAGCGTGGTTTTTATTTCAAGCATCTTAATGGTAATTTACCATCAAAGGCTCTGTAGAAAAATATCCGAGATATTGGAATTGGCAGAAAAGATGAGTTTGATTTCTTCGAAATTGATTTAAATAACCTTAACAACAATTTTGTGCAAAGCCCTATGTCGTCATCGCTAAGCATGTGTCCCACTTATATGCCCATTTCTGCGAGATGTTTTGAATTTCATCGGGTGGAGCAGACAGATGTTATTAATGCTATATTATCTATCAAATCCAAATTCTCAGGGCTTGATAAAATACATCCCTTATTTATTAAAATCATCTTACCTCTTATTCTTCCTGTACTGACACATATATTCAATACTGTTTTAATGATATCTTGCTTTCCTTGTGCCTGGAAAACAGCTAAAATAATACTTATTTAAAAAAAACCTGGTACCTCACAAACATCCCCTGAATTTCGTCCAATTTCGATCTTACCATTTCTGTTTAAATTTTTTGAGAAAATTGCTCATATCCAAATATCATCCTATCTGCAAGACAATGCTTTACTTTGTAGACACCAATTTGGTTTTCGAAAGCGCTGTTAAAAGTAACAGACGATTTAAGGATGGCAGTGGAAAAAGACTATATCTCGCTGTTAGTACTTCTAGATTTTTCTAAATCCTTTGAAACAGTAGACCATTCAAAACTTGTATCAAGACTTGTAACGCTATTTAATTTCTCATCTTCGGCAGCCTTATTGATATACTCCTACCTCTCTGGCAGAAATCAAGCAGTTGTGACAAGTAATTCTATGTCGAATTTTAAAGATACATATATCGGCGTCCCACAAGGATCTATTTTGGGTCCTCTTTTATTCTCTTTATTCATAAATGACCTTCCCGACAGCATTACTTATTCTTCTGTCCATATGTATGCCGATGATGTTCAGATGTATTTTAGCTGTAAATTAGGACTTATCGAGGTCAATTAGTAACAATCTCTGCCTTAATCCAAAAAAATCTAAATGTATCTTAATATCCAAAAATGGTATAGATGTGAGTGGCTTCTCAAATATATATTTAGGGAATGAACAAATAGAACTAGTTGACAAGGCTAAAAATCTCGGCATTTGGTTTGATTAATACCTAAGATGGGATCTCCATGTTCGTAGTGTTGTAAGGAAAATATATGGATGTTTACGTAATCTGGCTATGTCACAGTATTATACCCCTGTTAAAACAAGATTAATGTTAGCTAAAACTGTTATTGTTCCAATTTTATCACTTGGGTCTGAAATGTCAATGTACTGCAATGCCGAATCAAAAGGAAAACTTAATGTCGCCTTTAATAATGTTACTCGTTATGTTTATGGTTTAAATCGCCACGATCATATTTCGGCATACAAAAGTAGTATCCTGGGATTACCATTGGATAAATACCTAGATTTTTGTATTGTACTATAAAATATTTACATAAAATTGTTGTTTCACGTCATCCAGAATACTTATATGAAAAATTAACTTTTTCAAATTCATCTCGTACTCTCTCGATAATTTCTCCTCGTGCTACATGTATTACAACCGAACGACAATTTTGTGTTCATGCACTTCGCTTATGGAACTCTTTTCCTCTGGACATAAGAAGACTCTGTTTTGTTGATTGTTTTAGTGTTTCTCTCTTCAACTACATGGCTGGCAACTATACGCGTTAGGGCTTTTAAACGTTTGATCACTTAGTTAAATTTTTATTTTTTTACTTCACTGTTAAATGTTATTATTCAAATTGTTCACAAATTTTCTATTTTCTTTTTTTCTTTCTTCAAGTATTATATATCTTTTAAAATTAATATTCATTAAACCTTTAATCATATAAACTTATATTAAAATAATTATCATGATCACATTTGCGTCATTATAGATCCTTTTTTGTAATATTTGTAAATGTTTATTAAATTAATCAATAAATACTAAAAAAAATAGTTATGTTATGTCGCGCTTGAGAGATCGTAGGATGTGCGCCTTTACTCAGCTTACTTGCACGATAAACCCGACTCTACCTGCATTGATGGTAAAACCAACACAAACATTAAGGTATCGACTTCTCAGGAAGGCCTCCCAACCGATGAGCAAGCCCTAATGTAAATTTTCACCCAATTTCACGAAAGCCTTAACATTTCTCCACTGCAGGTAAAAAACGATCTATCCTCATTCGCATCATAATATCAGCTCTAAACGCCATTCGCATCTCCAAAGAACTCGCGCCGATTTTCAAAATTACTTTTGTTCCAAACCGTTCTTCATCTCTATCTCCATCAGTAGTTCCAAGCCGTCCGCGGAGTCTGTCCATATATTATCAGAATGTAAGGGGGCTGCGAACTAAAACCTCCACCATATATTTGAATTCCCAAATGCTCCCCTACGAGATATTTGCCTAAACGAAACTAATCTGACCTGTGTCTTTAATAACAGCGAATTGCTCACCTCAGATTTTAATGTTTTTCGTGATAATGGTCTCGAAACTGAGGACGGATCCTCTGGCCGTGGTGTGGTTTTAGTAATACACAGCCGCCTCGACTCTACACTCGTTAAAACTTCACACACCTCAAATTTCGAGTTCATTTGTGTCAATATTGCTGTCTCAAAGTGCATTTTTTACGTTCTTTGCTGCTACATTCGGCCATCTCATCTCATTCAAGGTTATCAACTTGCCATTGACGCGATCGATTTCATATTTAACTATGCTGACCCCTGTGGCACTGTCATTGCATTCGGGGACTTTAGTTTACCCAACCTGCAATGGGCTGTATCGGATGACGAGACTCATTATGTCGCTATCAGAATCCCTCCTCTGACAAGGAGGTCCTTTTCACTGACTGCCTCTCCGACTCCGGACTTTGTCAGCTAAGTGGCGTCACTAACAACTTAGAAAGGCAACTCGACCTAATTTTTTCAACGGATGCCGATAACTGTGCCGTGGCAGGAAGTAAACATCTCCTTTCTAAATTAGATCATTACAACCCCCCTTTGTCTCTTACTTTTTCCTACAATAACGCCAATAAATCTCTACACTCCGAGAAGCTATATAACTTTAACTTCCAGAAAGCTGACTTCGTGAAACTAAACACTCTTTTATGTAATGTCAACCTCAACCTCAACTCACATCTTAATACCGAGAACGCTCTCTCCAAGTTTTACACCGAGATTTTCAACTGTTTCACGCTATCCGTCCCTTTCGTACCCCAGAAAACCCCCTCGTCATCACCGCCATAGGTTACCGAAGAGTTACGTTCGCTTCGTAATAGAAGAAATAAACTCTGGCACTCATATCTTATGTCTCGCACTGATTCTGATTATTCCTCCTACCTCCTCGCATATACTAACTTCTCCGAATTCTGCGAATCTCTTTATAATGAATATTTAGTTCGGATGCAATCCAACTTAATCTCTGACTCCAAGCGATTTTTTCACTTCATTAATACCAAAAAAAATCCGATAATTACCCTTCGACTTTGAAGTTATCATTGTCGAATGATCCTAAAATCATCGCAAATATGTTCACTCATTTCTTCAGCCAATCGTTCTCCAACCATGTCCTGGAACCTGATTATGATTACTTCTCCTACATGAAAAAACTGTTCCCAAACGTCATTAGTTTCAGTTGATATATGTGTAGCACTCGTCGAAGAAAAGATAAAAAGACTCAAATACGAATACTCAGCTGGTCCTGATGGTATACCCTCAATGTATAATAGTAAAATGCATAGAGCATTTGGCTCAAGCCCTTACCACTCTCTTCCAACTTTCCATCGCAGAGAGTGTCTTTCCAACGCCCTGGAAGAGCTCTTATATAATACCTCTTCACAAAAAAGGTCCTAAAAACGAAATTTCTAATACCAATTTTTCAAGTGCTTCGATGGAATTGCAGGCATTAGTACAATTCCACTTGAAATTTTTAAGTAAAAGTACCAAAGAATTGTACTTATACTTAAAAAATAAAAATAAGTACGAGGTAATTGTACTTGTACTTGTACTTGAATTTTTTTAATGGACAAAACACAATGTGGCATTCTACCGACTTACGATAATATTAGTCACAACGTGCGACCTCAAAATTTGCAACACCAAATGTGGCTTCAAGACGGTCGGGCATTGAGAGGTTAGTAATATGACAGAATTATGTTCTGTTCCCTCAAGTTTCTCACACTCGATTTCGAGGCAGAAAGACGAGTAGAAATGTACTCTTTTTATTTTTATGGTTTGATTAGGAAACACAAATATAAGAAATAACTTCGCAAACAAATGTGTATGAATAAGAAAATAAAAAAATAAAAACCTCTGCATACTCTAACATAATTAATTTGTGTTCAAAAACCATCAATTAGCAATTAAAAATGTGTACATATTGAATGCTAACAATTCGGAGTACAAACACGACACATTGACTTACCTTGTTGCTAAAATCGAACAATTCAAAGAATAATGTCAATCCAAAACAGCTGTGAGCTTCCAAAAGGGTAGCCGTGGTGTAGTGGTAACATCATCGCTTGTCACGCTGTTGATTCACGGTTCGAATCCTGATGTCAAGAATTAGCTATTGATTTCGCATGAAATAAATAAAAAAGTGGATCACTTGCGAAAGCTAAGTCAACTCTACTGTGAAGGCATAACACTGGCAGTAGTGTGGTCATATAGCTAAAATGCATTACGAGTATCACGAGAGAGTGCGCCTTGACGGCTTTGTTCCCCCAGAGGCGTTCCTCTATTTTGATAAGAAAGCTCTGATCCAGGACAGATTGGCGGTGCCGCTAATCTTCCACGTTGCTCGGACAGTTGTGGGTAGGCGACTCAACTACGACAGAGACGTTGCACACGGCAGTGTGGAGCGTCTCCGGTTTAGTATGGCGGTATCGAGTCGCGATATTTATGACGTATAACGTCAGTACGGTAATTTCTGGTGGCTAGCCGAAAGAGAGGAAACTCCTTCGTCGTTTCCCCCTAATCCAGGGTAGCCTGTTGCATGTTTGAGGTTGGCTGTTTGTTGTCCATGACCGACTTACATAGTTTAAGGTTTAGGTAGTGTAAGTAGGTTGTAAGTGATATTTTAATAAAAAAATATATAAATCCACAGCATTTGGATGCAAAAATACAAAAAAAAAAAAAAAATATCAAAATAAATAAAAGTGGTTTAAGATTTATTTTAAGGTAGATTTGTAAGTTTTATATGTAAGAACATCCAAAAATAAGTTCATGTACTAAGTTTTTGTCCAATTTTCTTAGTTACAATTAAAATTAAATAAATAAAATAAATAGCAAATTTTCAAGTACTTTACGTCGAAAGACATAGTTTTAAGTATTAGGTTTAGTTTAGAATAAGATAGCTAAGTTAGATAAGATAGTTTTAAGCGTTTTTTGTAAATAAAAAATACATTAAAAATGAAAGAAAAAATAGCTAAAATGCAACTTGATCGTGATGATGGCATCAGGAGAACGGAAAAAAATACTGTGAATCATAAGCAACGACAGTAATAGCGAAAACAAACAAAATACTCCCCAGTTATCTGGACAGCCACCCTTGGAGCTTACAGAAACTTAATACCAGTTTCAAACTACACCACTCTGTCTTTCTCTCTGTCTCTTCCCCTGTCCACAAAACGCACGTGTTCTAAAAATTAGTATAAGGGTATTCATATCCCCTTTAACACGTGCAAATTATAAAAAAAAAAAATTAAAAAAAATGCGCGACAATAGTAGATAGTAGCTCTACTTCGACGTTGAGATGGATCGTTATTTAAGGCCCCGACCAATAGAATTCGTCGACATCGTTCCAGCAAGAATGCACCCACGAAAACAACACCCACACACATGCACTCGCTCCATGTGCATTCGGCTCCAGTGGTGTGCGAATCGTACGATGGATGCTGGTACGCACGGATTGGTGATAAAAACAGAGATAACAAAATGATATTTACATATTGTTCTAAGAAGAGCTGCCTTAGAATTACTTGATGTCCTCTAAGTTAAGTTGAACTTAGATGGACAAGTAAAATTAAAATATGATACTTCACAAAGGGAGATTATGATGTATTAAGGAAATTAAACCAAAACCAATTTTCTTTCCACGTTATAAATTTATTGTGCGTACTTCCTTTTTGTTGGACTGTAGATGAGTGCCGAAAGCCATTCTCTCATGGTACCAGTTAGCCTCAGTTCAAACATCTGTTAAGCTTTACATAACATGTCGGGTTGATGAACCCTTGTACATAATTTTACTATTTTATATTTGGTTTGACTGTGTGAATCTTTACTTTAACATGATTTACATCTGGTTTGACTGTGTTAATATTTACTTTACTACATTAACATGGATATTTATTAATGCCCCATATTTAATGAAAACTAGTTATGGAGAGATGCCACTATCAATTTTTTGGAGCCATCAATGCATGTTATCCCTTTCTTCAAGTCGGCCATCATTAAAGATTGCAAAAAGCTTAGTTTTGAATATATTGTATGTATATCTATTTCTTATGAGTCAAGTGATTAGATGCCTGTAACCATGTAACCAGTCTAACCTTCCAAATTTGACATCTTAGTTTTCGAGTTAAGAGCGTGGTATTCGGTCGTGTTGTTTATTTGCTTTGTGTTTTTAAGTTGACTTTGTTTTTTTTTTGTGAAATAAATTCTGTTTTTAAATTTTGTGTTTTAAATTTAATAATTGTGTTTGCGTTGTCCATTGTGACTAGTTGTTGATGGTATGGAGGTCGCAATTGCCATCTATTTTGTTATCATATCTCGACAATTAGTTCAATGCGCCAAAACACGTAGCATCGATGTCAAATGTGGAAGTGAGATTCATGAGCAATTAATTAATAATCAATGATATGTTGTGTGTTGATTGTTGAATGTTTTGTTGGCAACCAACATGCTCCCCGCCTCCAGGATCACTGTCTTCGCGCGTTTGACGAATCCATCTGAGTATCTGCTGAGCTTGAAGGCAGAGTCCTCGTCGGTACCGAAGTTGTGTATCATTTCGTGGGAGTCCTCGTCGATTGGCTGGGTGACTCTCGTTATCGATGTTGACAAAAAAAAACAAGTATGAGTACGACTGTTTGTAAACAAGGTACAAATTAAATAAAATTTAAGATTACAATTTTAGTTATCTGCACTGAGACTCCTGCTTGGGGATGGTACTGCACATTGCAATGCAGCTGGGGTGATTTGCTAGTTAATTGATGGAATATTAAAATTTTTTATTTTTTTTTTAAATTAAATGTTCATACGGGTAGGGAATTGTGATTTGTTTTTTTTTTTTTATTCAATGGTTCAGATGTTTTCTATTTAATTGTTTATTACATTATTATTTAAGGTCATGGGTTTTTTTTTAGAGTTCAGGTTAGGGTTGGGGTTGGTAGTTAAAATTCAATTCAGGGTTTTTTTTTTAAAGATTTCATATTTTCTAATTATGGGTTTAAATTCGATTCGACTAACGAGTTTGATACTGGCAAGGGGAATATTTTTGCGATAGATTTTTCTGTTTTAATGGTCACCACGCGTAAGGCCATCGGCACCTGGGTATAGTTCGATAACTAGTGGCCATGATGACACATCCATGAATTGTAGATTTGGATTTGGGATCCAATAAGTCGTTCGAATTTCTGACATCATCATCAGCTGACCACCATTCAATTTGCGTTGATGAACGTCGTTTACCACCAATTTCACAAAATGGTGCCTTTGGTGAAGGATGACTGGATGTCGTTGATGGAATGGTAGTGTTGAGTTGAGCAATCTGCCTCCCACTCGTAACAGGTCTTCTTCGTCCAAAAATGGGCCCAGGCTTAGAATCAAATTTCCCTTTGATATTAGCCTTTTCTGCTGAAGTGCTTTGATCTCTTCTTGAAACATTTCCCTTTGAACCAGTTTCACCAGTTGATCGTGTGCTGCGCTTAACTCATTTGCCGTAATTGGAGTAGCGTTCAACATTATTCGCGTTTTCTCGTTTTTTAGATTAAACAAATATCGCCTGCACACAAGTCATTGCAGGGTAGAAAATTTGTGAAAAAATTAATTGCCGCTTTCTCCTGCGCCATTTGCGTTCCTTTGCTTTCCACAATTGTTTCTGGTGGAATTATTGTTGAACATTCGTCCGCCGAAAAATTTTTAAGGAAAGACGGTCCGTGCCACCACAATTCGTTGCCAATGAGTTCTTCTGGGTTCAATAACAATGATATTTAGGTATGTGTAGTACTAGTATGTGTATGGAAATCAATTTTTAAACTATGATGAAAGTCTATCACAAAACTTGTATTCGTCACAGCTCCACTTGTTTGCTGTAGGCATTCTGTACCAGAGTTGAAACTAAAATCACCTCCACTGAAATCAGGAGGTTAATTATCGCGAGCAGTAGGATTAACTGAAGACAAAGCATCTTTTTCGTGAGATTTTCGTCCGGTACCAATTTGTTAATCATCCTCACAGTGATATTAAGACCCCAGAGACCGATGATAACGAAGCGATGATAAATGGGATAAGCTAGGCAAAACAGTCGTCATACAAGGCTGGATCCCTATAGTAAAGCACGTTCAGGACAAGCATAATACTGAAATGAACAAGTGGCATTAGCCAGATTAAAAATTTCACGATGCAGAGCTTCGTCTTAGTCGGAATCATCTTTGGCAAGAACACATAGCAACAGCAGCATGGTGGAGTTTGTATATTTAATGCTTCGTGATCACTATCAACTTCCTTCATGAATGTAGCCTCTGAGGTGACATACATATCTATAGCATATGTTATGAAGGACTATCGCTCCAATAGTAAAGGATAAATGTATCACAGTATGGCATATAAGCCATGATTTTGGAAGTAGAATAGTTACTGCTGCAGCCAATGATATCAGAGAGTATTGCGAGCATAGGAATATGGTTGATATGAGGAGATTGCTGGTGAGGCTCTTTGCTGCTTTCGAGATGGATGTAGAGAATATCGTTATATTTAGGATAAGGACGAGAGCGGTAATGAACAGGGAGAAGGTAACCAATGGAGTGAGATGAGGGTAATATTCTGCTAAATCTGGATAACTATGGTTGAGAACAGCGCTATGGTTATCATTATCTTCTTCCGACATGACTGGCAAGAATTTACTTATGGGGCGGGTGGAGTAAAATTTAGTTTTGATGTGCTCTAAGGTGGCTTTTATTATTTCGCTAGGAATCAGTCTATGTAAATGGTAAATTTTGGTTAAAACACCGACTGACGATGAAACTCCGAGAGAACTCAAATTTCTTAATTAAAACTACCCACAAACGAACCCACCGACATACTTCACGACGAAATTGTTGTTAGTAATTGAACTCTAACTGAACTAATTATCTTTGTAACTTAACTGCTGACAAAGCCACAGACTACTCCCTCTGGAAGGCTGCCAAACATTTAAAGAGACCTCAAGCGCAGGATCCCCCGTTAAAACTTCTGAAGGGAAATGGATCGGCGACCCAAAAGAAAAGGTTGAACTTTTTTGGGAGCACCTAGCAAATGTGTTTAAACCTTTTCCACCTAGCGTGGCAAATGAACTAGAATTCTCTGATAAAATATATGAAGACGTAATCCCTTATGTTTTGCTAAGAGAGATTAGCACATGTATTCCTAAACTATCTAGTAAAAAATCACCAGGTTACGACCTTTTAACTGCCCAAATCCTGAAAGAACTACCCTTCGTAGCCTTGTTAAAACTCAAGCTTATAATTAATACCTGTTTTACACAAAGATATGTCCCACATCACTGGAAAATAGCAGAAATTATTGTTATACCTAAACAAGGTAAACCCCTATCAGAAGTTAGATATAGGCCAATATCGCTTTTACCGATATTATCAAAAATTTTCGAGAAACTGCTTCTTAAAAGGCTGGATAAAATCATAGAGCAAAGAAGGTTTATCCCCACACATCAGTTCGGGTTTAGAAATAAGCACTCGACAATAGACCAAGTGCATCGTATTTCTTAAATGTTAATGTTATAGAAAAAGCACTAGAAGAAAAACAAGTTTGTTCTACAATACTCCTAGACGTTGCTCAGGCCTTTGATAAAGTTTGGCATAAGGGCTTGGAATATAAACTACATGCGGATCTACCTAGACAATACTATGAGATACTTAAGTCATATATAGCTAATAGATTCTTTATAGTTCGCTATGGTTCAGCGTATTCTGAACTTAAAGAAATACAAGTAGGTGTTCCACAGGGAAGCGTTCTAGGCCCTACCCTATATTTACTATATAGTAGTGATATTCCACATGCGAATGATACCATGTTAGCCACATTCGCAGATGACACTGCTCTTCTAGCAACTGAAGGATGCGTGACCACAGCAACAGAAAAGCTACAAAACTCAGTGAACGAGATATGTGATTGGACAAAACGATGGCGAATGAAACTTAATGAGTCTAAGTCCACCCATATCAACTTTACAAATAAAAAAATAACGAACGTTCCTGTGGTTATTAATAATCAAGTAGTTCCTTATTCTAACACAGCTAAGTATCTGGGTATGAATCTGGATGCTAAACTGAAATGGAAGGAACATGTGAAAAAGAAAGTAGAGGAGTTAAATATTAAATATAGAAAACTCTATTAGTTGTTAGGACATAATTCAGAAGTGTCCATTGAGAACAAAATCTTATTATATAACCAGATATTAAAACCTGTTTGGACATATGGTGTCCAATTATGGGGTTGTACAAAAAAAAAAACGAATGTACAAATAATACAAACTTTTCAAAATAAAGTTCTTCCGGAAATAGTAAATGCCCCATGGTACATTAGGAATATTGACTTGCATCGTGATTTGCAGATAAATCCGGTAACGGAAGAAATTAAAATGAACGCAATTCGTCACAACGTGCGTCTGCAGATGTATATTAATCCTTCAATAGAAGACGTCTTAAATATACGAAATAATATTCTTAGATTAAGGCGAACAAAACCTCATGAACTTATTATCTGACAATTATGAGAGCACGCATTTAAATTATAATACCCTCTCAAACGCAAATAAACGTTGAAAATTGTCGACCTTTCTTTGATTGGTCATGATCAAGGGGGTGTTTTTAGTGCGGTTAGAGTCCCACACTGATTTGGGTTTCTAACCCCTCTGCGTCTTTCGAGATTTTCACCTTCATTAACAAAAAAAAATAAAAGAAGTAACTGAACTCAAACCTCGCGATCCAATGTCAGTTGAGTTGTTCTTGTTGCCTACATGTCTCCACATCGTTTTGCTGGTTATCCTTTGGATTTCGGTGATCCTGTTGGCTACAAATTTGTTCCGCGTGGCTGGACTTCCTTTAATCCATGCTAATGTGATCATGGAATCCGACCAGGTGAAGTTTCCTGCCTCTTCCAACTGCATAGCGCTTATGATTCTGTGCAAAAGTTTTGCCAGTAGCACCGCTGCACAAAGCTCCAACCGTGGCAAGGGTAGCGACTCTTGTATTCGATACTAACAGATGAATATGTTCCTGCTCATTTGTTGAAACTCGTGCGTAAATCACCGCCGCATACGCCCTTTCAGATGCGTCGCTAAAACCATGGAGTTGCACCTGAGATAGGTATTCATAGTCAATCCATAGCGGAATTTCCAACTCTTCTAGTCTTTGTAGGCTGTTTCGCAATTCAACCCAGTGCCCTTCTGCCTCAGGACTTATTGTAGAGTTCACAAACACACAGTTGCTGCGTAATCATCTTGGCCTTGATTATAAATGGCTCGATCCATCCCAAAGGATCAAAGAGACGTTCGATGTCAGCTAAAACGGATCGTTTGGTGCGTTTTTACACATTAGGTAAGTTTATTTTAAAAATAAAAATATCTTTGGCTGGATGCCATTGGATACCCAAAGTCTTAACAGCATCTTAACAGCATCACTTCCCTTTCAGTTTTAGGTATCTGAACCAAAATATTTGATGAATTGTTGGCCCATTTACGAAGAGGAAATCCAGCTGCAGTTAACACGGCCAAAACATCTCTTTGTAATCTCATGGCCGCTTCTCCATTATCGGCTCTGTAGAGGAAGTCGTCCACAAAGAAGCCTTCGATAAGCGCCTTAGCTACATGAGGGTGCGTGTGCTCGTTATCCATAGCCACCTGATGCAACGTTAGTACTGTGAGATACAGTGGCGAAGCAGTACCAAACGTAAGCGTATTTAGCGCAAAGGTTCATGGCTTCCAGTTCTCCACAAGATAAGTTGGTAGTCCGTGTCTTCTTGTGCCATCCATATTTGCCTGTACATCATATTGATGTCTGCTACAAATGCGAACTTGAACTTTCGCCATTGGGCAATGACACCAATTATGTTCCTTTGTATTCGTGGATGATCGTTTAACGATTTCTCATTCCAGGTCGTACATGAGGTGTCGAAGACCACCCGCGACTTCGTGATCGTGCTTGGCTCCTTGAACACTACATGGTGAGGTAGGAAGTACTGCTCTCCTTCTACCATCTCAGAGTGTGTTTTGACCATCATGTGCCCCAATGCAACATATTCGTCGAGGTATTTAATGTATTTTTCTCTTCAACTTACTGTTTTCATTCAGCCTTCTTTTAATTTTGAAAAATCTTGCCATTGCTGGTCTCTTGGAGTGTCCCAGTTTTGGCCAATCGTTTTCCTTAAACGAGAGTCGTACTTCATATCTTCCATCACTCCTGCGTTGCGTCGTGTTTGGGAAGTGTAGTTGACACCTCTCCTCTTCTTGTCAATTTTCTCTTTTCCAGGTTCTCCTCGATCCCCCAAAATTGCCTAGTTTGGTCTCCAAGTGTGATATGGTGAGTTTGCAATTTTACTGAATTGGCCTGTGGATCACTGTTGGTGGCTCCTGTTAGGATCCATCCCAATTCCGTATTTTGTGTTCTACCATGATCTAAGTAGAGCTGCCTTATAATTAATTAACAAGTAAAATTAAATTATGATACTTCACAAAACGAGATTATGCTGTGTTAAGGAAATTAAACCAAAACCAATTTTCTTTCCACGTTATTAATTTATTGCGTGTACTTACATTTTGCTGGACTGTAGATGAGTGCCGGAAGCCATTCTCTCATGTTACCAGTTAGCCTCGGTTCAAACAGCTGTTAAGCTTTACATAACGTGTCGGGTTGATGAACTCTTGTACATAATTTTACTATTTTATATTTGATTTGCTGTGTGAATCTTTACTTTAACATGATTTAAATCTGGTTTGACTGTTTTAATATTTACTTTACTACATTAACATGAATATTTATTAATGCCCCATATTTAATGAAAAGTAGTTATGGAGAGATGCCACTATCAATTTTTTGGAGCCATCAATGCATGTTATCCCTTTCTTCAAGTCGGCCATCATTTAAGATTGCAAAAAGCTTAGTTTTGAATATATATCTATTTCTTAAGTCATATCTATTTCTTAACCTTCCAGATTTGACATCTTAGTTTTCGAGTTAAGAGCGTGGTATTCTGTCGTGTTGTTTATTTGCTTTGTGTTTTTAAGTTGACTTTGTTTTTTTTTCGTGAAATAAGTTCTGTGTTTTAAATTTTGTATTTTAAATTTAATAATTGTGTTTGCGTTGTCCATTGTGACTAGTTGTTGATGATATGGAGATCGCAATTGCCACCTATTTTGTTATCATATCTCGACAACTAGTTCAATGCGCCAAAACACGTATCATCGATGTAAAATGTGGAAGTGAGATTCATGAGCAATTAATTAATAATCAATGATGTGTTGTGTGATGATTGTTGAATGCTTTGTTGGGAACCAACACATATAATAACAAAAATAATATTAGTGAACAGAAAATAAATTAATATTTCATTATTACAAACAAAAGAAGAAAAAAATAATTATTTCCAAAATCCTTGCACCATGCTCTGGATATGATTCCAGTGATTCAAACGGCTGATAGGTGCATCCAGAATGTTGGGCTCAGGAATGGCTGTGTAAGGTTGACCTATAAAGAAATGAGCAGGTGTTAATGGCTTTAGGTCTGTATCGGATACAACACATAATGGACGAGATTTGAGAATAGCCTCAATTTGAGAAAGTACTGTGTACAACTCCTCAAAAGTTAAAATTGAGGATCCGATTACTCGACGTAGCTTTGATTTCACCGATTTGAAACCAGCCTCCCACAAACCACCGAAGTGTGTGGCGCTGATGGAGGAATGAAGTGCCATGCAATGTTGTCCTAAGCAAGCGATGCAGCAATGATATCATTGACAGTCTGTGACATTACCAATTTATGCATCTCGTTCATACAACGACAAGCGCCTTGGAAATTGGTTCCATTGCCGCTGTAGATGTTGGAGCACAGTGCCCGAAGAGCAACAAATCTACATCACTCAACTCTTCCAGATGGATCGCCTTCGTAGCCACGAATACGAAAATTGCTTTTTATGCTTTAGACAGCTTGGGCTTACGACAGCGGGAAAATCGAATAGTGAGAGGACCCGCATAATCACACCCTGTGTTGGAAAAGTGACGACTTGGTTGAGGGTGGCCGTGGTGCAGTGGTAACATCATCGCTTGTCACGCTAATGATTCACGGTTCGAATCCTGAAGTCAAGAATCATCTATTTATTTCGCACAAAATAAATAAAAAGTCGATCACTTGCGAAAGCTAAGTCAACTCTACTGTGAAGCCATAAACACTGGCAGTAGGGTAGTCATATGGCTAAAATGCAACTTGATCGTGATGATGACCTCAGGAGGACGGAAACAAAATACTGTGAATCATAAGCAACGACAATAATAGCGAAAAACAAACAAAATACTCCCCAGTTATCTGGACAGCCACCCTTGGAGTTTACAGAAACTTAATACCAGCTGAGTTTCAAAACCACACCATTCTGTCTTTCTCTCTGTCTTTTCCCCTTTCCATAAAAAAACGTACGTGTTCTAAAAAATTTGTAAAAGGGTATTCATATCCCCTTTAACACGTGCAAATTATAAAAAAAAAAAAATTCGCTGAGATGGTAAGTCTCTCATGAGTTGCGCAGTTGTCAGCTTCCGTTGCATAAAGCAGACCTTGTGTACTATCCTTCGGACGAGATTTCGACTACCTAACATCTAATACTACTGGCGAATGATAGCAAATGTTTGTGAAACTCCTGGATGCAGAAAGCTAGTATGAATATCTGTTGCAACGAGAGATGAAATTACATTATTTTTCGGTAGTATAATAGGGTGTTTAATATGGAAAGAAACTGCGGCATGTTTTAATCTGCCGCCTACACGAAGCAAACCATTATTGTCAACAAACGCAGAGAATTTTAAGAGCCTTGATTTAGCAGGAAATTTATGATATTTAATTAGGTGTGCAATATCTTCACAGAATGATTTTTGTTCAACTGATTTTATGATGAGCATTCTTTTTTTTGGATCTCATTTAAGGTGAGACCAGTAGTAAGGCGATTTATTTTTGTAGTCCAAGAACCGGACAAATATCGAAGACAATACGCCATTATTCTTTGCACGCGATACCACGACGAGATTCTGTCAATTAAGGTTTGTATTGCCTCTGTATTGGAGGAGGTAATTAATACTTGTCGAGACGATTGCTTTTCTTCGATTGATATGTCTTTACACTCTAGTTTTCGCAATGTTTATTCAATAACGTTAAGAAGAATGGTCCGGTCCACCAAATACTATGGGTAGCAAGATTCGATGGAAGCACACCACGCGACGCACAATCAGCTGGATTGAATTCTGACGAAGTATGATGTCTGGGAGTTGTCTCGAGGATTGCGGCTGTGCGGTTGGCCACAAATGTTGTCCAGCGACGAGAGGGTGAAGACAGCCAATGTAACACAATTTCTGAATCACACCATGCCAGTGTTCGTGAAATCTTGGTTGTTATCGATGACTTCACGAGATTCAGCAACCGAGTCAGTAGCGGAGCACCACAGAGCTCCAACCGTGGGATAAAAATTGGTTTGATTGGTGCAACCTTCGTCTTGGCGCCAATTATGCTGGTCTTGACTTCTCCTTCAGAAATTCTGCAACGACTATATATAACTGCAGCATATCCTAGTGAAGAGGCATCTGAAAATCCATGGAGTTCGATCTCTACTAACGACGAGAATATATTTCGGGGAACCTGAATACGTTCTAAGAATGGGAGCTCCTTCCGATAGCCGCTCCATCGTTCGGCTAAATGATGGGGTAGCGGATCATCCCATCCTAGTTCTGAAGACCACAGTTCTTGAAATGGAATTTTGAATAATACTACCGACGGAGCTAGCAATCCCAAAGGATGAAAAATCCTTGATACTTCCGAAAGTAGAGTCCGATTTGTTGATGAATTAGATGGAAGGGCCTTCGACATACAAAATGAAAACTCATCACTTATAGGATTCCAATACATGCCTAACACTTTTATTAATGAATGCGAGCATTCTGTGTCGAAGATTGAGTATTCGTAATCTTCTTTTGGCAAACGAGAAAGAAGTTGCCAGCAATTCGAACTCCATTTCCGAAGCTGCGGTTTAGCAACGGACAGGAGTTCAACTAGTTCAGACTGCAAGTCAATGAGCAAATCAATTGAGTTTGATCCTGTCATGACGTCGTCAACATAAACGTCATTCAACAGGACCCGGGAGGCATTAGGGTATTTGGATTGGTGGTCGAGGGCTAGCTGCTTTAATAACCGAACTGTTAAAAATAGAGCAGACGCAGTACCGTAAGTGACGGTACACAAACGAAAGTGTTTAAACTCTTCAGATGGATCGTTACGCCAAACAATGCGTTTGAAGTCAGTGTGTCCTTCGTCCATCCAAATTTGGCGAAACATTTTCACGTCGTCAGCAGTGAAAATATACTGATGTTCTCGAAAGCGCAAGCATATGCCGATCAAATCCCTTTAAATTGGAGGACCTACTAACAACGCGCTATTCAATGTCTGCCCATAGGAATCTTTAACTGAACACGTAATTTAGTTGATGAACTTGTTGGTTTCAAGACTGCGTGATGTGAAAGATAGAAATGTTTACCTGGCGATGATTCTATCTCGTTATGTTGAATCTGCTTCATATGTCCAAGTTGTACATATTCCTTCATGAATTCTAAATACAAGCGATGTATTTCAGAATTATTCCGAAAGCGACGTTCCATCGAGTGTAAACGCTAGGTAGCTGCTTGCAGAATGTAGCCGAAAGACGGGTCTGGTATTTTGAAAGGGAGCTGTACCACGTATTTGCCATCCGATGAGCTAGAGAACGTTTCGCGAAACTGTTGCTCAGTCGGGTGGTTGATGATACATGCGTCTTTAGCTGAAGTTACTTCCTCCAGCTCCCAAAATCGCTGCAACAACACATCAACGTCGAGAGTTGAATGAAGTGATGAACAGGTAACATATGTGGCAGTCTGATCAAAAAACTCTCCTGTGATGACCCATCCAAACGAAGTATTACTAATACTGATTGCAGGAAGGGATACAAATTTCTGAATAAATCAACGCACGATTAACTGAACCCGATCGTATCCCTTTCCTAGGCGCTTTTCCGATCACGAATAGCTTTTACGAGCTTAGAATGAGCTACGAAATATTTGGTTTCATATTCACCAAATTCCGATGCAAGAGTAGCGCCCTCAGCCTTAAGCACTTGCTGTAAAAGTTTGTAGTGCAACGAGGAAAATTCGGCCCACGTTTCTTCCAATTTGCTTAGGCGAATCTCTATCATTTCCATCGTCCTGGAGAATCGATTGTCTCTACGAAAGCTGTTGCGCGAATCAAGTGGCCTTTGGCATTTGCGCGTTTTAGATTTAATGCACTCATATTAAAATAAAAAGAAATGACGAAATTGATTTACGACACTTGAGTAAGAAACTCCAGGTAAATTAGTTTATTGTTGCTACCTTATGAAATTATAAAGGCTCTGTATAAAACAAAGGGAATACCTATGCAACGACAAATTGTTCACTTACATAGTATAAATTCTCACATGGAATTTCAAATTATTTTGTCTATCAAGAACACGATTGTAAAAAATTATTTAATTAAAAAAATTAAATTATAAATTCGGCTTCGCAAGGGCCAATTATGTTTTGAATTACGACAAATTGAGTAATATAATTTATGAAAAGAAGGAAACTGAACAAAGGGATAATATCGACTGACAATTTATTTGAATCTATTTTAACAATTTTCCGTATGACCACTGCGTGCTGCCACCAAAATCCACGTGGCCAAGTCCATAGACCACCGACCATCAGCAGCAATAAAGCATCCACGAAAATAACACCCACACACATGCACTCGCTCCATGTACATTCGATTCCAGTGGTGTGCGAATCGTACGATGGATGGCTTGTACGCACGGATTAGTCGATCTCGACGAAACATCCGATGCACCCGAATGGTGTGATTCAGATAGTACAGATTATTTAACAAAATTAACAGTGATTAACAAATGATCATGAACAATAAAAAAATAAAATAAAATTTAAATATAATAACAAAAATAATATTAAAGAACAGAAAATAAATGAATATTGCATTATAACAAAGAAAACAAGAAAAAATTAATTATATCCAAACAAGTAGGTTAGCGTCGTTTATATGAGACTGTTCTTTCCGGAAATATGTGAACGTCACCATCAACCTTCAACGGAACGACGTCGACGGATTCTATTGGTCCGGACCTTAAACCTACTTTATCCGTCGAAGTTCATATTTACATGCGTCGGTTATGGGCCACCTTCCATAAGAATACGTGTATTCTATCTATGTGTCAGTTAAAAATGATGCCGCAATGGATCAACGAATTCTATGGGTCGGGGCCTTTACGATCAAAAACCGACCAAACGCCTGAGGTCACATTTGGTGTTAGCCCTTAAGATCACATTTTTTCTACTCATTCTGGCAAAGCGTGAGCGCCACATTGTGTTTCTACTTTAATGTTTTTTTTTTTTTTGTTAGGTAAATTATTTGTTTAGGTACGAGTATGTAGAGAAATGATATGGGAACAAATATTTGTGCAACAAATTTGTGCGGATTGTTGCTATTCTGAGCCGCTGCGAGGTATTACTATTATTATTTTTGCCGTATTGCTTGTTGAAAAATGCTTCAAGAAACGACTTTGAAAATTTGGCCCCCCCGTTGATTTGAACTTTAATAATCCGGTGGCCTGCGGTTTGATTTTATACGGCTTTCTTGGCTTTCTTGACTTCTCGTTTGGAATTTTATTCCATTTATTCATTATCAAATCGAAAAAATCCCGAATGCTTTTGCGATTTATTATAAAATCCGAATAGGATAGAGTGTATGTCCCTTCGTGCTATGAGAGTGGTGTGGAGAATGTATTCCACTCACAGCTATGAAGTTTACTGTTCCTATATATTAAAGTGATATTTTTCGCATCAGCAAAAGGTTTCGTTCAGAATGATTAATGGATCTTTCCGTAATCGGTTCCCGGAAATTAAGCCATAGGAAAATACCCCCATTTTTTTTTAAAAAAAAAGCCAAAACATTTTTGGAAAATGAGCCAGAATTTTATTAGCAGTTATGTTAAAATGCATTGAAATTGAGCCAGACTAAGGTGGAAGAAAAGCCCTGAAGTAAAAGGGAAATTAGGCCAGAAACTATTATTTTCAGCTTTGTGTTTTGGAATAATTAATAGAACATATACTAATTTAGTTGCATGCCCTGAGCACCTGCATGTGAGACCGAAGGCCGTCCGGTGTATGAGTCGAAGATGAAATCCTTTTAACCCGCGGAGCGCTCCTGTCTGACACACATAGCTCCGCATTAAAAGTGAAAGCAATTCCCACATAATAGTGGAATTATGGAGTAATGGTGTATAAAAGTAAATTTGGGCGTATTATCCTATGGCGTAAATTCCCGGAGCCTCCTTAATCTGATTAGATAAGGAAGATATATTAAAAGTGACATAAAGTCACAGCACCATTTCTAATAATTCCAGCTTTAATCAAATAGAAGTTTGGACCTGCTCTAAATAAAAAAAAGCTAAAACAGCTGGAGCTGAAATTTACGAAAGAAATGCGTCCATAAAGTGCAATTTAAACCAACTCTGGGTTCACAAGCAACTTCACTTCAGCACCACTTAAGGCAAAACCCGTGCACTATTCGCTCCACAAAAGCTGAACATCATGCAACCTACCTTCTTAACAAAAATCCTGCAGTCGCACTACTCGTGTAAGTAATAAAAATTGTAAATAGACAATCATTTACATTACATTAGAATCTAATGCATTTCACAGGTACTATAAGTAAATCAAATCCATGAGAATCAGAAAGCATATGCTTTTAGACTCCAATGTAATACTGACAGGTACTGCCAGTCACTCAAATCCATGAGAATCAGAAAGCATATGCTTTTCGATTCTCATGTTATGTACGTAACAAATGTTATAACTCGTACTGACAGTGATTTCTTGTGGATATATATACACTTGATGAATTCCATTTCTCATTAGTAGGGTAAGTAATTTTGACAAACGTTCTTTGTAGAAAGATTAATTGTTTCAAAATTGAGATGTTGCTTAAAATTTTTTTTAAAAACTGCTTCCAAAGTGCCGAACGGCTCAGTAAATTTGAAAAAAAATTCATTCCAGAACGATTTTTTTTTTTTGTAAGCCCAACTTTTATAAGTCGAACGACACGAATGTGAAATGATCTACCAGGCTCTGTATTTCCCCATCACTACAACCTTCAAACATTTAAAGCCAACGTGCACAGGCTTCTCCTATGTTCTTTTTCCGCATTTTTCTCACCGCCCATACCCTGAGACAATTTGAGGGTATTCATATTCAATTTGGCGCGCAGATTATAAAAATCAAAATAAAAATTAGATTTAAAAGTTATCTTACTATTAAATTTATTGCTGTTTCACCAAAGTCAGACGGTGATTAGGTTAACATTCTGTTAGTGTTCTCCCCCTATATTCCAAGAAATTTTGTTTCTACTATGCGTTATATTTACATGCATACGGGTGGAAGAGAAATACAGCTTACCAATTTGCAAAATATAAACAAATAAAATCTTTCACTTGTGACAACAAATTTAAATTAGATTAGATTTAGATTAAATTAGATTTAGAATAGATTAGATTTAGATTAAATTAGAGTTTATTTGAGAACAAAAGTATTTGTTATATTGTATAATAAAACAAATCAGGTGGCATTTACTTTAAATTAATGTAGATAATTAAAAATCAATAGCAAAATAAAATAAAGTGAACTCAAATAATATAGGTTAAAGAATTTTAATTTTTTTTTTAAGTGTTAGAAGATTCCTTTTATAATCCTTTCCCGATATTGTAATGCAATCCTGCAATATCGGGTTAATATTGAAACATTTATTTCATCCAGGATACTCCGGACTTCATTTTCCGATATTGCATCGCTTCCAAAGACTGCTCTCCTTGTCTCCCGGAGAATAGGGCGCCTCCCAACAAAGTGTAAAACGTGGCAGAGAGGGAAGATCATTGCTAGATCATCCCTGTGTGGTATATAATTCAACTTTAAGAGCTCTCAGCACCGTCGCTATTTCATTAATACTGTGCTCATCACGAAAATAGTTATTTTGGTGCAAATTGTGACACAGTCGTGTTCATCCACACATGCGATGAGCTGGTAGAGTTTGGACTTCCAGTCCATTGTATTTTTGAGATTTAGCTCTACCCCACATCCAGTAGCTAGCTCTATCCATTCCTTGCACCATCCAGTTTTATAGCGTATTGTGTATAGAGCAGCTTTTTTTGACAGTCGATAATCTGGCATGTTTAAAACTTTCAGGAGTTTTAAAGTTTTCACGAAAAGTGGTGATAAGCCATAATTTTAGTTAAGTTTAGGAAAAAAATGCTATTAATAAATACAATATTTTTACAAAATTCTTATCAACTAAATCTATTTTTTATGTAATTAATATTAAGTTTTCCTATCTTAATAAATTCAGTTAATTTTTTATTTCATTTGGCAAGTCATTGAAAATAGATAATCCCTTATGCATCACCATATTCCTACTTCTTTGATTTCTATAATTCAACAATCTAAAATCACTGGCATTTCTCAAGGGATACGGTTGAACTTTAGTTTTATATATAGGTATAAAAACTAATACTGCTGATGCTGACGTCGTCAAGGTCCAGACGTCTGAATACGAATTACTCCGAATGTCAATCTGGATATGTATGATCTGTATATAAAGAAAAAAAAAACCGAATAAAACACAGAAGATTTTATAACGTTGAACGAAAGTGGTTTTTATTTGCTATCCAGTTGAAGTTGTATTTTTTTCAGTTAAAGGTTACGTTTCTTTGATCCGTTTACTTCTCTCCGTTCTAGACGAGAACATTTTGGTCCAAACAAGCCGAATTAGTTTTTTGTAACTTAATTTCTTTATTTTCTTTATCTAATATAACACTGTTGTGTGGATTTGCAAATAAAAATAAATATTAAATTTGTGTGCTGTGGATTTGATTTGCTGGATTCGATTATTTTGGATTTGCTGGATTTTTGCACTAAATCATCCCATAATACGGATTTAAGGCTGAAGAACATTCCGGTGCCAATGTTTTCAGGGAGTTACGAGTCTTGGCGAGGTTTTGACGATTTGTTTGTGTCTCTCGTTCACCACAATTCATCGTTGTCGGAAATCCAGAAGATGTACTATCTTAAAACAAGTGTCTCTGGAAAAGCCGAGGAGATTTTAGCGCATTTGTGTATTGCTAACGGCAATTACGCTAAGGCATGGGCTATCCTTCAAGATAGGTACGATCAACAACGGGTTTTGGTGAACACTCAACTCAAGTGTCTATTTAATTTGGCGATGATCACCCAGGAGCGAGCTGAATCCATCAAGGAGCTGTTAGACACGTCAACAGAAGTGGTGCACAGTTTGGACAACTTGAAGGTGCCCGTACAACACTGAGCTTTGGGAGGAGAAACTGGGGTCCAAGGAAGACAGCAAGGCGCTACCCACTTTTGCGGAATTTACCCAATTTCTTGAAACAAGATTCCGTATGTTGGAGTCGGTTAACTATCAGCAGGGTCGACCATCAGTGGATTCGTCCAAAAAGGTACCACAGCGAAACTCGTTCCATGTTCAACCAAACACCTCGAAGTTCACTTGCAAACTTTGTATCAAATGTCAGCACGCTATCAGAAAGTGCAATAAGTTTCTGAAAATGAGCATTTCTGATAAACATCAAAACAAATCAGGTCTATGTATTAACTGTTTAGCGTATAGTCATTCGTCACAACAATGTCCTAGTTCACCTAGAAGTTATTATTGTCAACAGCCACATCATTCACTTTTACACTTACTTAACGGGCTCCCGACCCGTGAAGAGTCTCTGCCTGAGACACTGTAGCCTTCCATCCTCTGCGATCTCGGGCACGTTGCTTCCAGTTATCTAGACCAAGCGCTCTGGCAGCCGCGATGGCTTGGTCTTTGAAACGGAGGTTCGGTCTTCCTTGTCGTCTCGAACCTGGCGGCTGGGATTCGAAGATCCTCTTAGCTGGAGCATTATTGTCCATTTGCTCGATGTGGCCGAGCCAATGTAGTCGACGTATTTTGGCCTTTTGGACTACATCCACATCTTGGTGCAGCTCATAGAGTTCGCGGTTGTATCTTCTCCTCCATTCGCCCTCCTCGCACACATGACCAAAAATTAGTCGAAGAATTTTTCTTTCGAAGCAGCCCGGTATCGCTCTCCCTTCCTGCTTATCGTCCAGGACTCGACACCATAAAGCAGAGATTAAAGAAGTCACATGATAGTGCGTCTCCTTGCCGAAATCCGGTGCATGTTTGGAATAGTTCGGAGGAACTACTTCCAAATTGCACGTTGCAGCGCGTGTTTTCCAGCGTCACGCTACAAAGCTGGATCAGTTTTGCCGGGATCCCGAATTCGGCCATCGCCACATAAAGCTCCTGACGATGAATGCTATCATATACGGCCTTGAAGTTGATGAATAGGTGGTGAGTCTCGACTTGAAATTCATTGGTCTTTTCCAGGATTTGCCTCAATGTGAAAATTTGGTCTATAGTCGATCTGCCGGGCCGGAAGCCACACTGGTACGTGCCGATTAGTGTGTTGCAGAATGGTTTGAGACGTTCACACAGTACGTTGGATAGGATCTTGTATGCGACATTAAGCAGGGATATGCCTCGATAATTCTTGCAAGACACAGGATCGCCTTTTTTGTAGATGGGGCATATGGAGCTGATAGTCCAGTCATCGGGCATTCTTTCTTCCACCCATACTTGGTTGATGATTTGGTGCATGCGCCCTACCAAAATATCACCACCGTATTTGAAAAGCTCCGCTGGTAAACCATCAGAGCCGGCGGTCTTGTTGTTCTTAAGCTTTTTTTATTGCTAAGCCAACTTCTTCTATACTGGGTGCTGGAACTGATTCTTCATTGACTGGACGTGGGTTCTCTTATTGCCCTATCACTCTCTCTACATGATGCCCATTTAGCAGCTGCTAGAAGTGTTGCTTAAACACTTCTACTATTCCCTGCGCTTCGGTGACTATATTTCCTTCGCTGTTTCGAAGAGCCTGTGTTCCGGCCTTGAAGCCAGCAGCCAGTTGCTTGGCTTTCTTGTAGAACTTCCGGATGTTGCTTCGATCATGAGACTCTTCGATCTCCTTGAGCTGGGAGACTGCGTAGGCCCTCTTCTTTCTACGCAGTATTTTCTTCCCCTCCCTCCTCCTGGCTCGATACACTTCCCTCGCTGCCCTTGTTTTGCGCTGCAGCGTCTTCATATGTGCATCTTCATTCGCCTTTTTCCGGCGTACGCATTTATCATCATACCACGGGCTCTTTCTCTGGGGTGGTTGGTACCCTAAAGTGGTTTCGGCTACCTCTTTGATGATGTCGCGATACTGGGACCACTGGATGTTGGCGTCTGTGGTAGGTGGATGCACTGCGGAGAGTTTCTCACTCGGGCGCTCTCTGTAGACTCTGGCTACTCCAGGTGTGCTAAGGCGTCCAACGTCGAAGTTCTTCTTCTGGGCGGTTCGCAGCTTCTTCTCGTTGGATAGTCAAGCTCTAAACTCAGCCGCAACAAGAAAATGATCAGAGTCGACGTTTGCCCCTCGGAATGTGTACACGTTGGGGATGTCGCACCGATTAGCACATGGTCGATTTGGTTGGCGGTTCGACCGTCTGGAGAGCGCCAGGTTGCTGTGTGGATCCTTAGCCTTGGAAACCTAGTGCTACTTATCACCGTATTACGAGCTGCCGCAAAGTCAGTTAGTCGGTACCCGTTGTCTGTGGTCAATTCGTGGATTCTGTGTTTACCAACTAACCCGCCAAAGATGTTTTCCTTTCCGACTTTGGCATTGAAGACCCCGAGCACAATTTTGACATCATCACTTTTACACAATAACCCATATAGTTTTCGCCCTCATTCTTCTAATACAAACAATACAAATCAATTTACAAATGCACACCCAACCAACACACATATTCAAGGGGACCAACCACCATATCAAACACAAATATATGTAGGTATTACCTCAACATTTAACAGCGAAGCCCCAGCTTTCCATCCATTCAACAAAGAACAACCTTCAACCAGTTCTGGGGCGAGAAATCACCACGCAACACATGCTGTCAACACACAGGTTTTGCTAGCAACAGCCATTGTAAAGGTAAAGACGTCTTCGGGAGATAGTTTACTTCTCCGGGCATTGCTGGATTCTGGTTCGGAGGCTTAGGGTTGGTCAACAGTGGCACTTGCAAAAGGGTTGTAGATACCACAGTTGCGTCGTATTATACAGCCTTCGAAACGACCACACAGGCGTTAATATTCCAGTCACTGTCTGGGCATCTCCCGGCCCGAATCCTTTCCGTAGGCGATTGGAGGCACATCAGCGGTTTACAATCGATCTGCTGTTGGGCAGCAATGTATTAGCCGACATAATGCTGCCAGAGTTGGTGCATCATCCAGATAAGACCATGCCTGTTGATCAGAAATCCAAGTTGGGATGAATTTTGTTCGGCAGATAACCAATTGAACCTTGATGTATCAGGACATTCTTTCAAACACCCGACGTCGATGCACAACTTCGGAGTTTCTGGTAACTTGAGGAAACCTCATTCGGGCGATATGCCACCACCGAAGACGCGGCTTGAGAAGAACATTTTGTCCAAAATGTAAGGCGTATGGTAGATGGACGCTATCAAGTAGCACTTCCGTTCAAGGAAAATGTTCAACCTGTATTAGGTGGGTCACATGAAGGAGCTCTTCAATGTTTCAAGTCCCTAGCAGCCTATCATCAACTGCATGACAAGTACGCTTCATACATTGAGGAGTACTTGCAATTGAGTCACGTGAGCGAAGTTGATGAAGACGACGTATGCAACAGAGGTCATTACTTTCTGCCACATCATGCCGTCTTAAAGGAAATCAGCTCGACAACAAAACTGAGGGTCGTGTTTGATGCATCATATAGGACATCTGATGGATCCTCTTCAAATGATCATCTGATGACTGGTCCGTCTTTGCAACACAATGTCACTGAAGTTACGCTTCGATGGAGACTGTACCGTTTCTCTTTTTCAGCGGACATTGAGAAAATATACCGGTAGATATGAGTAACGGAGTTGGACTCAAACTACCAACTGATTTTCTGGCGCAAGCGTCCTACGGACCAATTGAAGATTTTTCGCCTCAAAACGGTAACGTTTGAAACGGCTTTAGCTCCTTACCTAGTGATTCGGACACTGATGGAAACAGCGAAAGCGGCAGAAGTTCAATATCCGAAGACTGCGAAGATGATCCGTACGGAGATGTATGTCGACGATCTGTTCTCTGGTGCAGATACCATTGAAGAAGCTGAAACTAAAAGAAAGGAGGCTCAGGCCGTCTTAGAGAAAGCAGGTTTCAATTTACGAAAATGGTCAGCGAATGCAGAAGAGCTTCTAAAGGAAATTCCAATCCAGGAACGAGAGGCATCGTTAGCAGTTCCATCGGAAGGCTCAAACCGAATAAAAACGTTGGGCATTCATTGGCTCCCTAAAGCTGCCAACTTCTGTTTTCGATACACGCCTCCAGATAACCCAGAGCCAAAAAAACGGTTTGTACTGTCAACAATTGCTCGACTGTTTGACCCCATGGGATGGATATCACCGTGTGGAAACTCATCATGCAGCTTCTCTGGAAACGAAAATTCTCTTGGGATGAGCCGATAGAGGACGAGGTGCTTGAAGGATGGAACGGCTTGTATGGCGATTTACCGGTCATTAATAAAATACGGATTCCAAGGTGGGTTTAAACAGTTGGCATGAAGAACCATATAGAGTTGCACGGCTTTAGCGATGTGTCAGAGAAGGCGTGCGGAGCAGCAGTTTATCTTCGGGCGGAAGATATCCAAGGTAACGTCTATATGCACCTCATAGTGTCGAAGTCCAAGGTCGCACCAGTACAACCGGAAAGACTACCCCGCTTAGAGCTCTGCGGTGCTGTTATGGTAGCCGCATTGCTTCGCTGCGTAGTACACACACTCGAGCTGAAGGATACCACAATGCACGCATGGACAGACTCTACAATAACATTGTCTCGGATTCTTGCACCGACTTCACGATGGGAGATATTCATCAGGAATCGAGTAGGAGAGATCCAACGGCTGACGGAGGTGCACATGTGGCAGCACGTCCCAACTAAACTCAATCCAGCCGATTTAGCGTCCAGAGGTATGCTGCCATCGGCATTAGTTGATGAGACAATGTGGTGGATCTTCGAGTTGCCAGCGCAACCAACAAGTCTCACTACAGAGGAAGGCAAAAGGAAAATTCAAGTCCACTGTTCTGGATTGGTAGAAAATAAACTTACCCAACTGACTCATCGATCGTCAAATTTAACCCGACTGATCTGCGCAGCAGCCTGGTGTAAGCGCTCTGTCAACAACGCGAAGGCATACCGCTCCAACCGTCACGTCGGATTGCTTTCACTAAACGAACTGGACAACGCTAGAAAAATAATTGCGCTCTGTGCTCAGCAAGAAATATTCACTAAAGGCACGAAATCCAAAGGTATAGGATCTTTGAATCCATTCATAGACGGAGAAGGAATTTTTCGTGTAGGTGGAAGATTAAGACACGCATCAGCACCCTATAATTTTGGAACACCGACACCATTTCACCAAACTCATTATTCGCGACTCTCATGAAAGGTCACTGCACGAAGGAATCCAACTTATGATGGTACATATACGATGAAAATATTGGGTATTCCAAATCAAACGAGCTGTAAAGAAACACTTCAACAGCTGTACAACATGCTACAGATTCCGGAGTCAGACAGCACAACAGCTAATGGGAGAATTACCTGCACCCCGATTCACGGTATCAAAACCTTTTTCGCATACAGATATTGATTATGCAGGGCCTATCAATATTCGAGCATGGAAGGGTCGCGGATCCAAATGCCACAAGGGATATATAGCGGTTTTCGTTTGCTTGGCCACAAAGGCTATCCATTTAGAAGCGGTAAGTGACCTCACAATCCAAACATTTTTAGCAGCTTTTAAACGATTTGCAGCACGACGAGGAGTCTGCGGTCAAATTTATAGTGACTGCGGAACTAACTTCGTAGGAGCCGAGGCAGAACTGCGTCGCCTAATGAAAGGCGCTATCGAAGACTGGAAGGAGATAGCGGACATAACAGCAGCAGAAGGAACCAAGTGGAATTTCACTCTCCCAGCTTCGCCCCATTTCGGAGGATTGTGGGAAGCAGGCGTGAAGAGTGTGAAGTACCACTTAAAACGGATTGTCGGAAACGGTACGCTAACCACGCTTTTGACGCAAATCGAAGCGTGTTTAAAATCGCGCCCTCTAACCGAAAACTCCGATGACTTCCAACCGCTAACTTATGCACACTTCTTGATAGGAGCGACGTTGTTCACAGTACCAGGGCCAGACATGTCCATAGGCAAACAAGGACACATCGTTACTGTTTCTTGTGTCACTGTTTATATATTACCATATACAATAATCTGTTGTTTCTTTTCATGTACCCAAATGCATGCATTGTATATCAACAATTAAGATAGCAGATCAGCGGCAACAATATGGTCAGTAGTATGAAGGCAAAAAAGAAAGGGCAGAAGAAGTAAGGGACATGCAAATTAAGAACGTAGTTCATCGTTGGGAGAGAATGTTGACGCTGACGTCATCAAGGTCCAGACGTCTGAATAGACCTACGCACGTGAAGTCCACGAGTTACTCCGAATGCCAATCTTTATATGTATGATCTGTATATAAAGAAAAAAAAAAAAAAAAAAAAAAAACTGAATAAAACACAGAAGATTTTATAACGTTGAATAAAAGTGGTTTTTATTTGCTATCCAGTTAAAGTTGCATTTTTTTCAGTTAGAGGTTACGTTTCTTTGATCCGTTTACTTCTCTTCGTTCGAGACGAGAACAAACATATTTAGAATAATTCTTTGATTGATGCTCATCGATGACAGTTGTCTTAACATATCTACCATATGAGTTAATCTATTACACAGTAAAATTATTCTCATGTCTTTATTCTGTAGTTTTTGTAAACGATCTTACATATCATTATTGCACATACATAAAACACTAGAACTATATTCAAAGTGTGGTTTTATAATTGTATTATATACTCTTATAGCACTCTCTTTTGGAATCCGTTTCCTAATTTAAGCAAAAAAGTGTATTTTTTTTGCAATTTTTTTTACATATATAATCAATATGAGGATTAAAGCTCAGCCTATTGTCAATCAAGATTCCTAAATATTTAACCTCATCGACAATTTCAATTTATGTAAATATCTTTTCCGGCATTTCCATTAAAAGCCATAACTTTCGTTTTATTTAACTTTAATTTATTCATTTTAAACCATATTTGCAGCTTTTTTAGACCATTGTTCAGTTTATCAATGCAATCATCAGCGGAATCGGCAGATATAAACAACAGGGCATCATCAGCGAATAGTACTAATTTTGAAACATCAATTATTTTTTCAATATCATTTACATAAACTAAAATTAATAAGACTCCAAGTAAAGATCCCTGGGGTACTCCAAAATTTGCATCAATTGCTTTTGAAACGATATTGTTTATTTTTGTTTTAGAAGGTACGATTTAAACCAATGAAGTTCTATGCCTCCTATGCCGTATTTTTCCAACTTTTGGAGTACTTAAGATTGCTCTGTCAACTGTTTCGAATGCTCTTTTTAGATCTAAAAAAACTGCAACAATTACTTTTTTATCATAATCTCAATTTTCCACTTCGTCATTATTAAATTTATTAACGATTCGCAATTATGATTTTTTCGAAACCCTGACTGATAATGTGAAAGTAGGTTAAATAACTCCAAATAATGTTGAAGTTGATTGTATGCCACCTTTTTAATTATTTTTCTTGCAAGATTTAACATATTGACTGGTCTAAGCTCCTCAGCTTTATTACTGATTTTGATTTTTGATATTGGAACAATAACTGCCTCCTTCCAATATCTGGGAAGATCCCATCAATAAACGTTTTATTAATTGTTTGCAGTAGTAGATTTCCACAGATTTCAAAAGAGTCCAGATACATATTTATATTAACATGCTTAATACCTTTTTTGTTATTCATAGTTTGTAGTAGTTCTTTTACTCGTAATTCAATTATACTTATTTGTTGAATCTAAAATTGTATCAATATATCAATTTTAGATTCATATCGTCAAAATCGTATATTAAATTTCTATAATAAGTATCTTTTACCTGCCTTCTAATTTCGTCAATACTATCAGCAAAATATACATTTAATAAATTAGCCATTTCAAAATTATCTTTATATAACATACTATTATAGGAAATTTCGTTATTCAACTTTACATTTTATTTTAATCCCAACTTTTTTAATGTTCTCCACATTGTAATTTGATTACTAGAATTATTAATTTTTGAACAAATAAAGTTATTTTTGGCACTCTCTTAAAACTGTTTCTAGCATTCCAATCTGTAATGGTCAGATTCCATGCTATGGCTTTTGGCTGTCTACCCCAGTTGAACTGGCAGGTGTAGGTCTCAATAAACCGATCGATTATCGATCACTATTTTTTTTTTATTGAGATCTGTACTTGTCATTGTGGTGCACTGTTCGGAAATCTGGTTCCACCCATCAACCCACCCATTCATCTGTTTTGCTAAACGGTCGCCCATCCAGAGAACACTCGCAGCGGATTTGGATACATACATTGACCAAGTTCATACTCGAGTTTTTTTTGTTGAAGCCCATACAGTTTAAAATGCATAAAAACAAAAAAAACAAAAAAAAAAAACAATGCCATTAGAATAATATTATCAATTTCGCTTAGTTCTCCCATATATTGGAGTTTAGTGCTATTTACCTAAATTAAAAACAAAAAAAATATATTAACGAGCATTTCACAGTGAAAGTAGTGTTAAAAGAAAAAAAAAAACAAAACATTTTGCTCGTGAGCAACCATACATTTTCTAAACCATCTATGAGCAAAAAAAAAATAAAAAAATCATTTGAAATCTAAAAATTATCGAATTTAAAACCAAAGGAAACGAAAATACTAGTTGCAAGTCATAATTCAACAGCACACATTTAACGAAAACATCTAAAGTAAAATTAATCACCCTCAAATATACGTATATATATATATATATTACAAACCAACAACGGCTCGTTGTTAAAGTGTTTTAAATACATTTTTTAGTTTTATTATTATTATTTATTTAGTTTTATTTATATATATTGTAGCATAATAATAACTACGCCCCCTAAAAATATGACGCAACAAATTCCGAAGTGACTTTCCATTCTGGCAGAATTTTGGTTCGAACTGTCCTTTCATTCGAGGTTCGTGTCTGGGACGAAGTCTCCACAGCTCATGTCAACGAAAGAGACGAATAATATCAGGGATAAAAGGGAATTATAACTGCAAGAATTATTTCTCTTGTTCCAGTGGTCGAAGAATTTGCTAGAAGTTTCTGGCTATCAGAAACTTCTGCTATATAAGGACAGATGGCGATCAAAAAAAGGACAGTTGGTTTAGAACCGTGGCGAAGAGATTGGAAAAGTGATAATGGGCGAAGTTGTAATTTGGTGATAAATTGAAAGTTGAGAGTGAACAAGAAAAAGTAATTAGTTTGGATTTGTGAATTAAGTAATTGAAAGGAGATAAAGTGATTTGAGAGGAAAGAGACCTTGTAAGAAAAGAATTTGCGAAGAATAGTATAGTGTGAACTTGAATTGTTCTATAGAGTAGAAAATAAAGAAATAATTTCACAGAATAATTGTTTTATCTACTCGAGCCGTAGCTCGCATATTACATTGGTGTCAGAAGCGGGATAAAACTTATTCTGTGAATAACTATTTCCGTGGTGTGAAATTGCACAAGCAAAAAAAAAAAAAAAACGATTTCTGTGTTGAGTTAATTAGTTGCGCAAAATGGGTCGCAAATTGGGAAAACTAACTATAACTCAACTAAAGGCAGAACTCAGTAAGCGGAACCTCGACACAACTGGGGGAAAAGATGCCCTGCTGATTCGTCTGGAAGAAGCAGTAACGCAGGAAGGTGAAAATCCGCACGACGTAGAGTTTGACGTGGAAGAGGAACCAGCAAGTACAGCAGCCGACCCGGGTATAACGAGTCTGCTCCTGCAACTTAAGTTAGTCATGGACGAACAAAAGAAAGCAATAGAAGACCAAAGGAATTCTATAGAACTTAAGCTGGACGAACAAAAGAATTCTCTAGAACTTAAGCTGGATGAACAAAAGAATTCTCTAGATGCTCTGGAAAGTAAACTTGATGAGCAAAACAAGAACTTGGAATCCAAATTCGAAGTGATCGAAGAGAAAATCGAGAAGGTCGAGACGCAACTCGGAAAAGTCGAAACTAGATTCGATGAAAATTTTGAGAAACATGAAACTCAGTTCGGGAAAATAGAGACTCAGTTTGAAAAAGTGGATACGCAATTCGAGATAGTAGGGAAGCAAGTCGAAAATCTTGCTAAGGAGCTCAGCAATGTGAAGAGACAGAAAGCACGGGAATATTCCACTGACGGTCTGAGAAGAAAGGAGATGCAGCCTCCTATCTTCGATGGTCAAACATCATGGCCAATTTATAAAAGGCAATTCGAAGCGGCCGCAATGACCAATAGCTGGGACGATGAAGAGAAGTCCATTGCACTCACACTTGCACTGAGGGGTCCAGCTGCGGAGCTCTTGCAGACCATCCCGGAAGATAAACAGCAGAACTACGACTCTCTGGTTCAGGCTATCGAGATGCGGTTTGGGGATGAACACATGCAGCAGGTGTACAGGGTTCAGCTGCGTAGTCGAGTCCAGAAAAGGGGGGAAACGCTCCAACAGTTGCAAGCGGATATAGAGCGACTAGCCCATCTTTCATACCCTAAAGCCGGTGAGGAGCTTATCAACGAAATGACGGTGGAAGCTTTTATTCAGGCCATAGAGGACAGACAACTGCAAATGGCTGTAAGGATGGCTGAAAAGCGAACACTCCCCGAGGCATTGGCATTCGCTTTGTCAATGAAGGCTGCGGACCAAGCATACCAGGGAATACACCGTGTCAGGGAAATGTCCGTCGTGGAATGCTCATGCCAGAGAACAGCCGTCATGGATGAAGACAGAGCTCGCGGAAGTCATATCCGTTGCTGGAATTGCAACCAAACCGGACACCTACAACGGCAGTGCAGAAGTGCACCTAGACAAGGAAATTGTCCACATTGCGGAAGTAGGAGAAGCAGAGAGGAAGCATCCTGTCGGTCAGACTTCCCAAAACCAGCAGTCGGGAGATGCGTAAGGACCAACTTCGCGGGGCAGAAGTTGGTTACTGGAATCGAGGCCCCCAGGACCACCATTCAAGTTTCGCAAACCAAACGGGGTAACAAGAGCCTGACAGTGGAGGCACTAATCAACAAGAAGAAGTGCGTAGCCACCATCGACACAGGTGCCACCGCCTCCATTGTAAGAAGAGATATCGTCAGAAGCTCCTGGCTGCACAACACCAACAGCTACTGCCTGAAGACTGCAACAGGGGAAATGGCGAAGGTATTTGGAGAAGTTCGTCTTACGATTACTCTGGCGGGACTGACGTTCTCCCATGCGTTTCTGGTGGCAGATATATGCGACGAGTGCATCATCGGAATAGACTTCATGAAAGCAAATGAAGTAATCTTGGACATCGGGATGCAAGTACTGAGGTATCGAAATGTGGAGATTCCGATGGTGTACGGAAATGAGAATGCCGTAACTCTCAGGACAGTCATCAGCAAAGACGAAGTTTTGCCGCCGTCTTCAGAGACAATCATTTGGACGAAGCTGGAAGGTGATCTTGGGAGCCACCGATTCTACATGGTAGAACCAGACCCGGAGAAGAATTCTCAAGACTACATCGTGGGAAAGGCGTTAGTCGAACCAAAGAACACCATGGTTCCAGTGAGGGTTTTGAACGCAAGACCACACACTGTCAAACTAAGGCGAGGGGAGGTGACTGGAAAATGCACGCCGATTACCGCCGTCGCAACAATATCTGAACGTGATGCTCCAAAACCTCTCTCATCACCTTGGACAGCGGAAGCGAGAGAGACGATTCTCCAGTCCAGTGAGCTGAATCAGGAGCAGCGAACTATGGCAGAGAATCTTATCAATGAGTACGCTGATGTATTTGCCTCACAGGACGGAGAATACGGCCGAACACACCTGGTACAACATCGAATAGACACTGGTGATACTAGACCAATTCGTCAGCCTGCTAGGCGCCTTCCATTGGCAAAGCAGACAGAAGTTGCAGAGATGGTGTCGGCAATGGAGAAAGAAGGTCTGATTGAAAGTTCCAAAAGTCCGTGGGCATCACCGGTTGTACTGGTTAAGAAGAAAGATGGCAGCACGCGCTTCTGCGTGGACTATCGGCAGCTCAATTACGTCACCAAGAAAGACAGCTACCCTCTGCCACGGATTGACGACACGCTAGACACACTATCAGGAGCCCGATGGTTTTCCACTCTCGACTTGAAGAGTGGCTACTGGCAGGTACAGATCCATCCAGAAGACCGGGAGAAAACCGCCTTCACCGCAGGAAATGGGCTATGGCAATTCACGGTAATGCCATTCGGGCTGTGCAATGCTCCGGCGACTTTCGAGCGATTGATGGAATGTGTCCTGCAAGGGTTAACATGGAAAACCTTTGGTATACTTGGATGATGTCATCGTCGTAGGAAAAACGTTTGCGCAACACCGAGACAATCTAAGGGATGTGTTTCAAAGGCTTCGAAGTGCCCACCTGAAGCTCAACCCCAAGAAGTGCGCCCTGTTTAGAGCGGAAGTCAAGTACCTGGGACACATAATTTCAGCGAAAGGAGTGAGAACCGATCCGGAGAAGGTCGAAGCGGTGAAAAACTGGCCAGTCCCCAAAGACAAACACCAACTAAGGAGCTTCCTGGGCCTAGCCACCTACTACAGACGGTTCGTGAAGGATTTTGCCGGGATCGCAAAGAACCTGCACCAGTTGACGGAAAAGGGAAAACAATTCAAATGGTCAATTGAGTGCGAGAAGAGCTTCAAGGCACTTAAACAACGGCTATGCGATGCCCCGATACTGGCTTACCCCACTCCCGGGGAAACGTTCGTTGTGGATGCAGATGCTAGTAATGTCGGGGTAGGAGCCGTACTCTCCCAGGTGCATGACGGCCAAGAGAAGGTGGTTGCGTACTTCAGCAAGGTGCTCTCTAAGCCAGAAAGGAACTACTGCGTGACAAGGCGGGAACTTCTAGCTTTGATCTTGGCTACGAAGCATTTTCACAAATACCTCTACGGGAGGAAGTTCGTTCTTCGCACAGACCATGCAGCCTTAAAATGGCTATTACAGTTCAAGAGTCCTGAGGGTCAGGTCGCAAGATGGATCGAAAGGCTGCAAATCTACGACTACGAAATACAGCATCGTAAAGGAAAACTTCACTCTAATGCGGATGCACTGTCCCGGAGACCATGCAGAACGGATTGTAAACATTGTGCGCGTCAGGAAGAACGGGAGCTGGTTTCCATCCAAAGAATGAGAGCCGAACCTATCACCGGCTGGAGCGTAGATGAGATCCGGAACGCTCAGAAGGAAGACCCGGATATCGAGCCGATTCTGGCCTGGAAGGAGAACATGGAGAAACCGGATCATCAGGACATTTCTCACAGAAGCCCGACCTTAAAGGCATATTTTGCGCAGTGGGACTCCCTCCATGTCCAAGAAGGTGTTCTGAGAAGAAAATGGGAATCCTCCGACGGAAAGTCGTTTGTAATGCAGCTTGTCGTACCGCGGACGAGGGTCAAGGAGGTGTTACAGGAAATGCATGGCGGGGCGACCGGAGGCCACTTGGGAGTGAATAAGACGCTAGAAAAGGTACGAGAACGTTTTTATTGGTGAAAAGCGAAGGAAGATATCGAAGACTGGTGCAGAAAATGCGACGTGTGTGCAGCTAGCAAGGGTCCGAGAATCAAAACTCGAGGTAAGATGCACCAATACAACGTGGGAGCACCTTTCGAACGAATCGCCATCGACATCGCAGGGCCCTTTCCGGAAACCGACAATGGTAATCGGTATATACTCGTAGTGATGGACTACTTCAGTAAGTGGCCGGAAGCGTTTCCGATCCCTAACCAGGAAGCCAGAACCGTGGCGGAGCAGATCGTCTACAATTGGGTTAGCAGATTCGGTGTGCCCTTGGAATTGCATTCTGACCAAGGGCGGAACTTCGAGTCAAGAATCTTCCAAGAGATGTGTCAACTACTCGGAATCAAAAAGACAAGGACAACCCCTCTTCATCCACAGTCGGACGGTATGGTGGAGCGTTTCAATAGGACTTTGGACGAACATCTCTCGAAGGTCGTAGGTGACTACCAACGGGATTGGGACCGGCAGATTCCCTTGTTTTTGATGGCCTATAGAAGTGCCGTGCATAGCACTACTCGACATACGCCGTTCGAAATCTTATTTGGTAGAATAGCTCGTTTACCCAGTGAGGTGAAATTTGGATCTCCTACCAATGAGCCCAGAAATGAAGAAGAGTACGTGGCGGACCTTAGGGAAAGGCTTAGGGACATACACCAAAGGACCAGAAGCCAGATTAAGATGACGAAAGACCGCATGAAGACCAGGTATGATGCCAAGGCAACAACGTCAGGATTCCAGGAAGGAGATCTGGTGTGGCTGTATAATCCCCATCGCCAAAAGGGGAAATCACCTAAATTACAGCGGAACTGGGAAGGTCCCTACAGAATAATAACCCGCATCAACGATGTTGTCTACCGCATCCAGCGAGGACCGAGGGCCAAAATGAAAGTGGTTCATGTGGACCGACTGAGTCGATACAATGGCCGAAATGAGGATGCACTTGTTCGGGACGAACACGTCTAAGAGGGGGGCAGTGTAGCATAATAATAACTACGCCCCCTAAAAATATGACGCAACAAATTCCGAAGTGACTTTCCATTCTGGCAGAATTTTGGTTCGAACTGTCCTTTCATTCGAGGTTCGTGTCTGGGACGAAGTCTCCACAGCTCATGTCAACGAAAGAGACGAATAATATCAGGGATAAAAGGGAATTATAACTGCAAGAATTATTTCTCTTGTTCCAGTGGTCGAAGAATTTGCTAGAAGTTTCTGGCTATCAGAAACTTCTGCTATATAAGGACAGATGGCGATCAAAAAAAGGACAGTTGGTTTAGAACCGTGGCGAAGAGATTGGAAAAGTGATAATGGGCGAAGTTGTAATTTGGTGATAAATTGAAAGTTGAGAGTGAACAAGAAAAAGTAATTAGTTTGGATTTGTGAATTAAGTAATTGAAAGGAGATAAAGTGATTTGAGAGGAAAGAGACCTTGTAAGAAAAGAATTTGCGAAGAATAGTATAGTGTGAACTTGAATTGTTCTATAGAGTAGAAAATAAAGAAATAATTTCACAGAATAATTGTTTTATCTACTCGAGCCGTAGCTCGCATATTACAATATTTTTAGTTTTATTATTTATTACTTTAATCGTTGAGTTGATTCGCTCGGGCGTTGTATGTTTGCTTACCCCAAGAAAAGGGAAAAAAATATCATTCAACTACCCCATTGACCGTGAAATCACCACCCACGTGTCATATCGCAAACTAAGCAAGCTGCTATAATATTTAGCATTGCCAAGCCGCGCGAGAAGAAACCCAAAGAACTAGGCAAAGATACTGAAGATGCAGACGAATTAAGCTCTTAAATTAAAAATAATAATATAAAAAAAAGAGGAAACATAAACTACTATAATCTATTAAAACAGAAAGTAATAATCATTACACAGCCCAGAGCTGAACAAGTAAGTAAATTATAAAAGGCAAATAATAAAAAAACAAAAAAAAAAAGGATTACCTAAAAAGCAGAACTAGTTTCTTCTTTTCTTTTTTCTTTTTTTCTTTAAAAAAAACAAAAAACAGAAACCAAAAATTAAAATGAAGATATTTGTATTTAAAATTAAATATTAAGTTTATATTGAATACCAATATAAAATAAAACAATTACTAATAATATATAACTATATATATTGTAGCATAATAATAACTACGCTCCCTAAAAGTATGATGCAACAAATTCCGAAGTGTCTTTTCATTCTGGTAGAATTTTGGTTCGAAGTGTCCTTTCATTCGAGGTTCGTGTCTGCGATGAAGTCTCCACAGCTCATGTCAACAAAAGAGAACAAGAGAGAATTATAACTGCACGAAATGATTGTCATAATGGAATTATTACATCAGAATTTTTCTTGTTCCAGTGGTCGAAGAATTTGCTAGAAGTTTCTGGCTATCAGAAACTTCTGCTATATAAGGACAGATGGCGATCAAAAAGGGGCAGTTTTTTTAGAACCGTGGCGAAGAGATTGGAAAAGTGATAATGGGCGAAGTTGTAATTTGGTGATAAATTGAAAGTTGAGAGTGAACAAGAAGAAGCAATTAGTTTGGATTTGTGAATTAAGTAATTGAAAGGAGATAAAGTGATTTGAGAGGAAAGAGACCTTGTAAGAAAAGAATTTGCGAAGAATAGTATAGTGAGAACTTGAATTGTTTTATAGACTAGAAAATAAAGAAATAAATTTCACAGAATATCGTTTTATATACTCGAGCCGTAGCTTGCATATTACATTGGTGTCAGAAGCGGGATAAAACTTATTCAGTGAATAACTATTTCCGTGGTGTGAAATTGCACAATAAAAAAGAAAAAATAATTGCTATGTTGAGTTAATTAGTTGCGCAAAATGGGTCGCAAATTGGGAAAACTAACTATAACTCAACTAAAGGCAGAACTCAGTAAGCGGAACCTCGACACAACTGGGGGAAAAGATGCCCTGCTGATTCGTCTGGAAGAAGCAGTAACGCAGGAAGGTGAAAATCCGCACGACGTAGAGTTTGACGTGGAAGAGGAACCAGCAAGTACAGCAGCCGACCCGGGTATAACGAGTCTGCTCCTGCAACTTAAGTCAGTCATGGACGAACAAAGGAAAACAATGGAAGACCAAAAGAAGTCTCTGGAACTTAAGCTCGATGACCAAAAGAAAGCAATGGACGACCAGAGGAATTCTCTAGAACTTAATCTGGACGAACAAAAGAAAGCAATGGACGAACAAAAGAATTCTCTAGAACTTAAGATGGATGAACAAAATAAAGCAATGGACGAACAAAAGAATTCTCTAGATGCTCTGGAAAGCAAACTTGATGAGCAAAACAAGAACTTGAAATCCAAATTAGAAGCGATCGAAGAGAAAATCGAGAAGGTCGGTACGCAACTCGAAAAAGTCGAAACGAGATTCGATGAAAACATTGAGAAGCATGAAACTCAGTTCGGGAAGATAGAGACTCAGTTCGAAAAAGTAGAAAAGCAAGTCGAAAATTTTACTAAGGAACTCAGCAACGTGAAGAGACAGAAAGCACGGGAATATTCCACTGACGGTCTGAGAAGAAAGGAGATGCAGCCTCCTATCTTCGATGGTCAAACATCATGGCCAATTTATAAAAGTCAATTCGAAGCGGCAGCAATGACCAATAGCTGGGACGATGAAGAGAAGTCCATTGCACTCACACTTGCGCTGAGGGGTCCAACTGCGGAGCTCTTGCAGACCATCCCGGAAGATAAACAGCAGAACTACGACTCTCTGGTTCTGGCTATCGAGATGCGGTTTGGGGATGAACACATGCAGCAGGTGTACAGGGTTCAGCTGCGTAGTCGAGTCCAGAAAAGGGGGGAAACGCTCCAACAGTTGCGGGCGGATATAGAGCGACTAGCCCATCTTTCATACCCTAAAGCCGGTGAGGAGCTTATCAACGAAATGGCGGTGGAAGCTTTTATTCAGGCCATAGAGGACAGACAACTGCAAATGGCTGTAAGGATGGCTGAAAAGCGAACACTCCCCGAGGCATTGGCATTCGCTTTGTCAATGAAGGCTGCGGACCAAGCATACCAGGGAATACACCGTGTCAGAGAAATGTCCGTCGTGGAATGCTCATGCCAGAGAACAGTCGTCATGGATGAAGACAAAGCTCCCGGAAGTCAAATCCGTTGCTGGAATTGCAACCAAACCGGACACTTACAAAGGCAGTGCAGAAGTGCACCTAGACGAGGAAATTGTCCACACTGCGGAAGTAGGAGAAGCAGAGAGGAAGCATCCTGTCGGTCAGACTTCCCAAAACCAGCAGTCGGGAAATGCGTAAGGACCAACTTCGCGGGGCAGAAGTTGGTTACTGAAATCGAGGCCCCCAGGACCACCATTCAAGTTTCGCAAACCAGACGGGATAACAAGAGCCTGACAGTGGAGGCACTAATCAGCAAGAAGAAGTGCGTAGCCACCATCGACACAGGTGCCACCGCCTCCATTGTAAGAAGAGATATCGTCAGAAGCTCATGGCTGCACAACACCAACAGCTACCGCCTGAAGACTGCAAAAGGGGAAATGGCGAAGGTGATTGGAGAAGTTCGTCTTACGATTACTCTGGCGGGACTGACGTTCTCCCATGCGTTTCTGGTGGCAGATATATGCGACGAGTGCATCATCGGAATAGACTTCATGAAAGCAAATGAAGTAATCTTGGACATCGGGATGCAAGTACTGAGGTATCGAAATGTGGAGATTCCGATGGTGTACGGAAACGAGAATGCCGTAACTCTCAGGACAGTCATCAGCAAAGACGAAGTTTTGCCGCCGTCTTCAGAGACAATCATTTGGACGAAGCTGGAAGGTGATCTTGGGAGCCACCGATTCTACATAGTAGAACCAGACCCAGAGAAGAATTCTCAAGACTACATCGTGGGAAAGACGTTAGTCGAACCAAAGAACACCATGGTTCCAGTGAGAGTTTTGAACGCAAGACCACACACTGTCAAACTAAGGCGAGGAGAGGTGACTGGAAAATGCACGCCGATTACTGCCGTCGCAACAATATCTGAACGTGATGCTCCAAAACCTCTCTCATCACCTTGGACAGCGGAAACGAGAGAGACGATTCTCCAGTCCAGTGAGCTGAATCAGGAGCAGCGAACTATGGCAGAGAATCTTATCAATGAGTACGCTGATGTATTTGCCTCACAGGACGGAGAATACGGCCGAACACACCTGGTACAACATCGAATAGACACTGGTGATACTAGACCAATTCGTCAGCCTGCTAGGCGCCTTCCATTGGCAAAGCAGACAGAAGTTGCAGAGATGGTGTCGGCAATGGAGAAAGAAGGTCTGATTGAAAGTTCCAAAAGTCCGTGGGCATCACCGGTTGTACTGGTTAAGAAGAAAGATGGCAGCACGCGCTTCTGCGTGGACTATCGGCAGCTCAATTACGTCACCAAGAAAGACAGCTACCCTCTGCCACGGATTGACGACACGCTAGACACACTATCAGGAGCCCGATGGTTTTCCACTCTCGACTTGAAGAGTGGCTACTGGCAGGTACAGATCCATCCAGAAGACCGGGAGAAAACCGCCTTCACCGCAGGAAATGGGCTATGGCAATTCACGGTAATGCCATTCGGGCTGTGCAATGCTCCGGCGACTTTCGAGCGATTGATGGAATGTGTCCTGGGTTAACATGGAAAACCTTTGGTATACTTGGATGATGTCATCGTCGTAGGAAAAACGTTTGCGCAACACCGAGACAATCTAAGGGATGTGTTTCAAAGGCTTCGAAGTGCCCACCTGAAGCTCAACCCCAAGAAGTGCGCCCTGTTTAGAGCAGTAGTCAAGTACTTGGGGCACATAATTTCAGCGAAAGGAGTGAGAACCGATGACAATTGGGTTAGCAGATTCGGTGTGCCCTTGGAATTGCATTCGAGTCAAGAATCTTAAAAGAGATGTGTCAACTACTCGGAATCAAAAAGACAAGGACAACCCCGCTTCATCCACAGTCGGACGGTATGGTGGAGCGTTTCAATAGGACTTTGGACGAACATCTCCCGAAGGTCGTAGGTGACTACCAACGGGATTGGGACCGGCAGATTCCCTTGTTTTTGATGGCCTATAGAAGTGCCGTGCATAGCACTACTCGATATACGCCGTTCGAAATCTTATTTGGTGGAATAGCTCGTTTACCCAGTGAGGTGAAATTTGGATCTCCTACCAATGAGCCCAGAAATGAAGAAGAGTACGTGGCGGACCTTAGGGAAAGGCTTAGGGACATACACCAAAGGACCAGAAGCCAGATTAAGATGACGAGCGACCGCATGAAGACCAGGTATGATGCCAAGGCAACAACGTCAGGATTCCAGGAAGGAGATCTGGTGTGGCTGTATAATCCCCATCGCCAAAAGGGGAAATCACCTAAATTGCAGCGGAACTGGGAAGGTCCCTTCAGAACAGTAACCAGCATCAACGATGTTGTCTAAAGGGCCAAAATGAAAGTGTTTCATGTGGGCCGACTGAGTCGATACAATGGCCGAAATGAGGATGCACTTGTTCGGGACGAACACGTCTAAGAGGGGGGCAGTGTAGCATAATAATAACTACGCTCCCTAAAAGTATGATGCAACAAATTCCGAAGTGTCTTTTCGTTCTGGCAGAATTTTGGTTCGAAGTGTCCTTTCATTCGAGGTTCGTGTCTGCGATGAAGTCTCCACAGCTCATGTCAACAAAAGAGAACAAGAGAGAATTATAATTGCACGAAATGATTGTCATCATGGAATTATTACATTAGAATTTTTCTTGTTCCAGTGGTCGAAGAATTTGCTAGAAGTTTCTGGCTATCAGAAACTTCTGCTATATAAGGACAGATGGCGATCAAAAAGGGGCAGTTGGTTTAGAACCGTGGCGAAGAGATTGGAAAAGTGATAATGGGCGAAGTTGTAATTTGGTGATAAATTGAAAGTTGAGAGTGAACAAGAAGAAGCAATTAGTTTGGATTTGTGAATTAAGTAATTGAAAGGAGATAAAGTGATTTGAGAGGAAAGAGACCTTGTAAGAAAAGAATTTGCGAAGAATAGTATAGTGAGAACTTGAATTGTTTTATAGACTAGAAAATAAAGAAATAAATTTCACAGAATATCGTTTTATCTACTCGAGCCGTAGCTTGCATATTACAATATATATGCTTATATTACTTTATATTGTAGCATAATAATAACTACGCTCCCTTTTCATTCTGGCAGAATTTTGGTCCGAACTGTCCTTTCATTCTAGGTTCGTGTCTGCGGTTTCCACAGTCCATGTCTACGAAAGAGACGGATAATATCACGGATGAGAGGGAATTATAACTGCAAGAATGATTGTCATCTTGCAATTTCTCTTTTTCCAGTGGTCGAAGAATTTGCTAGAAGTTTCTGGCTATCAGAAACTTTTGCTATATAAGGACAGATGGCGATCAGAAAAGGGAGCAGTAGTTTCTAAACTGTGGCGAAGAGAGTAGAAAAGTGATAGTGGGCGAAGTTGTAATTTTGTGATAAATTGAAAGTTGAGATTTAACAAGAAGAAGTAATTAGTTTGGATTTGTGAATTAAGTAATTGAAAGGAGATAAAGTGATTTGAGAGGACAGAGACCTTGTAAGAAAAGAATTGCGAAGAATAGTATAGTGTGAACCTGAATTGTTCTAGAGACTAGAAAATAAAGAAATAATTTCACAGAATATTGTTTTATCTACTCGACCCGTAGCTCGCATATTACAATATTTTTGATTGAATGCTATTTAACAAGTTTAATAATACCTGTGGGAGATCTCTCATCTTTTATTTATTAAACAGTTGTTTTGAATTCATTATCAGCGCCCGTATAATAATAATAGTAGCATATACATATATATATATAAATATATCTATAATCTTTTCCTATTCACCATTTAAATTCCATTTCGAGGTACACAAATGTAAAGAAAATATATATAATTGCAAAATGTTCTGTATTCAATTCCAATTATTATTCAATTAATAAAGGCAAACTTGTTATGTTAGTTTAAATATTAAATAGTGCGTCTCATTTCGATGGCAAGGTTTGTTAGTCCGCGCGGTAAGTAAAGGAGAGTACCAGTTTAAAATCAGCGGACGCTGGCACATGGCAGAGTGGGTGTAGACCTACTAGGAGGACGAACACCAGTTCCTTCCAAGGTAGTGTTGGGCTGTTAGGTACCTTTTTTTTTTTTAGGATTCTTGCATGCATATTTTTTTATGTAGTGGTGATCATGGGGATGCGTAGGTCCAAGAACCCACCCTCCGACGAGCAAAACTGAGACCAGCAAGGCATGTGCCCGCACCGAGCAACCCAAAGTTTCTTTTCCCTTCCTTCCCTTAAGTCCACACCCATTTCGTCGTTCCCCCAAGTTTTTTTCAGTCTCCAGTAGACTATCATCTTTCCCCCACCCCAACTCAATCACCTCCATTACAAATCCCTCTCATCCGTAAACCATTTGTCAATCTCGTATCTTCTTATTTTCTCAGCTTTCATAGATCTTAGATTATTGTTAAACCATTTATTTGGACGACTTTTAGTATTTTTTAGTGTTAAGAATTTGTTTATAGTGTGAAGAAAATTATTACTAAACATATAAGCCAACGATTCGATATCAGTACTACTGTCTTCCCGTTCAAAGTTTAAGTTTCGTAGTTCATCACAAAATTTAACACAGTTGTATTTGACAGTTTGTATTGTCGTTTCTCCTCTTAAGATATTAGCAAAGATATTGATTTTACTTATATACTTTCGTGAGCACTAATTTTTAACTCACTCGCAGTACTCGATTTAACATTATTTGTGTTGTATGGGTTTCAGTTGCACATATAAAATAAAAATTTTGATCATTAATTATGGATTCTAAATCATCAAAATTAGTAATCACGCCTTGCACATTATGATATAGGCGTCGTAATTCACATAATTGCTAGTAATTTATTTTGCTTCTTTCTGATAATAGCTGCCTTCTGTAAATTGGACAGTTGATACTTCTAGTATCATGATTGAAATTTATATTATCAAAGTTTGTTTTGCATTTTGCTTTGTAACAGTTGACACGTTTAACTTTTCACTAGTACAATTCTTAATTTCGTGACTTGTTTCACCACATTTGGAGCAGATTTTATCACTTGTGTAATTTTCTTGCTTTATGGTTATACCCCAAGCATTTAAAACGCCTTCTGACGTGCACTTCTTCGTAAAAAATCCTATCATATTTAATATAAATAACTTTCTCTTGCATTATTTCTTTAAATGCTTGATTATCCACTTCTAAAAGAGTATTGAATATTGAGTTATTTTTAAAAGATTTGTACACTTGAAAACATTTTATTTCATTAAACGCGAAATTATTCGGACTTTTAATCGCTTCCACTATGACATTATAAACCAAATTTTCACTCAAGCCGCTCACTAAAATTGTCGAATTTTATTTTTGGCATATGTACCTCGTAGTTTTCGCTCATTTTGTTTTTTATTTCATCCCCAATTTTCTTTGCAGATTCCTCATTATCACAACTAATTGCTATCGCCCCATTTTTCCGTTCAAACAAATTATTCACTTTAACTTAAAGTTCAACAAGATTAACTTTGTTTTTAATATCAGACTTTGTTTGATCTGGTTTTTGAATAATTTTTGATTTAACCAAAACAGGTGCAATATCAACGGGTCTTTTCAGTAATTCTTCATATACAGTTGTCTTTTATTCTAACTAAATAACTCACTCTGTGCCACATTCTCACTCAAATTCTGTTTATTTATATTAAGAGATTCGGCAGCCTCCTGTTTTAACAGCATAAACTTTTCCTCTAATAAATTTCTCACTACCGACTCCACTTCTTTTACAATAGCAATCTTGCTTGAATCAATGTTTTTTGTTAGATCTGCATGATTTTTATCCAGCAATCTCACAGAATCCAAGCAATTCTCACAAGTGAAACCGGAGCCAATCATGTGGTTTTGCTCGAGGAATTTAATTTGGTAGTCCTCGAGCTGCAAACATTTTTTACCATGAAACGACTTTTGCAATGACCGTTACATGGGAATAATGTATCATTTGAGATTGCTTTTTCACATTTACCACATTCACTATTCATTTTATTCACTTCCTCGATTAATTTAATTCAAGTTATTGTTTTCTAGACCAATCATTTCACTTTTACTTCAATTCTGCTAAAGAATCACACAAAAAAATGGATTTAGAACTCCCGTAATATAAAACTGCGACCGATCACTTAGACTTTCTCTCTCTCACCATTTGGTGTGTTAGGCGGAAGATGAAATGCTCTCTTGAAATAGTATCGAAGTAGCTTTTCCATTGTCTCATACTGCTTGTCTCCTCAAACTTGTGCCGCATTTAAAAGAATAAATTACGATACGTCTTCAAACACTATATATTTGCTACTATGCGCAATGCTTTTGTTCATGCAGCATTTTCTCCAGGCTGCTTTAGTGGCCGTTTTTGACTTCGCAGAAAATCTACTATATCTTCAATGAAGAGAGCAAATAAACTCGGGCTCAAAACACATCCTTGCCTTACTCTAGACCACGACTTGAACCATTCTGATAAGTCCTCATCATTCCATGCAGGAGCTTTTGTATTATCACATAGTTTCCTTTTCCTCAGTTGAAATGACTCCACAACACTCTTTAGTACAAACACATGGTCAATAGTGAAATAACCCGACCGCTTGGTATTCTTTCAGCAGTTTATTTGCGTTTATCCATTCTGTAAGTCGAACGTGTAAAATTTAAATTAAATATTTGTCTATTCAGTGTTATCAGATTTGTTTAATGAAATCTGCTAACGTAAGAGCAAGAAACTGCCAAATTTGTTAAGCCATATAAAAGAAAAATGCTAAGAACCTGCTGTATATATATAAGTGTTCTTTCGTTTTATTACTTACAGTTCTGTGAAAAATAATTTGAAATTGAATCAATTCTAAGAAAATGATTGAATAGAAACGAGTGTATCATACCAATTTCATTTTAATTTTTAATGCATTTTTATTATTATCAATTCATTAAACTTATATGCTAGACAAAAAATGGTTAAAACTAACTTAACTAACTTAACTATGTTATTCTAATCTAACTTACTGGCCCTATGCGGGCGCTCTATGCTAAACCTAATACTTAGAACTATGTCTTTCGACGTACCTTACTTCAATGCTTTATTTATTTCATTATTTTTTTTATTGATAATTACTAAGAAAAATGTTGATAAAATTAAGAAACTTAGTGAATAAATTTTTTTGATTTGTTGGGTCTTAAATTTAAATTTTAAAAAACTACCTCAAAATAAATCTTAAAACTACCTTATTCTATCTTAATCTATCTTACTCTACCTTAAGTAATTCGATACACACTATTCTTTTTTTTTGTTTTTTTTTTCTATCGAAGTGCTGTGATAAAGTTTAAATTTTTTTTTATTTCTACCTATTTACAATAAACCTAAAATACCTAAACCTATACTATGGAAGTCGGCCATGGATATACGAGTAAAATAGCCAACCTTAAACACGAAACAGGCTACCCTGGATTAGGGGAAATGACGAAGAAGTTTCCTCTCTTTCAGCTAGCCACCAGAATTGTCCGTACTGACGTTGTACGTCCTCTATATCACGTGTGTAACGTCTCTGTCGTAGTTGATTCGAATATCTACAACTGCAAGAGCAACGTGGAAGATTAGCGGCACTGCCATTCTATCCTGGATCAGACCCTTCTCATCAAAATAGAGGAACGCCTCTGGGGGAGCAAAGCCGTTAAGGCTACACTCTCTCGTGATACTCGTAATTGGGGTAATAAGCCCCGGAGATCAGGTTGTTCATCGAGCTCATTGCTCTTGCAATGTGCTTTCGAATCAGCTTGATAACGAAATTATCCACTCTTATCAGGTTAGCCCTGTAGTACAGGAGATCATTGAGGTAGAATTTTATGTACTGCCCTCTCAAACACCCGAATCTTTTCCAACAAGCTTGCTCCCACGTTGAACCACACAGGACATCTACGAGCATGGGCGGGATGAGGGCCGTGTAGCAGATTACCTTTACCCTTGCATCGAGTTGCTTGCTATAAAAAAGTCTTCTTGTAAGGGCAAAAGCACCTCTGGCTTTGGCCAGAGCAGCATCTATATGCTTGTTAAAATATAGATATTGGTCTAACCAAAGTCCTAGGTATCTGACTACATTTCGACTCGGAAGTGACTGTCCAACAATTGAGAACTATCGCCAATACTTTCTGGTATCCTTAGAGGCCCCAGACAACGGCGTCCTAAAAAGAATGGTTTCCGATTTCTGGAAATTTTTTTATAATTTGCACGTGTTAAAGGGATATAAATACCCTTATACTAATTTTTAGAACACGTGCGTTTTTGTGGAAAGGAAGAGACAGAGAGAAAGACAGAGTGGTGTGGTTTGAAACTCGGGTGGTATTAAGTTTCTGTAAACTCCAAGGGTGGCTGTCTAGATAACTGGGGAGTATTTTGTTTTGTTTTCGCTATTATTGTCGTTGCTTATGATTCACTGTATTTCTCTCCGTCCTCCTGATGTCATCATCACGATCAAGTTGCATTTTGGCCATATGACCACCCTACTGCCAGTGTTATGCCTTCACAGTAGAGTTGTCTTAAATTTCGCAAGTGATCGACTTATTTATTTATTTCATGCGAAATAAATAGACGATTCTCAACATCAGGATTCGAACCGTGAATCAATAGCGTGGCAAGCGATGATATTACCACTACACCACGGCCACCCTCAACTTCCAGTCATAGCAATATCGCTGAATCTTATCGAATTCACGTTGCAAGAGCAGTGCAATGACCTCGGTTTTTGGTCCTGATCTGTATGCGATCGAGTCGTCTGCGTACGCTATGGCATGGTGAAGTGATCCTATACGATCGCTCTTGTAAATGTTGAAAAGAATCGGTGAATTAACCGCACCTTGTGGCAGACCGTTTTTGATTTGAAGAGTTCCAGCAGAAGTCACATTCCTACTTTTGACAATGAACTGTCTACTAGTGAGCGTGTTATAAAGTGTGCACATCAGTGGTTTGCTTGTGCCCAACCTGTCCGGCTTGTAGAAGAGTCACTCTAACCATATGGTATCGAAGGCCTTCTCCAAGTCAATCAGGCAGGCACCCACTGTTCCATGCTTTTGTTCCATTGGATATCAGATACCAGTTTAGACGCGGCATGTATTGTATCATGCCCCGCCTTAAAACCGAATTGGTTATCCGGAATTATTTTATTATCCTCAGTCCACCTAATCAGGGCTCTATTGTTCACTTTTTGGAATACCTTGAAGATGTTCGGAAGGAGACTTATCGACCGGACTTTTGCCGGTTTGGAAGTATCCTTACTCCTTTTTGGGGATGGGTTGTGTCACTGCTGTTTTCCAATGCGCTTGATAATGTGCATTATTCAACGCATTGTTAAACAGAGTGGTGTAAATGTCCACCGCTTCTAGAGGGAGATGCCGAGGCACAATGTTCGACACTCCGTCGATTCCCACAATGATTTTTTCTCAATGATTCGAAGATCGCTTGTAGCTCCACCTTCGATATGTACTGGGGATGTAGCCTTTCATCGGCAGTGACATTATTTGCCGTAATATCGTCATTGAACTCGGTAAAACCTATGTTCTCGGATTGTCAGTGCTCTATATTTTTTTTTTTTTTTTTTTTTTTTATAATCTGCGCGCGCCAAAGGGAGTATTAATACCCTTTAATTGTTTCAGGGCACGGGCGTCAGGGAAAAGGGGGAAGAGGAACAGAGGAGGTACCTATGCACGTTGGCTTTGAATGTTTGAAGGTTGTAGTGATGGGGAATTACAGAGCCTGGTAGATCGTTCCACATTCGTGTTGTTCGGCTTATAAACGAATCCCTATATTTGACAGTACGACCGAAGTTTGGCTTCAGGGTAAACTGATGTGCATTCGAAGCATGTCGCGTATTGCGGGTGAAATTTTGAAGGGGTGGAATGCAACTGGCTATTTCGCTGGAGCATTTTTTGTGGAAAAAACGATAAAACAGGGAGAGACAGGAGACATTTCTCCGATGTTCTAGTGAATGAATGGAATTCACAATGTCTCTATCACCTATAAGTTTTAACGCGCGATTTTGTACCCTATCAAGAATGTGCAAAACGGTCTTGGGTGCACCAGACCAGATATGGGCGTTATATTCCAGCTTAGGGCGGATGAATGCCTTATAAATTGAGGCCAGATCAGACGGGGTAAAATATTTCTTGCACCGTTTAAGGAATCCTAGACATTTTGCAGCATTTTTGGCGACCTCAAATATGTGATCATTCCATCGAAGATGGTTATTAATACACATACCGAGAATGGCAAGTCTTTCGGTTTCAATGATGCAAGTACCATCCATGGATAATGGTTGAGGGTTTTGGTTTTGCTTGAGAGACAGAAGACAGCATTGTGTTTTTTAAGCATTAAATTCCACTCGGTTGGTTGAACCCCATTTAATTATGCTGTCTAGGTCGGAATTTAATGTGTTTAACATACGTTGCCGTTCCCCTTCTACGGCCGAAGAGCAAGGACGTGAGTTAGGAAACGAATATGAAAAACTGAGGGTACTGTCATCAGCGAAGGAATGGATTGGATTAGAAGTTGCAGACAAGAGATCATTTATAAAAATGAGAAAGAGAGTCGGAGACAAAACAGAGCCTTGGGGAACACCAGCATTTATTTGGTGAATTGCAGACTTGAAGCCATCCAAAACAACTTGTATTGAACGCCCCGAAAGGTAATTTCTAATCCATTGAAGAAGAGACTCATCGATGCCATATGCACGCATTTTCGACAAAAGAGCCTGATGCCAAACTCTGTCAAATGCTTTTGAAATATCAAGCGCAACCATCTTGGTTTCACCGAAGTGATGGAGAGATTGGTTCCACTTCTCGGTGAGATATGCCATCAAATCACCAGTGGACCTGTTGCTACGAAAACCATACTGCCGGTCATTAAGGAGTTTTCGTGAATCGAGATATTTCATAAGCTGACGATTTATCAGCGTTTCCATGACCTTGGAAAGAAGGGACGTAAGTGCAATGGGTCGGTAATTGGACGGGGAGGAAGATTCGCCTTTTTGGGGACGGGCTGGACAAATGCTGTTTTCCATCTACTCGGAAAGAGCCCTGAAAAGTAGGATAGACAGAAAAGCTTACGCAGAGGTTTTGCCAGCGTAGAAGAACACCTCTTCAGAACTATGGGGGGGATACCATCTGGACCAGCGGATTTGTGTATGTTAAGACCTTTAAGTACTCCTGCAACTGTACGAGTGCGAAAGTGGACTTGTCCCATGGAAAATTCGACGCTCTCAAATACAGGTGGAGACAAAGCATTATCTGGCAGCGTGGAGTTCGCTGCAAAATGCACAAATCCACAAATGTGTGCAGGCAGTTTAAAGTTTGTCGACCCGTGTCGGTCAGTTGTAACCGTACGTCGGACAGAATAAGATCCAGATAGGAGTCGCTTCTAGGAAACAACGAACTACGAGTATCTGTAGCTTTCAAATCGAGTCTATACTCGACACTGTGTCGACCCCACCAATTGAATAGTAGGTTCCCTCTAGGATTAGGTGTGTTATTTCCCCAATCTCTATGTTTGGCGTTAAGATCTCCGGCAATGATGAAATAATTCTCCTCCGACTCCAGCCTTAGGCAACGAAAAAGTGTCTCGAGCTCTGAAATAAATAAAATAGATTGAGTAGCTTCAGGTGCATAGAGTGCTATCATGTACATCCTCTTTTCCACTATGGAGAGGGATGCACTCGATACACGCTTCCAGCACCTGGAATCTTCGCACTTCACCGCTGTATATACCTTAAATTGCAGCTGCTTTTTAATTAAGATCGCAACACCTCCTCCTTGTGTGGAGTTGGGTCGGTCTCTTCTGACAATATTGTATTTATTGTGCCCCAATTTGTGCTTCTGGGATAACTTTGTTTCGCTAACCATAAGCACATCCGGGGTTTGGTCTTCAAACAACTTAAACAATACGGCTCTTCGCTCGATCCTAATCAGTGAATTCACATTCACCGCAAGGATCTTCAAGGATTGCTCCTCCATGTTCGTACCCATTACGACTGGAGGTGCGTTAGGCCCAGCAGAAGTGCGTAAATCTGGTCCACCCTCTTCGCCTGCTCCTCTACCTGACGCTGAAGCTCACCCATCTGCCCTTGGATAGCGAGCAAGATGGACAACAGGTCATTTTGAGCCTCCGGTGCTCTAGGCGCTGGGGCCTTAGAAGCAACCTTCGGTCTTTTCTGTTCCGTATTTCTCCGGCCTGCCGTCATTTGGGCGTAGGTCATTTGGGGAGTCACGGATTTTACTTGAATTGGAGCAGGTAGACGTTTCACTACGACATTCTGCTGGCGAACCAGATTTACTTTCTTAATATACTGGAACTTAGGAAACCCCCGATAGTTTGCGATCTGTCCCGAGTTCCTGCATAAAGCACAAGCGAGCTGACTCTTATTTGTAAATCCATCCTCACCCAGAGTGCATTCTTCTGCTTTGTGGTTCTTTCCACACTTAACACATCGAGGCTGCATTTCGCAGTTCGACGCGGCGTGACCGAACCTTTTGGCAGCGAACACATTGTAAAATGTTTTCGCTCCTTTTTAATTTTCCCCATGCGGCAGCCTGCCTTATCTAGGACTTTGATAATCCTTAGACCATCCAGTTTGCTATTGGGTGAGAGCTTTTGGCCCTAGCTGTGATCAATGGCTTGACCCCTACGAAATGGAGATCGCACTCTTTTTCTTTAGCAGAGCAAGGAGCGTCTCCGGATCGGTAGACGGTTCTCTCCCCCTCAGCAGCATTGTTTGCCGCTTTTTCCCCTTCGGGGTGAAGGAGAAGAACTCCATCGTCGATTCGTTTAAATTTTTTGTTATTTTATGATAGTGCTTCTCTGTACTGCAGTGGATAGCATGTCTATCGTTATTAAGTCTTTTAGTATAAAAATTACTGCCTATGGCCGACTTACGTAGCTCGAATGTCTCCTTCAGTTCCATTTTATTAGTATTGATTGGAGGCACCTATGTCGTCGTTGTCTTCTGCTGTTGTTGTTGTTCTTGTTGCTGCTGCTGCAGCTTTGATTCAGCTCCTTGTTGTGCTGTTGTTGCCGTTGCTTTTATGGTAGCTGCTTTGGCTGCTTTTGTTGTTGTTGTTATTCTTGTGATTATGGTTGTTGTTGTGGTTGCAGTTGTGGTTGTTGTTGTTATTGCTGTGAGTGCTTAATCTCTAACTGGTGTTCCTTCTCCCCTCGTGCCATTTGCTTGGCTTTGATGGAAAGCACCTTGCAGCTATTGCAGCTGCTTAATGCTGCTGTTTAGCTGTTCCACTCCTTCCTCTTCATCCTCGGACTCTGAGCCTGCTAGAGAGGCGAAACTATTACTTTCCCCCATGTAGCGACCTTCTCCACTGTCGGAAACGTATGGGAATTCTTCACAGTCATCTGTTCTCTGTCATTTTATTATTGCTGCTACTGTTCCCAGGCCCCACTTCCCTCACTCCAACCGGCAGCTTTTCAGTTGAAGCTGATATGGAGGGACACTTTACCAAAGGAGTTGGTTTTATTTTATTCCTCCTTTTCCCGGTGCCTTCTGTGGCAACCATTGCTGGATGGCCTGACGCAACTGCCTCATCGGCTGTTATTTGTTGGTCCGCCACTTCCACTAATGGGACTGCGGACTTCTCATTATCTCCCATCACGTGTTAGTTACACTGTTTGTTTTTATTATTTTTTATTTTTTAATTACTAAAAAAAAAAAAGTTTGGATTTGCCCGGAAATTGAACCCACGATCAACGACTCACTGTCCACTGACACTGCTGCTAGGCAAAGCTAATCTAATTCTTTTTTACTAATAAATGATTTACTATGCACTTACTAGAAGTCGAAACACGTGTATACTCCACGAAGGTCTATGAACGACTTCGTGTACCATACCAATATAAGTGTTTAATAATGTTAATTTACATTTACTAATTTGAATGTTAATTTTGAATATTAAGTTATAAAATTGTTGTGAGTCACTGTATATAAACGCATCGCACCATCCTAGCCAAAGTCCATCATTCAACAGCCGACCATCTGCAATACCGAATAAAGAAGAATTCACCATCACGCCATCTCACAGACGCATCGGGCAGACATGCAGTTTTTCACCTCTCTTCAACTAACACACACACACTTGAATGCATGCACATATGCATTTATCTCTGGTACAAAACACACACTGCTCGTGGTGAATATTGGTTCGGCTGCTGATGGTTGCTGATGGTTGACCATCGATGATCTCGTCCACTTGGATTTCGGACTCAGGACAATCTACAACTTTGTGATATACTCGTACTCATACATATCTTATATTCAAATAAATACATATATTTTGTGTTCCTAATTGGTCTTGGGTCACAGTCATTCGTTTCTGGGTGCCAATTCACTTAATCTTACTTCTACCCATTCATTAACAATAAGATTTAAATGTATTGTAATATTCTTGTTTGGGTTCGTAATAAAACTATCTTCCGTGTATTTTGTGACAAATTATTTAAAACAAACAAAATCACTGTCAATTTCAGAACAATTGGATCACTTTATTCCCAATTGTTTCCGTAATCACACTTTACTTTTCTGGTCACCAAATCACTTCTCTGTTTATTCCCACTTCTCTTTTTACTGTACAAAGGTCACTATAAAACTGCTTAAAACTGACTGACTTTCCCCTGCTGATCGTCGGTGTATTTATACCAGATCGAAGAATTTCTAGAACATTTCTGAACACAATTGTGGAACGTCTTCTAGAAGATTTCCGAAAACAGTTGAAACGCTCTACCATTCCGTCAGATTGTGGATGAAGCGGAGTCGTGCTCGTCTTTTTAATTCCTAGTAGTTGGCACACCTCCTGGAATATCTTCGTTTCGAAGTTCCGTCCCTGGTCGAAATGCAGTTTCATAGGCATGCCAAATCTGCTCATCCAGTTGTTGACAATCTGCTCTACGATAGTCTTCGCTTCCGGCCATTTGCTGAAGTTGTCCATGACTACTAGGATGTAACGGTTGCCATTATCAGTTTCCGGAAATGGGCTGGCGATGTCGGCGGCGATTCGTTCAAAGGGTGCGCTCATATTGTACTGATGCTTCTTGCCCGCGCACCTTAGTTCTGGGTACCTTGCTAGCTGCACACACGAGGCTTTTTCGGCACCAACTTCCTACATCGTCCCTTGCACTGAGCCAATAAAAACGTTCTGGCACCTTCTCCAGCGTCTTGTTGGCACCCAAATGACCTACGGATACTCCATCATGCATTTCTCGTAGCACCTCATGTATTTTCGATCGCGGCAAGATACGCTGCATTATGAAATCTTTTTCGTCCGGCCTTTCCCATTTCCTTTTTAGCACACCATCTTCAACATGAAGGGAGTCCCACAGAGCCCAGTATGCCATGGGAGTGGGTTCTGGGCTTCTGTCCGAGATATCTTGTCCATCGGTTTTTTTTTTTCATGAACTCCTTCCACGCTAATATCGGCTGGATGTCCGGGTCTTCTTTCTAAGCATTGCAGATTTCCTCTGCAATCCAACCGTCCATAGGTTCAGCTCTTACCCGTTGAATGGAAATAAGGTCCGCCGTACATGGTCGTCTGGATAACGCATCCGCCTTAGAATGGAATTTTCCTTTACGATGCTTTAATTCATAGTAGTACATCTGATCATATCCAACCTTCCAACTGATCGGACGTGTTTTTCCTCCTTTCCCAGCCGCAAATTAAGTGCAATTTAATTTTGCGTAAGTTTATTGCAATTCTTGATTTTTGTCAACTTGCAATTTTCGGTCATTAACCTTATTTCGCTAGCTTCATATTGCTTCCGAGTATTTGTGTCACTTTGCCTTCGCCCAGTTTTGTTTAAATCTGCAATCGCGCACTGTGTCATTGTGCCAACAAACCACATTCACCCCATATTCATCCGTTTTGCTTAGTTTTGCAATTGCGAACTTTTAATCGCGTTCTGCGTTTTGTCAATAAACTGTGTTCATCCTAAATTTTCTCTTCTTCGCTGACCTACCCCAAACCTTAAACAATGTCGAAGCTATGTGGATACTAGAATTGTTCGTGTAACGATACCAACGCGGATGTCTTTGCGGTAATTCTTTTCACCCTACGTGTGTTGGACTGAGAAAACGTGCTGTCGGTTACCTCAAAGAGTTCTCCAATAACTTTTTGTTTTTCTGCGACGATTGTAAATTAATTTCCCTGTCTCACCTTATGCGTGCCATTAAGTGTATTAGTGACTCCATTACCTCATTAATGTCGGACAATAAACTCTGTTATAAAAAATTGCTTGGCCAGTTATCTAAGTTCGACGAGCTCAATAAATGTTTTGACGAATTGAGCAACTTTACAGACCATTCTACAAATCTTCTCAAATATAAACTAAAAAGTATAGACAAGCAGCTTACAGGTATCGCTGATGTACTAAAAAATCCCCCAAGTGATTCTGCGAACCCCAGTCTTTTATCACTTAAAAATGACTTGTTATCTGCCCTTGACTCCCGCCTACCCTTAATAAACGACTACATTAAGTCTTGCGTTCGGTCTTCGTTTGAATCCCACTTACCATCATTCAACAACTTGCTTAAATCCCTTCGTTCTGATCTGGATGAGCATTTTCAAAACTCCAGTGCTGACCAACGCTTTCTCGATTTTGCGCGTATAATCGATGACTTAGGCAATGAAGTCGCTGCTTCCCGAGTCATGATGTGCGACATTGCTGAAGAAATTAAAATCACGTCTAACAAAATTGACAACATTCCTCCGCCGCACTCCAGTTCTGTATATAATACTTCGATTCTCGCTGAGATGTTAGAATCTGCGTGCACCACCTCACCAGAACCATCTTCTCCTCCTCCATCTTCACCACAAAATAACCTCCTCTAGGAAACCGAAGCTTGTCCACCACCTGCTATGCGATCTGCTCCACAACCCGCTCCACGATTTGCTCCGCAACCTGCTACGCAACCCCCACCCATAATTGTACGTCTCAGAACAACATGGACCCTCTCCGAATGGAATCAAAGGCTTGACAAGCTCAGAATCGGCAACAAATGCGAATGCGATGATTACATTGATTTCATAGTTAATGGAGCTCCTAGGCTAGCAGATACCGTCTGGATGACACAATTCTTTCAACGGAATTTCACCATCACCATCAACAACTGTATGAAAATCACCCCATCAAATACCAAGAAATCCAGCTCTTTCAGCCTCAAAATTCCAAAGAAATACGGATGGCTTTTCTTCAACCCATCTGGTAATGTTTTTCACCTGGATAAGATAAGTATGAGAAGAGTTAATCCCAAGGTCCCGGAAGCTGACAACATTAAGTTTAATCGTAAATCTAATTTTAATAATAAGCCTAAACGTAAACTTAGTTCTAATTCTTCTCACTTAGTTCTAATTCTGCCTCTCCTAACAATTCTATCGCCTTCTCTACACCCCCTTCCATCGACTCGCCACCTACCGCAGCACCCCCTATTTTTGATCCGCTGTTTCCTCCCACCGTTAAACTCACGTCTAAATTAGCCGACCCCACGTCAACGATTAATGACCTCGATGGCCGCTATATTATGTCAAGATTACGCGATCACCGGCGTTTTGAAAATGTTCGCCTTTACCTTGCATATTTATATGACGTGTGCATCGACGGCAAAACAAAGACGAATGTCATGGTTTCGATTCAAAAAGAGGGCCTCACAATCGATCCTTTGGCCCTGAGAAAAATCTACACCCGTTTTCATGAGAGTCTTAATATTTCCTCTTCCACTGTTGATAAAGACCTTTCGACCTTTGCTTCTCATATTGGCTCCAAATGTCTCTCGTATCTCAATAAGACCCGCAGCAACTTTAATAATTATTTTCGTCCTTAACTCCCATCCAGTCGTTCCATCTAATTCAGTCGGAATTACTCCGCAGTTCCTTTCCTTTTACTACCAGAATGTTAGAGGACTTCGCACCAAATCCTCGATGGTGCATCTTAGCTCACAAACACTTCCTTACGACATTTTTGCCCTAACAGAAACCAACCTTTCTCCCAATTTTCTGAACTGTGAATTATTCACTTCCGATTTCGAAGTCTTTCGCGCTGATGGCCAGATTAATGACGACCTCGCCTTCGGCCGTGGTGTTCAACTAGCCATTCATAATCGTCTTGATGCAACCCTCGTTAAAATCTCGAACGCCACTTCATTCGAATTCGTATGTGTTAAAATAACTGTATCCAAACGAAGCGTATACATTATCTGCTGTTACATTCGCCCTTCTCAACCCACCCAAGCATACCAGCTGGCTGTTGATGCGGTTGATTCTCTGTTTGATGCCGCAGATCCCGACGACGATTTTATAATTGTTGGCGACTTTAACCTTCCTTTTTTGCAATGGGCTCCTTCGGAGGACGAATCATCCTTCGTACCAACTAATTCCTCTTCAGAAAAAGAAACCCCCCTTACTGATCGTCTTTTCGACTCTGGCCTATTTCAGATTAGTGGTATCACCAACAACCTCGGTAGGCAGCTTGATCTCATTTTCTCATCCGATGCCTATAATTCCCTGGCTACCGCGAGTAACCATCTTCTCTCTACCATAGACCATTATCACCCCCCTCTCGCTCTTACCTTTTAATATGAACATGCCAACATTAGCGTTGATTTAGAGAACTCTCTTTCTTTTAACTTCCGTAAAGCTGACTTTGCTAAACTTAATAACCTAGTCAATAACTTAATCTTCGACCTCTCTCTAAAGAATAACACCCCCATTGATATCGCTCTCGAATTCTTTTACACAGCAATCTTTGACTGCCTTCTCCAAACTGTTCCATATTTGCCGCGAAAAAACTGCTCGTCATCTCCTCCTTGGTATAATAATGAATTACGTACTCTTCGCAATATCAGAAACAAATTATGGAAAACTTACCTGAGATCCAGATCGGCCTCAGATTTTTCATTCTACCAGCAAGCTTATTCCCGCTTTTCCATCCTCTGCGAATCCCTCTATCTCGAATACCTCGACAGAATGCAATTAAGCCTAATCACAGATCCTAGGCGTTTTTACCAATTTATAAACGTTAAAAAAAGGCCCGATGGCTTCCCATCCACTCTAAAATTATTCAATACATCATCTGCTGACTCTAAAGCAATCGCCAACCTCTTTGCCACCTTCTTCAGTCAATCGTATTCTGACCACGTTTACGAACCGGATCTTGACTATTTCAGCTACCTGAACAACTGCCCACAAACCTCCCTTGTCTCAGTTGACATAAGGACTGATATGGTACGTGAAAAGATCAATCAACTTAAGGATGATTTTTCCCCAGGCCCTGATGGTCTGCCCGCCATATTTCTAAAAAAATGTGTAAATGTCTTATGTCAACCGCTTACAACTCTCTTTCGACTCTCACTCTCTCAAGCTGTTTTCCCTAAATTATGGAAGGACTCCTTTATTTTCCCCATCCATAAAAAAGGCAGTAAAAATGACATATCAAACTACCGACCCATAGCCAAACTCTCTTCTATACCTAAGTGTTTTGAAAGCATTGTCTATGACTCACTTTATTTTCACTACAAATCCATCTTATCTCCACAACAGCATGGTTTCTTAAAGGGTAGGTCCACAACGACTAACATAACCGAATTCGTTTCTAAAACACTGCAAGCATTAGAGAAAGGTAAGAAAGTGGATGTCATTACGACCGACTACAGCAAGGCGTTTGATAAAATATGTCACCAAACTATTTACCTTAAACTTAAAGCCTTCGGTTTTCCCCCCTTTTTCATCTCATGGTTGCGATCGTACCTAGTGCAACGCCGGTACACGGTTCTCTTTAGATTTTCAGTCTCTGATCCCACTAAGGCCACTTCGGGTGTTCCTCAAGCAGTCACCTTGGTCCACTGATTTCTGTCTTAACAATAAACGATGTTGATCACATCATAAAAGACTCAGATCTGTCTATTTACGCGGATGACATGAAAATCATTAAGACAATATCTACCCCCACTGATTCTCTCTTACTTCAAAACGACCTTAATTCATTCTACACATGGTGCGACAAAAACTACTTAGAACTTAACGTCGGCAAATGTCTATCCATAACGTTCTCCCGTAAGCGTCTTCCCCCACCCCTCAGAACCTATTACTTTCGCAACGAGCCTGTTCCCGCAGTCTATTATTATTATTTGTGTATTGTGTATTATTTGTGACAGGGAGCTAAACTTCCGTTCCCACATTGATCAAATTATTCACAAGGCCACTTCTTCTCTCGGTTTCATAAAACGCCGGTCTAAAGAATTCTGGAACCCTTGCGTTACAAAGTCTCTTTACATCACCTTTGTTAGACCCCTCCTTGAATATGCCAGTCAAGTTTGGTCTCCATTTCACGACACCCACTCTCTTAGAATCGAAGCCGTGCAGCGCAGGTTTATCCGTTTTGCCTTACGTGGTCGCCCATGGGACGACAACTATATCTTACCCCCCTACGAAAATCGGCTAAAATTAATTAACTTGCATACCCTTATAAAACGTCGCGAGGTAGCTGACATACTCTTCGTACACCAATTATTAACTGGCACGATCGATTCTCCCGCACTACTGGAAATGATTTCACTTCAGACTAACCCACGCAACCTTAGATCCGTACCGCTTTTTCGTCTCCCTCTCCACCGCACCAACTACGGTCATTTCGAACCTATCTCCAGAATGTTGCGTCTGGCCAACAAAGCACAGAACACACTTGACTTTCATTCCAGTATATCTTCTATTAGAAATTCTCTCTATACCTCCTCTTAACAACTTCCCATACTTCCCTTCCCTTAAATGTTAGTTTTAAGTTTTAGTTTAAGATAATTGTGTGGGCCCGGTCAATAAGCATAAAAAAAAAAAAAAAAAAAATAGGTTAAGGTAAATTTAGGTTAAGTTATTTTCTAAGTTAAGGCTTGTACTAAGCTTCAATAAATAAATACAGTATTCGATGTGAATAACACCGCGCGCATCCCAAAAAACTGTCGCCATGGCTTTGTTTGCTGACAAACCCACCTTGGCCTTCTTCGGCTTCGATTCGCCAGGAGAAGTCCATTGTTTTGACTGTTCCTTGGTTTCGGGTGTGTTGTGGTGAATCCAGGTTTCATCCACGGTTACGAAACGGCGCAAAAACTCAGCCAAATTTTTCTGGAACATCGCCAAACACACTTTTGAAGTTGTCAAACGAATGCGTTTGTTGTCGATTGTGAGCAAACGCGGCACCCATCTTGCGGAAAGTTTTTTCATGTCCAAATAGTTAAGTAAAATCGAAATCACTGAGCCATGTGATAAGCCTGTGGCCTCTTCAAGCTCGCGCACTTTCACTCGCCGATCGTCCATTATCTAACCATGGATTTTGTCGACGTCCTGGTGTGATGACCTCAATTGGGCGACCAGAACGTTCGGTGTCACTTGTGCTTGAACGACCGCACCGAAATTGAGTAAAGCAGTGGTGAATGGTTCCAATCGATGGTGAAGAGTCCCCATAATATTTGTCAAGCTTTTGTTTGGTTTGTGAAAAGATCTCTTTTGATCTAGTGTAACTTGGATTGTTTTTCGACCAGTGACTTTATTTACAAAAATACATCAGCTTAAATACTATTTAACATTACAAATAAATCGTGGGAATAGAATTATGGGAATTAAAATGTGGGAGATAACAGGTGCATGATCGTCGCCAGGCGAAATGTGATGCTACGTCTGGATTTCGGGATGTACCAAGTGTAGTGAGTATCTGTGAGATTTAAGTTAAGGCCAGGTAAAAATGATACAGGAAAGTTGGTTGTGTAGAAATTGTGAGAATTAATAGCCATGGTTGATTGTTTGGTGACACAATTTTGAGCTAGTTTTAATAGTCCTACTCCAAGCAATTTGGTGCTGAGTATATTAGATCCACATACTATTGAAAGAGTTTCTTCTTGTTTTAAGGCGAATATCCAGTGATTCGGGTTGTGTAGCTGAATCCACATTTTTCCTGGACTGGCGGTCTTGAGAGTGCAATAGGACGATATTTGTTTTCTGTGGTTGAGTAAATGTATTTCACACTGATTTTCCGTAGAGTGAGTATTAAAAATAGGATGACGTTGCTTGCAGAGATATTTCCGTTCATCGTTTTGTAGACATCCTTGGTATTCAATTTGTGATAATGGGAAATATTGATCCCTATATGGACTTATGGCAAGAAATGGTGTAGATGCTTGTACGAATACGAAGGAGTCGTTATGTTGAACTGGTAATGGTATTAGTTTGAATAGTTGGAACACTTGACTGCCTAATAGTAGTAGCTTGATGAGGAGCAGAATCGAAGATGATGTTACATGGGCCTTAACTCTTAATAGCTCGCATAACTTTGGTAGATTGTACTCATCCTATCCAGGAAGTGTTAAGCCAGCTGGTATTTCTTTACGAATTTTGTTAATTTCATTCAATAGTTGTCTTGGTGATAATATTAGTGAACTTATTCTTCCTTGATGGGTGTCCGTAACAATGTCAAGAATTGCTAGTTGAGTTCGCTGAAAGTTGTCCATTAGCTTGGACACGTAAATGGTAACGGAGTTAAACACTTGCACTTCAATTACTGTGTGGTTAAGGTTGTCGATAGCGTGATCAGCTTGAGTCAACTGCTGCTTTACTACCCTGAATTGCTCCCTAATTGAAGACATAGATTTATTGAGAACATTGGCTGTCGATTCAACAATAGATGTTTGTCTTCTGCTTAATTCCAGTAGGTGTTCTTCGTTCTTGTTTGCCTTTTCGATGTTATCTTCAATATAGATTGTTTGCGACGGTTCCAATGAAATCGAACGGGGATCGTTTTTTTACGAATGGCCACCCCATTTCTATGTTTCAAAATTTCGTTCAAGCCTTCTGTTTCCTACAACTGTTGTTCTAGTTGTATTACAATTGGATTACCGATGTTGTCTGGATGTTATTGCATGGTTTCACATTTTTGCTTTAATCTATTAACGGCTTCTTTGAGCCCTTGATACTCCTGCCAATAGTTATACATGTTTAAATAAACGAAGAGATTCCAATCATCAGCGATTAGACTAGCTTCACCTAGGTCTTCAAAGTATATCCCAGGGTTGTCTGCGAAAATTTTAACTTCTACTGGACTTGGTATTGTTGTTTGGTCTAATACCGTTCCAATTAGCAATAAACCCATTAAAAGTGTTTTTAGTGGACTTATTTCAATTTAATTCAATTTATTCTTATTCTCCTTAATATAATATTTCTAATAACTACAATTATTTATTAACATTGTTTAGAGAATAGTTTGTGACATTTTATATTAAATAAATAGAGACAATGCTACATATTAAATTTTGTATTACATTGTGGGGTGATCAATAAAAAAAATATACATTAGGAAATATAATAAAAAAGAAGAAATTCAATAAAAACGAACAAGTAAATTTGAAGTGATATGAAAATAAGAAGAATTTGACTATAAAAAAAAAAATCATCAAACAAAGACAAAGTAGCGCGGCAATAATTCTATTTCATAAATATTAAAACCTAGAAGCCATAACTTTACACGTTTTAAGAATGCTAACAATGTTCTAATATTTCGTATATCTACTGGGAGCTTGTTAAACAATTTACGAGACACGATAGTGTAAGTGTTTCTAAAAAATGTAGTCCGAAAAGTAGGCAAACCAACAGCAGCGGAACTATTACTGTGTAAGCTGTATGAGTCAAAGATAGGACTTTGCATATAACCACCTCTCATAAAAAATATTTTAAGGACCTTAAAGTAAAACAAATGAATTACTGGAAGAATGTTCATCTGTCGAAAAAGATCCATAGAGTGGGCTAACCGAATTGCATTACAGACTTTCCTTACGGCACACTTTTGCAATAGAGTAAGCGGTTGCAATTTACTAAGGTAGGCTCCTCCCCAGCAGCAGATTCCATATTCTAACTTATGAAAAATTGCAAAATAAATGGTTCTAAGAGTAGTATCAGAGACAAACTTGCGCAGACGGTAAAAACATCGAATAGTTGATAGAAAATATTGTTTTAAATTAAAGATGTGTTCAGTCCAGCTTAATTAATTATCAATTGTTAACCCCAAATACTTAAATTGCTGAACTATTTCAATTTTAAAACAATTGACATTACAAACAATTTTCTCTTTATACAAATATGTAGAGCTAAGTCCTGGACAGCTGGCATTAAATAATAAGTGTTTAGTACAATCCGGAGCGTGAAATATAACACTTATAACTTATATAACACACACTCTGCAAGCTCTTTAAATGCAAGGCTAAACAGCATTAATTTTGTTTTTTCACCAAGTTCTCAGCAAGTGAACATCATGGTTAATGTCAGCAACTAGATTCAAGGGATTAGATGAGTCATAAGCGATAACGAGATCATCTGCAAAAGCTTTTACTTTTCCTACAAATGGAAGCTCAACAACTGAATTTATATATATGAGGAAAAGAATCGGACCAAGAACGGAACCTTGCGGAACACCCAGATTAATCGTTTTGGCGTCACTAAAAATGTTACAAAATTTAACTTTTTGAGCCCTATTTTTTAAATAAGATGAAAACCACTTGAAAGCAAAACCACGAAAACCAATATTATACAGCTTGTTTAAAAGAATATTGTGGTCTACCATGTCAAATGCTTTGGTTATATCTACGAAAAGTGCAGCACAAGTTTTTTTGTCATCCAAACCTTTTTAAATGAAGGAGGTGAAGTCCAAAAGCGCAGAAAAACTTGCCCTAAACCCAAACTGCAAAGGACTGAAAATGTATCCTTGTTAGGTACTGCAAAACTCTATGTTTAACGGACTTTTCAAATAGCTTTGAAATTACAGGCAACAATGAAATTGGTCGGTAGTTGGATTTGTCCTCTCTGTTACCCTTTTTAAAAAGAGGTATGACATTTGCACATTTAAATTTTTCAGGAAAGACTAAAACTCAAGTTAAAAATATGTGCTAAAATGTCAACAACATTATAGGCGATTCTTTTTAGAACAATGTTAGAAATACCATCATTTCCACAGGCATTAGAGTTCTTAATTGAATTGATTGCTTTTAAGAGTTCTAAACCAGAAATTGACTCAAAAAAGAAACTGCTTCTGCAAATAAAACTATTTGAAAGGCTGAAGTTTGTACGACATCTGCAGGACAAAACACAATTACTGAAAAAAGTATTTTTTGTAACCGTGACAAAGTAGTTGTTAAATTCATTTGCTATTTCGGTAGGATCTACGATAACAGTACTCCGCTTTGCAGCAAAAATTCATTTGATTGGTTGGAGACTTTTCTATTATTCTGTTTATAACATTCCACTCCTCTTTTAAATTACCCCGCAAATTTCCGATTTACGTGTGGAAATGCCTATCCCTACTTAATCGCACTTCATTGTTAAGTTCCTTACAAATTTTATTAAATCTATTCTTTAAGCTGAGATTATGTGGATGCTTATAAGACTTCTTTCGTAACTTTTGGTTGAGTCTAATTTTTTTTAAGAAGAGCAGCATTTATCCATGGTTTCAGTCTGATCTCTGATCTTTTCCCTAAGGATGAAGTGGGAAGAATAAAAGATATTGTAATATGCGAGCTACGGCTCGAGTAGATAAAACAATTATTCTGTGAAATTATTTCTTTATTTTCTAGTCTATAGAACAATTCAAGGTCTCTGTCCTCTCAAATCACTTTATCTCCTTTCAATTACTTAATTCACAAATCCAAACTAATTACTTCTTCTTGTTAAATCTCAACTTTCAATTTATCACAAAATTACAACTTCGCCCATTATCACTTTTCTAATCTCTTCGCCACAGTTTAAGAACTACTGCCCCTTTCTCAATCGCCATCTGTCCTTATATAGCAGAAGTTCCTGATAGCCAGAAACTTCTAGCAAATTCTTCGACCACTGGAACAAGAGAAATTCTGATGTAATAATTCTTGCAGTTATAATTCCCTTTTATCCCTGATATTATCCGTCTTTTTCGTTGACATGAGCTGTGGAGACTTCATCCCAGACACGAACCTCGAATGAAAGGACAGTTCGAACCAAAATTCTGCCAGAATGAAAAGTCACTTCGGAATTTGTTGCATCATACTTTTAGGGAGCGTAGTTATTATTATTGTACTATGCTGGCTACGGCTCGAGTAGATAAAACGATATTCTGTGAAATTTATTTCTTTATTTTCTAGTCTATAGAACAATTCAAGTTCACACTATACTATTCTTCCCAAATTCTTTTCTTACAAGGTCTCTTTCCTCTCAAATCACTTTATCTCCTTTCAATTACTTAATTCACAAATCCAAACTAATTACTTTTTCTTGTTCACTCTCAACTTTCAATTTATCACCAAATTACAATTTCGCCCATTATCACTTTTCCAATCTCTTCGCCACGGTTATAAACCAACTGTGTCTTTTTTGATCGCCATCTGTCCTTATATAGCAGAAGTTTCTGATAGCCAGAAACTTCTAGCAAATTCTTCGACCACTGGAACAAGAGAAATAATTCTTGCAGTTATAATTCCCTTTTATCCCTGATATTATTCGTCTCTTTCGTTGACATGAGCTGTGTAGACTTCGTCCCAGACACGAACCTCGAATGAAAGGACAGTTCGAACAAAAATTCTGCCAGAATGGAAAGTCACTTCGGAATTTGCTGCATAGACATAGGAGCGTAGTTATTATTATGCTACACTGCCCCCCTCTTAGACGTGTTCGTCCCGAACAAGTGCATCCTCATTTCGGCCATTGTATCGACTCAGTCGGTCCACATGAACCACTTTCATTTTGGCCCTCGGTCCTCGCTGGATGCGGTAGACAACATCGTTGATGCGGGTTACTATTCTGTAGGCACCCTCCCAGTTCCGCTGTAATTTAGGTGATTTCCCCTTTTGGCGATGGGGATTATACAGCCACACCAGATCTCCTTCCTGGAATCCTGACGTTGTTGCCTTGGCATCATACCTGGTCTTCATGCGGTCGCTCGTCATCTTAATCTGGCTTCTGGTCCTTTGGTGTATGTCCCTAAGCCTTTCCCTAAGGTCCGCCACGTACTCTTCTTCATTTCTGGGCTCATTGGTAGGAGATCCAAATTTCACCTCACTGGATAAACGAGCTATTCCACCAAATAAGATTTCGAACGGCGTATGTCGAGTAGTGCTATGCACGGCACTTCTATAAGCCATCAAAAACAAGGGAATCTGCCGGTCCCAATCCCGTTGGTAGTCACCTACGACCTTCGAGAGATGTTCGTCCAAAGTCCTATTGAAACGCTCCACCATACCGTCCGACTGTGGATGAAGAGGGGTTGTCCTTGTCTTTTTGATTCCGAGTAGTTGACACATCTCTTGGAAGATTCTTGACTCGAAGTTCCGCCCTTGGTCAGAATGCAATTCCAAGGGCACACCGAATCTGCTAACCCAATTGTAGACGATCTGCTCCGCCACGGTTCTGGCTTCCTGGTTAGGGATCGGAAACGCTTCCGGCCACTTACTGAAGTAGTCCATCACTACGAGTATATACCGATTACCATTGTCGGTTTCCGGAAAGGGCCCTGCGATGTCGATGGCGATTCGTTCGAAAGGTGCTCCCACGTTGTATTGGTGCATCTTACCTCGAGTTTTGATTCTCGGACCCTTGCTAGCTGCACACACGTCGCATTTTCTGCACCAGTCTTCTATATCTTCCTTCGCTTTTAACCAATAAAAACGTTCTCGTACCTTTTCTAGCGTCTTATTCACTCCCAAGTGGCCTCCGGTCGCCCCGCCATGCATTTCCTGTAACACCTCCTTGACCCTCGTCCGCGGTACGACAAGCTGCATTACAAACGACTTTCCGTCGGAGGATTCCCATTTTCTTCTCAGAACACCTTCTTGGACATGGAGGGAGTCCCACTGCGCAAAATATGCCTTTAAGGTCGGGCTTCTGTGAGAGATGTCCTGATGATCCGGTTTCTCCATGTTCTCCTTCCAGGCCAGAATCGGCTCGATATCCGGGTCTTCCTTCTGAGCGTTCCGGATCTCATCTACGCTCCAGCCGGCGATAGGTTCGGCTCTCATTCTTTGGATGGAAACCAGCTCCCGTTCTTCCTGACGCGCACAATGTTTACAATCCGTTCTGCATGGTCTCCGGGACAGTGCATCCGCATTAGAGTGGAGTTTTCCTTTACGAAGCTGTATTTCGTAGTCGTAGATTTGCAGCCTTTCGATCCATCTTGCGACCTGACCCTCAGGACTCTTGAACTGTAATAGCCATTTTAAGGCTGCATGGTCTGTGCGAAGAACGAACTTCCTCCCGTAGAGGTATTTGTGAAAATGCTTCGTAGCCAAGATCAAAGCTAGAAGTTCTCTCCTTGTCACGCAGTAGTTCCTTTCTGGCTTAGAGAGCACCTTGCTGAAGTACGCAACCACCTTCTCTTGGCCGTCATGCACCTGGGAGAGTACGGCTCCTACCCCGACATTACTAGCATCTGCATCCACAACGAACGTTTCCCCGGGAGTGGGGTAAGCCAGTATCGGGGCATCGCATAGCCGTTGTTTAAGTGCCTTTAAGCTCTTCTCGCACTCAATTGACCATTTGAATTGTTTTCCCTTTTCCGTCAACTGGTGCAGGTTCTTTGCGATCCCGGCAAAATCCTTCACGAACCGTCTGTAGTAGGTGGCTAGGCCCAGGAAGCTCCTTAGTTGGTGTTTGTCTTTGGGGACTGGCCAGTTTTTCACCGCTTCGACCTTCTCCGGATCGGTTCTCACTCCTTTCGCTGAAATTATGTGTCCCAGGTACTTGACTTCCGCTGTAAACAGGGCGCACTTCTTGGGGTTGAGCTTCAGGTGGGCACTTCGAAGCCTTTGAAACACATCCCTTAGATTGTCTCGGTGTTGCGCAAACGTTTTTCCTACGACAATGACATCATCCAAGTATACCAAACAGGTTTTCCATGTTAACCCTTGCAGGACACATTCCATCAATCGCTCGAAAGTCGCCGGAGCATTGCACAGCCCGAATGGCATTACCGTGAATTGCCATAGCCCATTTCCTGCGGTGAAGGCGGTTTTCTCCCGGTCTTCTGGATGGATCTGTACCTGCCAGTAGCCACTCTTCAAGTCGAGAGTGGAAAACCATCGGGCTCCTGATAGTGTGTCTAGCGTGTCGTCAATCCGTGGCAGAGGATAGCTGTCTTTCTTGGTGACGTAATTGAGCTGCCGATAGTCCACGCAGAACCGCGTGCTGCCATCTTTCTTCTTAACCAGTACAACCGGTGATGCCCACGGACTTTTGGAACTTTCAATCAGACCTTCTTTCTCCATTGCCGACACCATCTCTGCAACTTCTGTCTGCTTTGCCAATGGAAGGCGCCTAGCAGGCTGACGAATTGGTCTACTATCACCAGTGTCTATTCGATGTTGTACCAGGTGTGTTCGGCCGTATTCTCCGTCCTGTGAGGCAAATACATCAGCGTACTCATTGATAAGATTCTCTGCCATAGTTCGCTGCTCCTGATTCAGCTCACTGGACTGGAGAATCATCTCTCTCGTTTCCGCTGTCCAAGGTGATGGGAGAGGTTTTGGAGCATCACGTTCAGATATTGTTGCGACGGCGGTAATCGGCGTGCATTTTCCAGTCACCTCCCCTCGCCTTAGTTTGACAGTGTGTGGTCTTGCGTTCAAAACCCTCACTGGAACCATGGTGTTCTTTGGTTCGACTAACGTCTTTCCCACGATGTAGTCTTGAGAATTCTTCTCTGGGTCTGGTTCTACTATGTAGAATCGGTGGCTCCCAAGATCACCTTCCAGCTTCGTCCAAATGATTGTCTCTGAAGACGGCGGCAAAACTTCGTCTTTGCTGATGACTGTCCTGAGAGTTACGGCATTCTCATTTCCGTACACCATCGGAATCTCCACATTTCGATACCTCAGTACTTGCATCCCGATGTCCAAGATTACTTCATTTGCTTTCATGAAGTCTACTCCGATGATGCACTCGTCGCATATATCTGCCACCAGAAACGCATGGGAGAACGTCAGTCCTGCCAGAGTAATCGTAAGACGAACTTCTCCAAATACCTTCGCCATTTCCCCTGTTGCAGTCTTCAGGCAGTAGCTGTTGGTGTTGTGCAGCCAGGAGCTTTTGACGATATCTCTTCTTACAATGGAGGCAGTGGCACCTGTGTCGATGGTGGCTACGTACTTCTTCTTGTTGATTAGTGCCTCCACTGTCAGGCTCTTGTTATCCCGTTTGGTTTGCGAAACTTGAATGGTGGTCCTGGGGGCCTCGATTCCAGTAACCAACTTCTGCCCCGCGAAGTTGGTCCTTACGCATTTCCCGACTGCTGGTTTTGGGAAGTCTGACTGACAGGATGGATGTTATCACCTCCAGATGCTTCCTCTCTGCTTCTCCTACTTCCGCAATGTGGACAATTTCCACGTCTAGGTGCACTTCTGCACTGCCGTTGTAGGTGTCCGGTTTGGTTGCAATTCCAGCAACGGATTTGACTTCCGCGAGCTTTGTCTTCATCCATGACGGCTGTTCTCTGGCATGAGCATTCCACGACGGACATTTCCCTGACACGGTGTATTCCCTGGTATGCTTGGTCCGCAGCCTTCATTGACAAAGCGAATGCCAATGCCTCGGGGAGTGTTCGCTTTTCAGCCATCCTTACGGCCATTTGCATTTGTCTGTCCTCTATGGCCTGAATAAAAGCTTCCACCGCCATTTCGTTGATAAGTTCCTCACCGGCTTTAGGATATGAAAGATGGGCTAGTCGCTCTATATCCGCTTGCAACTGTTGGAGCGTTTCCCCCCTTTTCTGGACTCGACTACGCAGCTGAACCCTGTACACCTGCTGCATGTGTTCATCCCCAAACCGCATCTCTATAGCCTGAACCAGAGAGTCGTAGTTCTGCTGTTTATCTTCCGGGATGGTCCGCAAGAGCTCCGCAGCTGGACCCCTCAGTGCAAGCGTGAGTGCAATAGACTTCTCTTCATCGTCCCAGCTATTGGTCATTGCGGCCGCTTCGAATTGCCTCTTATAAATTGGCCATGATGTTTGACCATCGAAGATAGGAGGCTGCATCTCCTTTCTTCTCAGACCGTCAGTGGAATATTCCCGTGCTTTCTGTCTCTTCACGTTGCTGAGCTCCTTAGCAAGATTTTCGACTTGCTTTCCTACTATCTCGAATTGCGTATCCACTTTTCCAAACTGAGTCTCTATCTTCCCGAACTGAGTTTCATGTTTCTCAAAATTTTCATCGAATCTAGTTTCGACTTTTTCGAGTTGCGTCTCGACCTTCTCGATTTTCTCTTCGATCACTTCGAATTTGGATTCCAAGTTCTTGTTTTGCTCATCAAGTTTACTTTCCAGAGCATCTAGAGAATTCTTTTGTTCGTCCATCTTAAGTTCTAGAGAATTCTTTTGTTCGTCCATTGCTTTCTTTTGTTCGTCCATTGCTTTCTTTTGTTCGTCCAGCTTAAGCTCTAGAGAATTTCTTTGGTCGCCCATTGCTTTCTTTTGTTCGTCCATTGCTTTCTTTTGTTCGTCCAGCTTAAGTTCTATAGAATTCCTTTGGTCTTCTATTGCTTTCTTTTGTTCGTCCATGACTAACTTAAGTTGCAGGAGCAGACTCGTTATACCCGGGTCGGCTGCTGTACTTGCTGGTTCCTCTTCCACGTCAAACTTTACGTCGTGCGGATTTTCACCTTCCTGCGTTACTGCTTCTTCCAGACGAATCAGCAGGGCATCTTTTCCCCCAGTTGTGTCGAGGTTCCGCTTACTGAGTTCTGCCTTTAGTTGAATTATAGTTAGTTTTCCCAATTTGCGACCCATTTTGCGCAACTAATTAACTCATCACGGAAATCGTTTTTTTTTTTTTTTTTTTTTTTCAATTTCACACCACGGAAATAGTTATTCACAGAATAAGTTTTATCCCGCTTCTGACACCAATGTACTATGCTGGCTACGGCTCGAGTAGATAAAACGATATTCTGTGAAATTTATTTCTTTATTTTCTAGTCTATAGAACAATTCAAGTTCACACTATACTATTCTTCGCAAATTCTTTTCTTACAAGGTCTCTTTCCTCTCAAATCACTTTATCTCCTTTCAATTACTTAATTCACAAATCCAAACTAATTACTTTTTCTTGTTCACTCTCAACTTTCAATTTATCACCAAATTACAATTTCGCCCATTATCACTTTTCCAATCTCTTCGCCACGGTTATAAACCAACTGTGTCTTTTTTGATCGCCATCTGCCCTTATATAGCAGAAGTTTCTGATAGCCAGAAACTTCTAGCAAATTCTTCGACCACTGGAACAAGAGAAATAATTCTTGCAGTTATAATTCCCTTTTATCCCTGATATTATTCGTCTCTTTCGTTGACATGAGCTGTGGAGACTTCGTCCCAGACACGAACCTCGAATGAAAGGACAGTTCGAACAAAAATTCTGCCAGAATGGAAAGTCACTTCGGAATTTGTTGCATAGACATAGGAGCGTAGTTATTATTATGCTACATTATGCTACAATATGTTCCTTTAAATTTTTGATGAACAGATCGTATGCCTTTGAAGGGTTAACTTCAGAATAGACTTCATCCCAAACAGCATGAAGTAGGACATTGTTTAATTTGTTGAAATCAATTTGGGTAATTCTTCGAGCAGGAATAAACTTGCCTTTTATTTTACTTTTCAGGCTGTTGAATAAAATACCCGTCATGCAGTGATCTGTGATTTGCAGGTCAAAATTAATTGCAGCACAAGGATTTAGGGCTATTTTAGTAAAAGGTCAAAATATATGATCAAACTGATCTCGTTGGTTCGTTGATATAAGACGCTAAACCATTTTCAGACATAAGAGCACCGTACGAATCAGAAACACTGCTAGAACTCAGCAAGTCTAAATTGAAATCGGCCAAAATTATAACATTTGCCGCTCGCTCATTTAGTAAAAAGGAAGAAAATTCATCAATAAAGAATTGAATTGACTGAGAGTGAAATCTATAAACACCAATAAAGGTGATCAATTCATTGCACACACAGCAAGAGATCTTTAAAATATCCGCACTTTTCAGACAATAACAATTTACTTCACACTGAAACAAATCGCGTATAAAAACTGCTACTCCCCCCGCAGAATACGAATCATTAGAACAGGCATACAAATTATAATTTGGTAAAATATAATCATCTATTTCGCAAGAATAAATCCAAATCCCAGACAAAAAAATAATATCAGGTAAATTTACAAAGGCATAAAGATTGGAAATCAATAAATCAAAATTACGCCACAGACTACGAATGTTTTGATGAACTACATAGAAAGATTTGAGATCATTTGAGCTAGAACTAAATATGCTATCACAATTGTTTCTTATAATAGGTATGGTGAGATTATTGTTTATAAGATCTAGATTATTACTATTAAAAATCATTACCAAAAATGAAAATTTCAGCAGATTCCAATTCTAGCTAAATCATCAAAAGATCTTATAACAATTGCCTTACCATTTTCAACCTTTCTAAGAAGCAACTGAGAATTTTTGATCCATAAATACTGTTATGAGCTAGGGGCAGGCCACGGAGGCGTCTTCGGTGTGGGTGAAGGGGACGGCGGCACGCACGCGGTTGCACGGCTTAACTCGTCGGACGGGGCTGGTTCTTGTCTCTCTCACACCACCTGCTCAAACACAAAAAAAATCGTGCCATATGTATATAAAAAAAGAACCTAATAGAGAAGAGAAAAGCTAACCTAATTAGACCACGGACGGACTTAAGCAAAGATAGAAAAGAAGACAGGAGAAGAAGAAGAAGAAGCTCAAGGGCTTATACCCATATCCCGGAGAAAGAAGAGTATGCTAGATCTAACCTAACTATTCTAATCTCAACCTAATTTATTCTAAAAACTTATGATACGCCCTAACCTATACCTAAACAAAAGGGTAGGTGTAGAGAAGAATTCAACAAAAATAAAAAAAATAATCTCACCAAAATTCTAGAACTAAATGTAGCTAATTAGTTTAATTTAAAAATTTAAAAAAAGAAAGAGAAAGAAAAAAGAACCACAACTACGGAAACCCCTGAAAAAAAAAATAAAAATTTTACCCTTAAAATGGTCGTCTTTCGAAATTCAAATTTGCTAATAATGTGCGATCGTGTGTGGAATTATGGTCAGGTTCTCCAGTAACCATTCCGCTGATTAAATAAGCTCGTTATTGTTCATCCTCAAGTCGATTGTACGTTGTATGTATCTGTCTACTTGTGGCTGGGTCTCTGGGACTTGACGAGTATTGTCATAAACCCCTTCTGTCCTTACCACTACTAGCCATCGGGTAAACAGGTGGCTGGTTAGGACTTTCAGAATATACTCCAACACGGTTAGAGCTTCAAGACCCATACTCACGCCTCACCGATGATCTGGCAAAAACCTTGACCCTTGGACAGCTGCTTTACATTGGGCCTTTCCACCCTAACCTACTCTTTATTTCTTCCTAGACCTCCAACGGTTGCACGGCTTAATTCGTCGGACGGGGCTGGTTCTTGTCTCTCTCACACCACCTGCTCAAACACAAAAAAAATCGTTCCATATGTATATAAAAAAAGAACCTAATAGAGAAGATGAAAGCTAACCTAATTAGACCACGGACGGACTTAAGCAAAGATATAAAAGAAGACAGGAGAAGAAGAAGAAGAAGCTCAAGGGCTTATGCCCATATCCCGGAGAAAGAAGGGTATGCTAGATCTAACCTAACTATTCTAATCTAAACCTAATCTACACTAAAAACTTATGATACGCCCTAACCTATACCTAAACTAACTTATAACTATCCTATTCTAGCCCTATACCACGGCATCCATATCCCCTAGTCTCTCCAGGATGTGGGTTCGTCTCGTCCCAGAGACGTGCCAGATGTTGATGGCACCGGCATGACCAACCCACCCTTGTGTCTGAAAGGCACATCCTTCGCCATCTTCTTGGCCAATATTCACTGAAGATGGCTCAATCCAGCCACTACTGTCTAATGTCCTGTACTTAAAGTGCGTAAGGTCGTCACGTCCGGTCTTTAGTAAGTCAGTGTAGTCGTTCAGTCAAGTCATCGTCGCGCCTGATCACCGAAAGGACGGCCTTCCCATTCCCCCACGCACCATTTTTGCACAAACATTTTTCACCCGCACATCATTATCATAATAATACGACTACCAAAATTTTATCATTGAACATCTCTTTATTCTTTCGAGCCTCTTCTGATCTCAAAATTTATATATGTAATTTTACCTACGAAATTCACTTAAACTAAATTCAAATTACCCTAACCTATCCTAAGTAACAAAAAAATCTGCCCTTAACACTTAGGTAACTTTGTCTACAACAATTCATTAAAAGGAAAGCAAAAAAAAAATTACTTACTTAATTTTTTTGCTGCCATATACAGGGCTTGGGTGCATCTCGTCATGTAATTATTAATAAAGATGTTCTTCTCTTTATCGCCATCAAAAAGACAAACATTTAATTTCTACTTTCCGGTACTCTTACTTGCCTAACCTTCTCTTTGACTTCAATTGATGCAAATTGAACACACAAAATGCCTCTCTCTTCATTCGAATTTGGCTCCTTAACACGTTTAACATAGCATTTCTTAATTTCTTCGGTAGAGATTGCTACATTCAAGACATCATTACATATTTTCTGCACACACGTACTAGCATTCCCATTGTTTACGTCTGGAATGTCCGCTATTTCAATTGCATTCTCCATCAACTGCTGCTCTCTCCAGTTTAATTTGCACTCAAGTCCAATTATTTTTTACCTCAGCTCCACATTCTCTTCTTTTAGCTCCTAAATAGTTAATATTTTTCATGCTAATAATTTTTACCTTTTGTTTCGAAGAGGATTCTGGGTATTTTCGTTTGATGGTTGGAATATCATCGATAGTATTAGGCGGGTCAATAAGTCCCTGAAAAATGGAATAAGGAACACTTTTCCGGTATAAAACATTTTATTTTTCAACATAGTTTCTTTTTAGCTCTATACACTTCATCCAACGTTTCTCCAATTTTTTAATGCCCTCCAAATAATACAATTTCCCGAGCCTCTTAAAATAAGCGTTTGTTTTAGCGATGACCTCTTCATTCGACCCAAATCTCTTACCTCCGAGCCATTTCTTCATGTTTGGAAACAAGAAATAGTCAATAGGGGGGTCGAAGTTTTCTGGAACATCGCCAAACACACCTTTGAAGTTGTCAAACGAATGCGTTTGTTGTCGATTGTGAGCAAACGCGGCACCCATCGACCATTTCTTGTGTGGTGACCTCAATTGGGCGATCAGAAAGTTCGGCGTCACTTGTGCTTGAACGACCGCACCGAAATTGAGTAAACCAGTGGTAAATGGTTCCAATTGATGATGAAGAGACCCCATAATATTTGTCAAGCTGTTGTTTTGTTTGCGTGATAGTTTTTTCTCGCAAAAAAATAGTGTTTAAAGTGCACTCGAAATTCACTTTTTTCCATTTGAACGAAAATGCTAGTAGGCGTCTATATAAAATGGCTGCCACAACAAAACTGTTTGACAGATCTGTCTGAAAATTTGGGTGCGTTCTTTTGAAAGATGATTCTTGACAAAAAAAAAATTAAATTTAGATGACGATACAATTTGTGTTAAGTTTCAGGACTTATTGACCCACCCTCTTTGACTCGTATGTTTCTGTATTGGAAGAAACCGGCACTGGAGATAGGGGTCAATGGCCTCGAATTAAGGACTGCTTCTATTGGCACTAGGCTTGTGGTAAATTCTTCTTGAGTTAATGCTGCACCAGAAAATACTCTCCTCATGTGGTGTTTAGCCGACTTGACCGCGGCTTCCCACAAACCTACAAAATGTGGGGATCTTGGAGGAATTGGTTTCCAGTCGATGCATTTTTCGGCACAGTGATTTCTAATAGATGCTGTTCCTTCCTTGGTAAAAATCGTTGAGTAGAGTTCGCTGAGTTCATTTTTGGCTCCCATGAAGTTTGTTGCGTTGTCCGAAAATATTTTAGCTGGGCAACCACGTCGCGCCACGAATCTTTTTAGTGCTCCAATAAATACTTGGGTCGGTAGATCAGTTACCAATTCCAAATGTACTGCTACATAGGCCTTTGTTGGTCGTTTGCCGCGTATTTTGTAGGGGATGTATACTGGTCCAAGAAAGTCTACTCCAACGTTTATTTTTCTTTTTTTTTTTTTATAATTTGCACGTGTGAAAGGGGTTATGAATACCCTTATACTAATTTTTAGGACATGGGCGTTTTTGAGGAAAGGGGAAGAGACAGAGAGAAAGACAGATTGGTGTAGTTGGTTTGAAACTCAGCTGGTATTAAGTTTCAGTGAACTCCAAGGGTGGCTGTCCAGATAACTGGGGAGCATGTTTGTTTTTTGCTTTTATCGTTGCTCATGATTCACAGATTTTTTTTCCATCCTCCTGATGCCATCATCACAATCAAGTTGCATTTTAGCCATATGACCGCCTTACTGCCAGTGTTATGCCTTCGCAGTAGAGTTGACATAAGCTTTCGCAATTGATCGACTTTTTATTTATTTATTTTATGAATGGTCTTGAAGGTTGAACTCGTTCTGGAGGTAAATTACCCATTAATTGCTCGATACTTCTTGTTTTTGCTTTGAAACATCGTATACAGTTGTGTACAATAGTTTGGGCTAGTTGCTTTCCTCTCCAAATTCAGAAGTTTTGCCTTGATATCGCGAGTAATGCTTGTGGGCCCGCATGCAGATTATCGTAATGCAATTGTGTCAATAATAATCTCGTGAAAACATGTGAGCTTGGTAGAATCATTTGTAGTTTGGCTTCGTATGGGAGAGCCGAAGCTTCTAATCGACCTCCTACTCTAATAATGTTTTTATCATCAAGGAATGGTGACAATGAGCTCAAACGGCTTTTGTCTGATACAGTCCTTGCTTTCTTGAGTGATTTTAGATCTTCTGGAAATGCTGCTTCTTGCAAGTATTTAACTATAACTATTTTTGCTGCTTTAAGCTCCTGCACTGAGAGAACGTTGTCTAAAAGCCGGTAACCTTCTGCTCTTTTCAAGTTACTAATAAAGCGTACGACGTATGCCGTTATTTTCTGCAGAGTTCGGAACGAATTTCGATGGTTGATGCACTCGAGAAAATGGTAGCTTCTGCCCTCTGCTGCTAAGACATACTTTATGATTTTAGTTTCGGGTATCTCGTCTTCTCTTTCTAATTGTAGTTGTATTGGCCAGTCGAATCGAGAATTTTGTAAAAATGTTGGTCCTTGAAACCATACAGTGGACTTAAGTAGTTGCTCTGGAAACATGCCCCGAGATAAAATATCAGCTGGATTGAGATAGGTGTTGACGAATTTCCATTGACTTTTATTAGTTTCCTCTTGGATAATTGAAATACGATTAACTACAAACGTTTGCAAGGGAGATTTTGTGTGAATCCATGCTAATATAATTCTCGAGTTCGTGCAGAAAGTTGTTTCCTTAATATCAATTGTTAGACTTTCCTTCACGAACTTTACCAATTGTGTCATCAGCTTAGCGGCACACAGTTCAAGACGAGGAATGGTTTGTTGTTTGATTGGCGCTACTCGAGATTTTGAGCACACCAATTGTACTCTTATTTCTCCTCGATGATTTGTAGACTTTAAGTAGACCACGGCTCAATATGCTCGTTGAGGGGCATCAGGAAATGCATGAAGCTCAATACAAGTTGCATCTGCCAACATTATATGTCGAGGTACCTTTAAATTGTTGAGCTGGAGTAGACCCTTTCTGAAGCCCATCCATTTTGTGTACATCTCCATGGGTAAAGCAGCATCCCAGTCTAATTTGGAGATCCATAGTTCTTGGATAAATATCTTAACGAGAATCATTACTGGACTCACAATGCCTATTTTGTCGAAAATGTGAGCAGTATCGGCAAATATGGATCGCTTGGTAATTCCTGTCGTCTCCTTTCATTTCGTTTTGATAAGAAATTGATCTAATGATGGAAATTGATCTAATGATGGAAATTGATCTAATGAGAAATTGATCTAATAGAGGGTTCTCCGTTTCACAATCAGCTTTTGGTATGTCTGCAAGGAGTGCTGGTGCATTAGCACACCATTTTCGCAGATGAAATTTTCCTTCTTCAAGTAAACCCTTAAGCTCTGAAGAGCTTTATTTAGATCTTTGTTACCCTTTAAGATATCGTCCATGTATATATCTTGTTGTATGATGGTCGCTGCCAGTGGATGTTTGTCAGCTCTTGTTTGAGCCAAATCTTATAGACATCTTATTGCTAGATAAGGTGCAGATTTGGTTCCGTACGTCACGGTGTTGAGTTGATATACTTTTAGTGGTTGATCAGCGGACTCTACTAGTATTTGGATATATCGGCGGTGAATACATATGTATGGATTCTGAAGCGCAGAAGAATGGAGAGTAGGTCATTCTGTAGGGCTGGTCCAGTATGCAAAATATCGTTGAGTGATATTTTTGTTGACGTCTTTGAGGATCCATCGAACTACTCGTAACTTAGTTGAGTTGCTTTCCGGGCGTAGTAAACAATGATGTGGTAGGCAGAAGTGCGGAGTTATAATTGATGTTGACTTGCCATCAATTTCTTCCATGTGGCCTAATCCTATGTATTCCTTCATGAATTTAGCGTACTCTTGACGAATCACCGGCATTTTATTCAGTCTCTTCTCTAAGTTCAGAAATCTTCGGGTAGCTATTTCCCTTGATTCTCCAAGGCTGACTGGATTATTTTTAAATGGCAACTTCACTATGTAACGACCAGAATTTGTCCTTGTTGTATATGTTGTGAAGATTTCCTCGCATTGCCGTTCATCCTTAGTCAATCGTTTCTGATTGGTTGTCCATGCAGATGGGGCTTCGTCTAAGTTGTACAAGATTGTCTAAGTGTGGAAGTGTCCACCCCGATGCCGCAAAATAGTGTTGCGGGTACTTCAAATGACGTCTTTCCCATAACTACCCATCCAAGTAATGAGTTATGCAAAGTGGGCCCTCCGTTATTAATTTTAATTTGGCCTACCGACAGTAGCTCGGGGTAAAGTTGTGCTCCGATGAGAATGTCAACTTCTTGGGGCTGGTTAAATGTTTGATCTGCCAAGTTGATGTTCTTGGGTAATAGCCATTTACTACTGTCGATATATTGAGTTAGTTGTCTTGAAGTTATGGTTTTCAAAACATAAAGTTGTAAATTCGCGCTGTAACAAGTAACTCGAAATTGAAGCTAATATTAACCTTCTCACTGATTTGGATGGGCGTATTTCTCATTCCTGAAACTTGCAACGATTCATTCTTCGAAATTAGGCGTATGTGATTTGATAATTTCTCGGTGATGGAACTCATTTGAGACCCTGAATCCAGCAATACTCTTGCCTTGGTAGGGCTGTTATTCCGAGTGAGTACATTAATAACAGCCGTTCCCAAGAAAACATATTTTGATGCTGCAGCGTCTAAATTGTTTGCTGACAGACTGGTTATATTGTCAATCATTGGACTTTGAGCTGCAATTTGTTGTTGGACCTCTGGTGTTTGGATGTGAAGCAGGGTATGGTGAAATTTGTTACATTTAGTACAGTGTCCAGAAGTACAATTTGACCTGATGATTAAATCGTAAGCAGTTGATACACCTGCTAAATGCCTTAACTTGCTTAAATTTTCCTTTAGGGGAGAGCTGCATAAACTTAGGACACTTGATGATGGGGTGACTGTGTTGATCACAAATGGCACATCTATTGCCCTCTTTTCCGACTGCAAGGGATACTCGTGGTGATCGTTTTGTATCATCTGTATTTGTTTTGTAGTTCTTAGTTCCCAGTGCTTCCAAGGATTGGAATCTTGTTTCCAAAAATGAAAGGAAGTCAGGGAAGCTAGGTAGTGCTTTTGGTTGCTTAAGGGATTGCTCCCAAATGGTTAGTGTGCTTCTATCCAACTTCTTTAGAAGATAATTCAGTAGAAGTGGATATCAATTTTTGGTGTCAATGCCATGGTTTTGCAGACTCAAGAGGCATTCTTGCGTATTATCGTGCAATGCCTTAATTTGATTTGCTCCTTCGTATTGGATGATAGGCTGCGCTAGTAGCTTGTTTACTAAAGCTGTCAGCAAAAGCAGGGTATTTTCATACCGCTCTGTTATTACGTTCCATGCAGCGTCATAATTTGCATCAGATGTGGTAAAGTGGCGAATCAGTTTTTCTGCTTCGCCCGTGAGAGTTGTCTTTAAATAGAACAACTTTTGGCATTTAGCGATTTGTTCATTGTGCATTAATTCCGTGAATAAATCACTATACGGTCTCCATTTTAAATAGTCCCCATCGAATTTTGGTAGGGTGATCGTTGGCAACTTTAGTGCTGTATTCGGCATACTCGTAGCAGAAATTGAAGTTATAGCTTGGAAATGCGAAAAGAGAATTATTTACCTTGTCCTCCAACTTTAGGTACTCTTCCATTTGGTAGCCTTCTGCAAAAGGGTCCTCCACCAGTTCTGCGAACAATTGATGCATCTCCTCCATCTTCCCCCAATTTTAATTTCAAATATTTATTTTAAGTTGACAGAATGTAGAGCTCCAAGCTTCCATCGAACCTTCGTCAAGATTGGTGAACTGTTGCAGTGCTTGTGCGGTTGATTTCTGTCGTCGAGGTATTTTTATAACCTCTAATGATTGAGTGGATCGAGGGGGTGGTACTGGTTTATCCGCAGTCTTGGCTTCTGATTCGGATGTCCCAGTCAATGTTTGGTTGTAATCAGCGATGTTGGTATCTGTATCATCCGGAATAGAAGTTAGGCAATTTTTGATGTCATCATAGATTGCTTGTATTATTTATGAACTCAGCCATAAGTTTTCAATTATGTTCAGCCTTTTGTCCCTGTATATGGCTGTTTTCTTGGCGGGACCGTGTTTGCCAATGTTGATTTGCATTTTCTGTAGCTCTTCTGCTACGGCCTCTTGCCTGGCGATGATGCGGAATACTTCCATCTCATCCATCATACAGTGAAAATTGTATTCGTCGCCAGCTTAATATGGTACCAGTGTTGTAGCCCTGGTAACGCGTGTATAATACTGGACTATTTCTATTCCAGAGAATAATAAATCCCAATGTTTGAAGCCATGGTAACGCTTATACTTCATTCTTAGATGAGCACTTGTTAGTACCAGTGTTTGAAGCCCTGGTAACGTTTGTGTCAATTTAAATCGAAGAAAATGATTTGCCCCTTACTGCTGGTGAGGAGAAGCAAGATCACGTCGGGGTCACCAAAAAGGAAAAGATCTCTTTTGATCTAGTGAAACTTGGATTGTTTTTCGACGAGTGACTTTATTTACAAAAATACATTAGCTTAAATACTATTTTACATTAAAAATAAATCGTGGGAATAGAATTATGGGAATTGAAATGTGAAAGATAACAGGTGCATGATCGTCGCCAGACGAAATGTGATGCTACGTCTGTTATTCGGGACGTATCAAGTGTAGTGAGTGCACTGTGAAATGTTTAATGTGGATATTGGAGTGTGTCGGAATTCGGCACGTATCGAGTGTAGTGAATGCATGGTGAGATAACTGGACACTTGTCTGGGTGTAGTGAATGCACAGTGGGAAAGTTGTCTGGAAGAAAATACGGTGTGTGCAATTTTAAGTTTCAACAGTTTGCATGATAGTTTTTTCTCAAAAAATAGTGTTTAATGAGCACTTGGAATTCACTTTTTTCCATTTTGATGAAAATTAGTATGCGTCTATATAAAAAGGCTGCCACAACAAAACTATTTGACAGATCTGTGTGAAAATTTGGGTGCGTTCTTTTGAAAGATGATTCTTGACAAAAAAAAATAAATTTAAGGTGACGACACCATTTGTGTTAATTTTCAGGGACTTATTGACCCACCGTTGTAAACATCTTGCCGGGAGTGGGGTAAGCTAGTATCGGAGCTTCGCATAGTTGTCACTTAAGATTCCTAAAGCTTTTATTGCATTCACCTGACCATTTGAATTGCCTTCCTTTTTCCATCAGTTGGTGCAGGCACTTCGCGATTTCGGCAAAATCCTCTATAAATCGTCTGTAGTACGTCGCAAGCCCCAAAAAGCTCCTGCGTTGGTGTTTGTCTTTTGGAACTGGCCGGTTTTTATCAGCTTCTACTTTTTCTGGATCGATTCGCACTCCTTCTGATGAGATAACATGGCCTAGGTACTTAACTTCGGATTTGAATAGGGCACATTTCTTCGGATTCTGTTTCAGGTGTGCACTTCGAAGTCGTTCCAGCACATTCTTCAGGTTGTCACGGTCTTCCTCAAATGTTTTTCCAACCACGATGACATCGTCCAGATACACCAGGCAAGTTTTCCAGGTTAATCCACACAGGACGCGTTCCATTAAGTGTTCAAAAGTTGCCGGAGCATTGCACAATCCAAACGACATTGCTGTAAACTGCCACAGCCCGTTTCCTGCAGTGAATGCAGTTTTCTCTCGGTCTTTTGGATCGATCTGTACCTGCTAGTAACCACTTTTTAAATCGAGGGTGGAGAACCATTGAGCTCCTAAGTGTGACTAGTGCGTCGTCGATCCGTGGCAGAGGGTAGCTATCCTTTTTGGTGACATCATTAAGTCTCCGATAGTCCACGCAGAATCGAGTGCTGCCGTCTTTCTTCTTCACAAATACCACGTGTGGGGCCCACGGACTCTTAAAACTTTCAATCAGCCCTTCCTTCTCGTTGACACCATCTCCGCAACCTCCGTCTGCTTCGCCAATGGTAGTCATCTGGCAGACTGTCGAATTGGTCTGGCATCTCCATTGACTATTCGATGTTGTACAAGATGCGCTCGGCCATACTCTCCATCCTGTGAGGCAAATATATCAGCGTACTCACTGATTTGATTTTCTGCGCTGGACTTGGTCCAGTTCACAGTACTTGAGGATCATGTCCCTTACTTCCGCCAACCTGGCTGATAGAACAGGGCTTGCAGATTCTTTTCAGGTTATTGTCGAGACTGAAGAAATTGGAGCACATTTACCAATAACCTCCCCTCGTCTCAGTTTGATGCTGTGTTCTTGTTCTTTATGTTCATGAGCCTTATTGGAACCAGGCTGTTCTTCGGCTCCACTAAAACTTTCCCACGATGTAGTTTGGAAAATTCCTTTGCGAATCTGGCTCCAATAGATAGAATCGGTGGTTTCCAGGATCACCCTCCAGTTTTGTTGAAATGATCGTCTCGGAAGATGGTGGTAAGACTTCGTCCTTGCTGAGTATTGTCCGTATATGTACTGCATTCTCATTCTCGTACACCATTAGAATCTCTGTGTTCCAGTACCTCAGAATTTGCCTCCTGATGTCGACGATGATGTCATATTCTTTCATAAAGTCTACTCCGATGATGTATTCATCACATATGTCGGCCACCAGGAACACATGGGAGAAGGCCAACCCTGCTAGCTGTAATGTGAGGCGAACTTCTCCATATACCTTTACCGATTCGCCTGTCGCAGTCTTTAGACAGTAGCAACTGATGTTGTGCAGCCATGACTTTCGGCCAATATCTTTTCTTACGATGGAAGCCGTGGCGCCGGTATCGATAGTAGCCAAGCACTTGTTGTTGCCGATGAATGGTTCCACTGTTAGGCTCTTATTACATCGTTTATTTTGGGAGACCTGGCTGGTGGTTTTGGGGGCGTCGATACCAACAACCATCCTCTGCCCCTCGAAGTTGGTTTTTAAGCTTTTCCCGACTCCTGGTTTTGAGAAGCCTGACCAATGGGATGGATGTTATCCCTGTTGGAGGGTTCTTCGCTAGGTCGCCTATTTCCACAATGTGGACAGTTTCCGCGTCTGGGCGGACTTCTGCATTGCCGTTGTATGTGTCCTATTTTGTTGCAGTTTCGGCAACAAATTTGTCCTCTGCGAGTGTTGGTTCGATCGTCAACGTCCATTATCTGGCGAGAACATTCGGTGGCGGCTACTTCCCTCACACGGTGGATTCCCTGACAAGCCTGATCTGCCGCCTCCAACATCAGCGCAAACGCCAAAGCTTCCGAGAGCGTTTTCTTTCCAGCCATTCTTACAGCCAGTTGTACTTTTGCATCAACTATGGCATGGGTAAATGCTTCGGTCGCTATCTCTTTTATGATCACCTCACCAGCGTTTGGATAGGACAAATGTGCCAGCCGCTCGATGTCTGCTTGCAACTGCTGGAGCGTTTTTCCCCTCATCTGGACCCTTCTGCGCAACTGGACCCTATATACATGCCGCATGTGGTCGTTCCCAAATCGCATCTCAATGGTTTTTGCCAGGGTATCTTAGTTGCGCTGTTTGTCCTCGGGAATGTTTTGCAGAAGCTCTGCCGCTTATCCTCTAAGGGCAAGCGTGAGGGCAGTAGGCTTCTCTTTATCGTCCCAGTTGTTCGTCATTGCCGCTGCTTCGAACTGCATTTTGTACATCGACCATGATATTTAACCATCGAAGACGGGGTGTTGCATCTCTTTCCTTCTTACTCACCATCTTACATACTCACGAATCCTCTGGCTCTTCACGCGGTCCAGTTTCCTTGCCAGACTCTCGTATCCTCCCTCAATGACCTCAAACTTTGTTCTTAGTTTCTACGTTTTTGGATTTTTCTTCAATATGTCCAAATCTCGTTTCTAAGCACAACATTTGTTCGCTAAATTTAGTCTCGAGAAAACTATTCTGGTCAATTGTCTGTTGCTCTAGCTTCTCGAAAAAATTCTTTTGCTCATCGAACTTTTTGGAAAAAGAATTATTTTGCTCATCTAACTTTTCGGAAAGCACTTTCATTAAAGCCGACATGTTACTCGCCGTACTTACTCTTCCTTCTTCCACGTCCAACAAAATTGCATCAGGATCTGCACCCTCGTCCGTAATTATTTTCCGCAACTTGATAATCAGTTCTCTTTTTGTTCCAGCCATAAGTTGATCCCGCTGGCTCATCACTTCCTTTAGTTGTGACAATGATAACTCATCCAACAATTTTCGAACCATTTTTTATTTTTTTAATTTTTTAACACACCAGATAGGTTTTATCCCACTTCTGACACCAATGTAATATTCTTGCCTGGTTTCGTAATAAAACTACCCTCCGTGTATTTTGTGCACATTTATTTAATACAACAAAAATCGCTGTCAATTTCACAACAATTAGATCACTTTATTCCTTTACTTTTCTGTTCACCAAATCACTTCTCTGTTTATTCTCACTTATCTTTTTACTGTACAAAATTCACTATAAAACTGCTTAAAACTGATTGACTTTCCCCTGCTGATCGTCGGCGTACTTATGCCAGATCCAAGAACTTCGAGAACATTTCCAAACACAGTTATGGATCGCCTTCTAGAACATTTCCGAACACAGTTGTGGAACGTGTAATGTGGAAATGCATGATCGCAGATTTGATATTGTATATGGCAGTGTTATCATACCATGCTCGTTGTATTTCTGAAATGGTACGAATATGAGCTACACGATAGCGTAAAAAAAATCATATTTTGTAAACTGAGGAATCTTTTACTTTAAAAGCATTAGTGATTACAATAGAAATTTTCGATTTTTCAACGAAGAGGTTATCGGCTGGTCCGTTTCGTTTTCTTTCACAGCGAAAAGTGGCCATCTTTCTTCTTCTTATTTCTGGGGTCTCCTAGCAGCTGTCACTCACATGCTAAACCTACCGCAGATGGCGCGCCGTACATTAAAGAGATTTAGGGATGTGTTACGTGAACAATATTACATTACAGCTCGGCCAATCTGACTTTATGATCGACCCGATCATTCTTTATTATTTTCTTTGACGTTTACAAATCTTTAACCGACGTAGTGTGCCCATCGTTACTTTCTGCCATAGCGTCCAGATTCCCTACACACATCACCCACTTTCGTAATCATACAGCCTCAATGACCTCGTCATATGGCAGCTGTGTCAATTGGCAGTTATCAACATCCCTAATGACATATCGGTCATTGGGCAAGACTTTATGTATCACATAAGGTCCCCGATATTTTGGAAGTAATTTCTTACTTGTTCTGGTGGTGGTGTCAGTGTGTCTCACAACTACAAAATCACCGACAGAAAACGTCTTAGCCGGTACACTGTGTTTCAAAAAATATTTTTCATTATATTCTTGGGACTTTCTAATAAGATCTGACGCTTGCGACCGAATTTTCTGCAAATCGCGCTCTGTTAGCTCATCAATTATGCTACCACGCTGTTCCACCCCAAAGAGAAGTTTACTGGATGATTCCTTCGTGGAGCTATGTATGGTGTTATTGATAGCATATTCGACGAGGGATAATTTATTGGACCAGTCAGCATGATTAACGGGCTCACTTAGTTTACTTAACATAGCTTTAATAACGCGGTTCGCCCGTTCTACTTGACCGTTAGCCTGGGGGAACGCCACCGCTACTTTGATATCATCGACATTATGTTTCAATAGGAAGTCGCTAAACTCTAGGGAAGTGAAGCAAGTGCCTCGATCAGTAATAATACGTCTTGGTCGGCTGTAGTAGCTGAAGTACTTCTCCATTGATGCGCAAACCTCCTTAGTACTGGTCAAATTGACCGGATATAGGCGTACAAACTTTGTAAAAGCATCAGTGACGACCAGGATGTGTTTTCGCTTGGATGTTAAGGCTGGCAGTGGCCCGAAATGGTCCAAGTGAACTGTGTCAAAGTGAATAGGGTTTTTGGGGATACTGTACATGTTATGATCATTGGAACGAGCAGGTGCAGACTGCATAATACATTTGATGCAATTTTTTATAAAGCTGTCAATTTTGCTTCTCATACCAGGGAACCAATAATTCTTCCGCACCTGGTTATGGCATTCGTCAATCCCCAAATGCCCTATTTCCTATCCTAATAACATTCTCTTCGATTTCACTCGGCACATACAACACTAAGCGATCTGAATCTGCCTTACGGAAAACAAGTCCATCTTGCAGCATGTAATTATCTAGTGTTTTAGTTTCAAGCATGTTTCGAAGTTCATGAATCTTGAAATCCCTCTTTTGTGCTACTTGTATATAAAACTACACGGCACCGGTTCAATGCATCTACATGTCCCATTGCCGAACCAATTCGGTGTTGAATTCTGTAATTGTAGTTTTCGAGCTCTAAAGCCCATCTCGCAATTCTAGAATTAACTTGTTTTTTACTTAAGTTGAGGGTTAATGAATTGCAGTCGGTAACAATTCTAAACGGTATGCCCTCCAAATATACTCTAAAGCGCCTTAGAGAGTATATAATGGCCAGAGTTTCTAATTCGAAACTATGATATTTGGTTTCAGCGGTTGTCGTGGTTTTGGAAAAGAAGGCGACGGGATGAAGCTTTCCATCGTCTTGACGCTGGATAAGAGCTGAACCGAAGCCCAAACTACTCGCATCGCAGTGCAATTCAGTTTCTTTCTTTGGGTTATATATCGCCAAGACAAGAGCAATTACTCACCTGTTTCGTAGCTCGTTAAAAGCTTGTACGCATTCCTCGGTAAATTCGTACCTGACCTCTTTACGCAATAAGTCCAATAACGGTTTGGCTATTTTAGAGAATGATGGCACAAAACGGCGGAAATATGAAAATAAACCAATGCAAGTATGAAGTTCTTTCTGATTTTTCGGCATAGGGTACTGTTCTATAGATCTAAAGTGGGCATTGGTTGGCCGGATACCAGAAGCGCTGATCAAATGACCTAGATATTCGATTTCGCTATAACCAAACTTACACTTACTCAATCTTGGCTCAAGCCGCTTTTCATAGAGTCGACGCAGTACTTCGCTAAGTGTTTCCAAATGTGATTCGAAATCAGCCGTAGCAATGGAAATGTCATCTAAATATATTATTAGCTTCCCGGCTTCAATTAGATCCTGAAATATCTGACGAACGAATCGTTGGAAGTTAGCGGGGGCGTTTTTCAAACCAAACGGCATTTTTAAGTATTCATACTGGCCATCTGGTGTTACAAAAGAAGTACATCGTATCGAGTCATCATCCATGGGAACCTGGTTAAAACCATCTTTCAAGTCGATTAAAGAAAACCAGCGCTTATCTTCCATGTAGGCAATACAATCCTCTATTAAGGTAAGGGGAAAATTATCGCGGACTGTCTTTTTATTCAACGCGCGGTAATCTATACATAAACGCAGTTCACCATTTTTTTTTCTTCGTTAGTACAACCGCTGAGGTGTAGGGGGATTTGCTATGGCGAATAACTTTTCTATCTAACAAATCTTCAATTTTCTTTCTTACCGCAACTCGCTCAAACACTGACAGTGGCCTTGGAGAGCAATGAAACGGAGTGTCGTCGGTAATCGAATTTTCATTTTATAGTTATGTGGCTTGCGTTCATCATTAGTTGGGTTCAAATATGCACAATTAATGACTGCTTTCAGAGCATTAGACTGACGTCTTTCCAATTGTGAACAAATATCTAATTCAATCTTCGGGACAATAGCCTCAGTTGGCGGGACGGAGACACACTGACACTCAACACTTTCAATTGTATTGATAGGCCTAACATTAGTATTACTTAAGTTTTCATGAACTCTACTTTGGGTAGCTATTGGGGTCATCGCTTCACTATGGCAACTAACAACTTTATCTAGATTGGTCAAATCAGGCGCACGAAAACATGAATGTTTGGAATATAAGTTTTTATTTAAATTCAATTTATACTTGTTGTCAGTATGTTCCACATTAACTTCAGTTTTCTTTTGTTTAATTTACTTTAGATGAATACCAAATGTTTGTAAAAAATCACGTCCCAAGATCAGCGGCAGTGACATGAAATTATCTGGAACAACCAAAACTTGTATTCTATTAACTTTATTTTGAAATTTAATGTGACAGGATATCATACCATATGAATGGATTCTCGCCTGTCCCACCCCTAAATACTTCGTTGACCTTAGGACGTATGATATGGTTATATAATTTGGAATAGCGGAACGTCGGATGAGACTAATTGCGCTGCGAGTGTCAAATAAGGAAAAAAACATTCATAAGTTTAGCACACCTGATTCGATCCTCAGAAAAGGCAACACTTACCATTTGCATAGCGCTTATAGTACAAGGCACTTCATCCCCATCGTCCGACTCGGCCAGCATCCGGGTGACAGCGGCAACGATCCTCTGATGTTTCCGTTGCGCTTTCGGACAGCTGTGGTGAAAATGGCCAACTTCCCCGAAGTTGAAGCATGAGTTAGCTGGTCTCGTTGGCTTGGGACAACTACTTTTGTAGTGGCCCATCTTGCTGCAGTTGTAACATCTAACTTCAGAAATTTCCAGCGGCTTAACAGCGGTTTGTGATTTCGGCTCGACGGCGGTAGTAGTTTTTGCAGCGTTTGGTTTTGGCTGCGACATGTGGACTGACCGCTTCTGTTCATAGCGGCCTAATCGTGCTAGTAGATCGTTAAATGACTTGCAATCATTTAGGATCGTTATGTTGGCGCTTTCGTCGTTGAATCCATCAATGATGAATGTCAGCAATTCTTCCTCCGGGACATCGATTTTGGAAGCGACTGCCTTCATAGCGATGACATACTCGAGACACGATTCACCTGGGCGTATTTTGCGATTCTCCATTTGACGGTAGACATCGCGTTGGGTGACCTGTCGGCCAAACGTCTCGATTAGAACCGTCTTCAGCTCCTGATAACTGACGACTCCTAATGTACATAGGAATTCCTTGGCCGTTTCCTTCAGCAACCGACGCACACCCAAACACATTTCATCGGGGTTAAAGAAACGTGTGGCCGTATAATGCTCATATTCGTCAAATCACTTTCTAATATCGTAGTGGTTTCTTCCAGTAAAGGTATTGAGCGCATTCTCCAGCTGGTCGAAGTTCACAGACCGACGATTGTGGTCGTCTGACACGTGTGGATTCTGCTGCATTGCGTGTATCTGCTGTTGTAATTGCGCCACCTCATACTGCATCCTTAATACTTTCAGCTGTGCCTCTAGCTGACGTGCCTGTTCGTCAATGTCCACTTGCTGCTGTGGTGGTGTTCTTTTTATTACGGCAGCTGCTGCAACGAAGTCTCGTACATTGTCGGCGTTGTGTGCAGCTTCAGCGGCATCTCCCACGTTGTTGGCATCGTCCACAACTGCGACCGCATTATCGGCGGCTTCTGCGACCTCGTCCATGTTGGCCACCTCGTTGCCCATTAACTGGTCATATAATCGCCGTAACTGTGCGAGCGTAGCTGTTAAAGGGAATATTACTCCGGCCCCATTGAGTGCTTCCACGATGACTTGTCTTGTTAACTTTGGGTTTACCATTTTCGGATATAAACTTTTAAATTATTGATTCGCGTTTAACTTTAGGTGATTACCCCACATCTGTGATGCAAACTGAAGAATCTTTTATTTTAAAAGCACTAGTGATTACAATAGAAATTTTCGATTTTTCAACGAAGAGGTTATCGGCTGGTCCGTCTCGTTTTCCTTCACAGCGAAAAGTGGCCATCTTTCTTCTTCTTATTTCCGGGGTCTCCTCGCCGCTGTCACTCACATACTAAACCTACCGCAGATGGCGCGTCGTACATTAAAGAGATTTAGGGATGTGTTATGAGAACAATATTACATTGCAATTTACACATTTATTTGTCAATAAAAAATCATTTGAAATTTTTTTTTTTTTTTTTATAATTTGCGCGCGCCAAATGGGATATGAATACCATTAAATTATTTCAGGGCACGGGCGTTTGCAGAAATTGAGAGAGAGAGAAAGAAAGATTGGTGTAGTGGGTTTGAAACTTAGGTGGTATTAAGTTTCAGTAAACTCCAAGGGTGGCATCCAGATAACTGGGGAGCTTGTTTGTTTTGCTTTTTGTCGTTGCTCATGATTCACAGCATTTTTTTCCCTCCACCTGATGTCATCATCACGATCAAGTTGCATTTAAGCCATATGACCACTCTACTGCCAGTGTTATGCCTTCGCAGTAGAGTTGACTAAGCTTTCGCAATTGATTGACTTTTTTATTTATTTCAAACGAAATAAATAGATGATTGTTGAGATCAGGATTTGAACCGTGAACCAAGAGCGTGACAAGCGTTGATGTTACCACTACACCACGGCCACCCTGGAGCAAGCAATTAGAAAAAACCATCGCATTACTAGTGTCCGAGGGTTTAAAGAATCTTTGGTTGAAGAGTGGGCGAAAGTACCACCAGCAGTTACCAAGAAACTTGTTCCATACATGCTGGAACGTCTACAATCCGTAAAAATGCAAACAAAATATTAATTGTTTTGTTTGTACTCAATTTCTCCAATTTCAAAAACTTTTTCACAGCACTGTATATAATAATTCTTGGAATATTTAATTAAGAGATGTTAGAGAAGAAAAAAACAGCAAAAGTCCGATTCAAGATCATCGAATGGAACCGTCTATACTACGTACAAGGCCTAACCAACGAACCAAATGTCATTAAATATGGGTGCGATCCGCGTCAACATGAAAAATCAACTCGAGCACCCAATTTTTTGTGATTTAGTCGTCACACGTTCGAAAAAAAATAAGCACACAAATAAAAAGATGATAAACGACAGCTGTGCTCATCGGTGATTTCAACCACGCTTGGACTCAATTTCTATTCAATATTTTTAAATATTATATTGTACTTGTTGCGGCAATTACGCAACTTTTTTTTAATTTGTTAATACTCTTTGATTTATTTTGTTTATGTGCTAAAAAGGTTTAGCGATATTAAGAGAGAATTACAAAATTTAGTTTATTACTTAGTCTAATTGGTCGTCCCACGCTGTCTTCTCAAACCAAGGCAAAAAAGAAAAAGAAAGTAAAGCGCACTTGCATTCAGCTTCCGCAAGATGGTGACTTCGTCCAGTTCGTTCGATATTTTAGGGTGCGTTCGGTTCGTCAAGCTGTAGTTCGGTATTTTGGGATGCGTTCGCAACAATACTTAAGTGTCAGCACTAATAACTCTCAAACTCAGCACTAATAACTTTTACACAAATAGATAATTTCTAACATAGTCCAAAATCACTTTAACCTAATATGTACTTCCCGGCTCACCGAGCTAGATGCAAATTTAGATAATGATCTTCTTGTAATTTTATTATTAGATGAAAACTAAAAAAGCGTACAAGCTGCTTTGATGCACAAGGGGAAAGTCCAAAGTTAGAAACCGTTCGTATCAAATTAATGGAAGTTGACGATAAAATACAAGAACCATGTGAAAACAACGCATTAAAAGTTCGGTGTAATTTTAATCATCATTATTCTAACAATAATACATTATTCTATTGTGAAAGAGCCAAACAGGTTCATGAAGAAAGCGAGAGTGGATTTGTTATATAAGAATGCTTATGTCTGCCAAAATCAACCAAGGCATTAGGAGTTGCTGGTCAAATTCGCAACAGTAGAGAAAGTCAGTGGTGTGTGGATACTAAAGCTGCTTCGCGCATGTGTTTTGATGAAGAATTGCTTTCCAATCAGTCAAGAAACAACATGCCAATTTAAAAACTATGTATAGAATCAAACAAACCTTAGGATTAAAATATTAGGTGCGCAACTAAGTTTTCGCTGTTTTTTGATGAAAATGCAACTGTATTGTGGAAGAATGGTTACAAATGTATCACTCAAAGTATTGCCCATCGCTAGCTACAACTTTTTCCCATCTTTTTGGCAGTGCTCGAATACCGTTACGGTAAAAGTGTTCATCTTTTGAGACTATCCGCGAATCAAGCCATTTTTTGATGTCTTCATATGAGTGGAACTGCTGATCAGCAAGACCATGTGTCATCGAACGGAACAAGTGATAATAGGATGGCGTAATATCTGGGGAATATGGCGGGCGGAGTAGGACTTCCCATTTGAGCGTTTCCAGGTAGGTTTTAACGGGTTTGGCAACGTGAGGCCGAGCGTTGTCATGCTGTAGAATAACTTTTTTCAGCCTTTGCTCGTATTTTGGCCGTTTTTCGCGCAGTGCTTTGCTCAATTGCAACAATTGAAGTCGGTACCGTTCCCCAGTGATGGTTTCGTTGGGTTTCAACAGTTTATAATAAATGACACCGACCTGGTCCCACCAAATACACAGCATAATCTTCGCAGCGTTAATATTTTGCCGAGCCGACGACATAGAAGCATGACCGGGCAGACCCCATGGAAGAAAGTCATGGGGTCTTCTTTGGGTTGCTGTAATGAATCCATTTTTCATCACCCGTCACGATGCGATAAAGAAAACCCTTCCTTTTTTGCCGCTGGAGCAGTTGTTCACAGGCGAAAGAGCGACGCTCAACGTCCCTTGGCTTCAAATCATAAGGAACCCAAGTTCCTTGTTTTTGAATCATTCCAAACGCATGCAATCGCTTGGAAATGGCTTGACGGGTAACTCCTAATGCTAAAGCAAGCTGTTCTTGCGTTTGGCACGGATCCTCATCAAACGATGCCTCCAATTCAGCGTCTTCGAAGGATTTTGGCCTTCCTTCACGCGGACGGTCGTCAACATCGAAATTTGAAGCGACGGAACCAATCACGGCACGTTGTTTCACTTAGAGCAGCATCTTCGTAAACTTTTTGGAGCACTTGATGCGCTTCAGCCGCCATTTTCTTCGAATGAAAGAAGAAAATCAACACTTATTCTTAAAAAAAAAAAGAAAAAGGGAATTGGTCGCACTCCTCTCCCAGGAGGAACCAGTGAACCCAATCACTCTAAAAATGTTCAGAAACAGAACTCACCAAATAAAAATTCCAGAAGCAAAAATGCCAAAGAACAAATAGAACAGAATTCTACAACCGAATTAATAAACCTTAGGAAAAAAGTAAATGAATTAGAACGTCTGTGCCAAAATCTTAAGAAGGAAAATGATGAACTGAAACTAGAAATGCTCAAAATAGCATCCGCTAAGAGCAACAACCCCAACGATAATACAACTTCCGTTGCTCAAATTCAAAACTATGAAACCGACGAAGAAGAATTAGTCGTGGAAACTGAAGGGGCTCGGGAACGGAAAAATGATTTTGCAAATCCGAGTAAAAAGCGAAAAGCAAATTCTTCACCAAAACTTACCACTCAACCAAAAATGACAGACAATTCAGATAATTCCAATCAAACAAATCGTATTGAAAAAAGAGATCCTCGCCCTCTACCCATCATGGTAACAAATATAACTAACTATCAAGAGCTTATAACCACTGTCCGCAACTTGATAAAGAAAGACTTTGCTATTCGACTTCTGAAGGATAAAACTCACAAAATTAATGTTGAAACCAGTGAAGACTTCAGAGCCATTACTAAAATGCTGTCTGCATCTAAAATGACTTGGTATTCTTACGAAGATAAACAATCTCGCCCCATTAGAGTCATTGCTAAGAATTTGCATCACTCTTGTGATCCAAACATGATTGTCAATGATCTTAAAACTCAAGGTCTCAAAGCGGTCAGTGCGGTTAATAAACTTCAACTAAAAACAAAGAAACCATTAGACATGTTTTTATTAACCTTCGCCCATAACGAGGAAATCAAAAAAAGTGTACGAAATTAAGCATATCCTCCATTCCATAGTTACCATAGAGGCCATTAAAGCTTCCAAACTTATCCCCCAATGCACTAACTGTCAACAATATGGGCACACGAAAAATTACTGCGGTAAGCCTTCTAGATGTGTGAAATGAGCACGAGAACATAGCACCGTCAATTGTACTAAGCCCTTAGACCTCCTTGCAAAATGTTGCAACTGTGGTGAGGCCCATCCTGCGAACTATCGTGGATGTGCTGTAGCCAAAGAATTGCAAAAGATAAGGGATAATAAACTTAATCGCCAAATAAACGAAAATGCTCAAATTAATATCCAAACATCAACAACCAATGATACTATCGAAAACATCAAAGTACAGCATAAACTGAAAGAAAATGATTCAGCAGATTTGAACGCTCGCCGACCCCTTTTTTCGCAGACAGTCAAAACTACTCATCCTATCAGAAAAGACCAAAGCACAATCTAAGATACTCTAGCTAAAATACTGGATAAGCTAAATAAACAAGAAACCTTTAATAAAACCCTTCAAGACCGTATTAGTAGTCTTGAGGGAAAAATAAATTACAATTTATAACGGATAAGTTCTTAAGAATCATGGCATGGAATGCGAACGGATTGAACAATCATTTAAACGAGCTACAAATAGTACTAGATACAGAAAAGATAGACATTTGTTTGATCTCAGAAACTCACCTTACAACCGAGTCATATTTCAAGTTGAAGAATTATAATTCGTAGCATACAGTCCATCCAGATAATTGTGCGAGAGGAGGCAGTGCTATTATTATAAGAAATAGCATTGATCATTATGAAGAAGAAAAAATAAGTTCACTCAAGTTTCAAACCACTACCGTAACTGTAAAAACTAAAAATCAACCGCTCTCAATAACAGCTGTCTATAGTCCTCCCAAACATTCGATCTCTTCAAATGAATATCAACAGCTCATTAAAATGCACAAGTCTAAGTTTATAATGGGAGGAGACTTCAATGCTAAACACAAGTACTGGGGATCACGACTCACTACAACAAAAGGTCGTGAACTCTACGATGCAGCTAAAAAAAATAGGATGTGAATTTGTATCTACTGGTAAGCCTACATACTGGCCGACGGACGTTACCAAAATTCCTGATCTGGTTGACTTTTTTGTGATAAATAAATTATCAAGGAACTTTATCCAGGTACAAGAAGGCTTGGATCTCGACTCGGACCACTCACCAATATATCTGACACTTAGTGAAACTGTTATAGTTAAAGAGGAAAATCCATACCTTTCAAATAAGTTCACAGATTGGCTTAGTTTTAAACATATCCTAAAAGATAAAATCAATATTAGCACACCTATTGAGACGACAGACCAGCTGGAAAACGAAGCATATTCGTTCATCCAACTAATCCAATTTGCGGCTTGGAGCTGTACTCCTCCAACAAAGAGAAAACGGTGGGTACCAATTATCCAAAAGAAATAAAGGAGCTCATATGGAATAAAAGAAAACTTCGGCGTAGATGGCAACAAACTCGATCTCCTTCCGATAAAACAAGACTCAACAAGGCCACACAAGATCTTAAGCTTGAGATAAAGCTAATCCGAAATGAAACAATGAAAATATATCTATCAGAGCTAACTGCTGATAAGACCACTGAATATTCACTTTGGAAAAATACAAAATATCTTAAGCGACCAACAAATCATATTCCTCCAATAAGATGCAGTAATGGGCAATGGGCTAAAAGCAATGAGGAAAAAGCTACTGCTTTTGCAGACCACCTAGCGAATACCTTTAAGCCTAATGATGCTATCAGTGATGAGCTTCTAAATCTCAATGAAAATGTCCGTTCTATGATTCCTCCGATTAAAATGCATGAGTTAAAATATGAGATAAGGCGATTAAAAGACAAAAAAGCTCCAGGTTTTGACTTGATCACTGCGGAAGTCCTGAAGCGACTGCCAAACAAAGGGTTAGCTAAACTCTTCCGGAATTCCTCAAGGAAGCGTCCTCGGACCTCTGTTATACCTTCTTTACACAAAAGACCTACCTACAATGCCCTTCACCAAGACTGCAACTTTTGCTAACGACACGGCAGTCTTAGCAGTGGGAGATACAACACTAGAATCGACGCAAAAGCTGCAAGCTGCTGCAGACCAAATTATCAGGTGGACTCAAAGATGGCGTATAAAACTGAATTCGAGTAAATCTATACATATTGACTTCACAAATAAGTCTATCTCGTACTCCCCTATAGCATTACAGGCACGACAATACCATATGCAAATACAGCGAAGTATCTGAATGGCGAAAATTAGAATGGCTTATAGGCAGGAAGTCTGGACTATCAATTACTAATCAAATTATTTTATATAACCAGATCCTAAAACCAGTGTGGAACTATGGCGCTCAACTCTGGGGATGTGCCAGCCAGACCAATATTGCAGTCATCCAACGATTCCAGAATAAGGTCCTTCGAAGTATTGTGAACGCTCCATGGTACATCAGAAACAGCGACCTCCATCGGGACCTAGGCATTCCTACTGTTCTTGAAGAGATCAACTCTAGGGCCAAAGCACACGAGAAGAGACTTCAGGAGCATATTAACGAGGAAGCAACAATTCTTCTAAACGTATATGGCGTGAGACGTGACTGCAACGTATAAGACCGTCAGATCTTGCAAGGCAACCGTGACAGGACTTACCACGTACTCTACTAGATAGTAACAGAGCGACAACAACGAGCGAAAAGAGGCGCTCGGAGTGAACTTAACCTCCAACGCTTTGGATGGATTAAATCTCATCTATGCTCTTGTTACTGTCATTAAAAGTTAACATACAACAAATTACAATTATAATGTACCTTAAAAATAGTAAACTGTTAGCCATTTACTTTTCTCCCGCTAATAATACTGAAAAGCAAACTGCTCGTTAGTTTCATAACTAGTCGCAGTGTAAACAAACATTTGTAGTTTATTTTGTTTGAAATAAAAAAAAAAAAAAAAAAAACTTCTCCACGGTAGCGCAGTTCCCTTTGCATACCAGGCATTTGCGCTGAGTGGAATTGTGGTTTCGCTGTGGAGACGAATGTCTGCTACTGCTTGGTGTCACTTCAGTGTGAGCGTGAAGAAATCCTTTTTCTTTCTTGCTTTGTCCGGAAAATTTGCTCCCTGCGTTTCTGACACATGAACTTGGGCCAGTAACACAATTGGCAGCTTCTGCAATTTGGTATATCCAGATGCTGAACTCGGATAGGGTACAGACCACCAAAGACTGTTTATATATTCCCCAGTTCAGCTGAATGGCAGAGGGTAGCTTTCCAACTAGCTCCTGCAATAGCGTAGGGTTGTTAAAATGATTAGCAAGACCGGCGGCTTCCAGCGTGGCACAGAAATTTTGTACAGCGATTGCAAGCTGTACTATTGTGTCCAGTTTATCAGCCCTTGGCGTCGGCGTAGCATGTATTTTCTGAAGAAGCGAGTGGAGAATTAGTTCTGGTCGTCCAAACATCATTTTGAGTGTAGCTATTATACAGGGCACGCAACCCGGCTGATATAGTAGGCTACTGACGGCGTCGTAGGCTTTGGCTTTTAATGCACGTTCCAGTCGAACCAGATTCTCCTCGTCGGAGAACCCGCAGAGTTCTGTTGTCCGATAGAAGCTGGATATGAAGATTGGCCATTCCTCCGGATGGTTGCCATCGAAGTGATGAAGCTATTTGGGTACTGCTTGCCTTGCAACCAGGTGACGCCTGGTAAGTACTGGCGGCGCCAGCTGTTGATGCTGGTTACCAGCAACCTCGCCGAATCGTAGCTGATGCATCGTCGAAGGTTGCTGCTGAAAATTTGCGTCTTCTCTCGCTTGATAGTGATGACAGGTTGGCGTTGGCTGGATGTGAACTGCTTTGAATAATTCCTGTCGGCGCGAGACAGGTGGCGGGATGCTGACATCTGCTCGTTGTTGTGGGTGTTGCAGACTTGATATTGATCGGATATTGATGTCTTCTGGCTGTTGTTGGCGACACAGAATCGGTGGTAACCCAGAACAGGTGGCTAGATTTGGAAGCGACGGGAGTGGTTGCTGTAGCTGCTGTTGTGAGCTCACGTTAGCACTCGTCCATGTCGGGTTCACGTTCACTTCTCATCCTTTGGGATTTGATTGACCTGTTGCTGCCTTCTTGTTTTCTTCATTGCACCTTTGCGTTGAACCCTGCGTCTCCTTCAACCATTCCTGTACTTTGCTGTCACCATCCGTGGATCCATCATCTTCGTTATTTTGTTTCTCCTCGTTCATCAAACTCAGCAGATGGTACTTCTTGCTGATGTAGTCCTGTTGAAGAGCCTTGTGGATCCGTGTTTCGAACCATTAGATGATCGCCTCGACGTTGCACGAGTACTTGGGACTCGATCCAAGGGCACTGGGTCGTTCTCGAAGGGTTGTGTCTGACTACGTGTCATATACATAACCTGAGAATCTACAGCCTGGGCGCCGTTTGTTACGCATGTCATCGGTGGTATAGGTTCGGAGACGACATTCGCAGGCCGACGGCCATTTGCCACTAACTTTGCTGGTAACTTCGATGCCTGTTGCACTGTTTGAGTTACAGCTGGTGATGCAGCGTTGGTGGCGAAGGTCTTTGGCTCGTGGGGCGTGCGTACAGCAGATGCACATGTCGCTGGATTTTAATACGCCTCAGTCGATGGAGCTTGAACGTCGCTCAACAAATGTACGGCTGATATCGACGGCTGGTTGACGTTCTGAAGAAACTCGGGGTGTGCACGATTGATGTTGGCTTGCAGTTCATCGGTGCTGGTATATACTGACGCTATCGTTGTGGATATTATGTCTGCGTGCGATGATGACGATTGCTGCAAGACTTGAAAGTCTCCCGGAGTTGTAGCCTTTGTGGTGGATGATCTTGCAGAAGGGGCTGCGGCTGCTTCAAATGCACTTGGTTGTGGCGATATGTGCTTAGGGACGATAAGCGGTGGCGCAGAATTTGCGTTAGGGTTGGTGGTTACCTTGCGTGCAGTCACAACGGTAGAATCTGATCGTCCTGGTGTTGAATGGGCTTTCGGCAATCGGTGGTCGTCGGCGGAACATGCCGCGCAGAGAAAATCTTGATTGTTGACAGCCTCATTGACTCCTGCACACACGAAGTGTACCACATGTCGCACTGATCACATGCCACCATGTTATCGTATGAATCAGAATCATTGCACAATTGGCAATTGTATTCCTTTGCTGAATTCACTGGCGCCTCCGTCCGAATTGGTGGATTTGGTCCAGACATGGTGTGTAGTTAGTCACGTGTCAATTAAATTTTGTAAGTATGTTGCCGCAATTACGCAACTTTTTTTAATTTGTTAATACTCTTTGATTTATTTTATTTATGTGCTAAAAAGATTTAGCGATATTAAGAGAGAATTACAAAATTTAGTTTATTACTTAGTCTAATTGGTCGTCCCACGCTGTTTTCTCAAACCAAGGCAAAAAAGAAAAAGAAAGTAAAGCGCACTTGCATTCAGCTTCCGCAAGATGGTGACTTCGTCCAGTTCGTTCGATATTTTAGGGTGCGTTCGGTTCGTCAAGCTGTAGTTCGATATTTTGGGATGGGTTCGCAACACCCCCCCCCTGGTATGTCCGCTGGCGGGTCTACCTCTAAGTCCTTCTTGATATCGAGGACAGCTATCTTCACTGCAGGTCTCTGATAGACACCCGATTGAGTTACGATGGTCGCACTCCTCACCTGCCCGTCTGGTGCCAGTTTGGTTTCGATAACTCGCCCCTTGGGCCAGCAGTTTCGAGAACTGTGTGGGTCTACGATCAAAACAATATCATCCTTCTTTATTGGATCCACTGGTGTGCACCATTTGGTGCGTCGTGTTATAGTCGACAAGTACTCACTCACCCAGCATTACCAGAATCGTTGCGCGTGTCTTTGGGATATCAGCCAGTTTTTTCGCAGTACTCCCCTGTCGTCGTTAAACGTTGCCCATGGCTTCGATCCATTTGATGAACCCAGCAAAAAATGGTTCGGAGTGATGGCTTCATCGTTCTCATGATGAATAGGAATATAAGTCAGCGGCCGAGAATTAATGATATTCTCTACTTCCAGCAGCATACATTTTAACAGCTCGTCTGAAGGATTTCGGCTCGGAGTGATTTTGTACAGAGTGGATTTCACAGAGCGTACCAACCGCTCCCAACTCCCGCCCATATGCGGTGATCCCGGCGGGTTGAATGTCCATTTTGTTGTTGCGGTGGTAAAGGTCTGCACTAGCTTATCGGTATTAACTTGTTTGTAGGCTTCTTTCAGCTCCTTTTCGGCACCACGGAAGTTTGTACCATTATCGCTGAAGAGCTCAAGTGGTGTTCCTCGGCGCGCGATGAAGTTTCTGATGGCGAGTATGCAGGAGTTGGTGGTTAGAGAATGCGCGACCTCTATGTGTATGGCTCGCTTCGTCAAGCACGTAAGAAGAACTCCGTACCCCTTTTCAATTCGCCTCAGGTTCACCACCGACATCGGCCCAAAGTAGTCTATGCCGACGAAGAAGAATGGTCGGCAAAACGATGATAGTCTGGCTTTCGGGAGATTTGCCATAATGGGCGGATGTGGTCTTGCAGCAGCGTTTTTGCACATCTGACATTCCTTGCGTACCATTCGGACGACCGCTCGCAGGTTTGGTATGTGGTACTTCTGCCGCAGCTCGTTGACCGTTTATGGTATTCGTTCACGATGAGCGGTGTGATACGGTGTTGCCTCGGAAGAATTATTGGCCGCCTTACATCTCCATAGCATTCCTGATACTGGTCAATCCTGGTCCTGGCTCTTAGGACTCCATGCTCGTCTAGAAGCGGGAAGGGGACCAAAAGCGAGCTGGATTAATCGATCTTGCCATTTGCTGATAAACTGGAAACCTCTTCGGCAAAAATGTCCCATTGGGCTTGCTTGAGCAGAGCTTGTTCGGCACGCTGAATTTCGCATTGAGTAAGCGGTCCGACACTACGTTCAGTAGACCTCCCTGAGCCTGACCTAGCTGCAGCTGACAAATTCCTGATGTAACGAAGTACCCTCGCGACACAGCGCAGCAGTCGAGCCCATTCGGAAAAACGTTCAACGTGGAAAACTTGCTTAACGTCAGCGATATGGATACCGGCAAATTGGGACCTCAGTTCTTCCTGGGTGCCTGTGTCTGTGGATTCTTCTTTGGGCCAAGAATGAGCAGGCAATTTTCGGAATGCGGGTCCACTATACCACGGGCTTGATGTATTTAAGCTAGATGTTTTCTGCCACTTGGTCGCTTCGTCGGCCACATTCATTCTGGTCGGTATCCAGTGCCATTCGGATATGGTCGTAGAATCGAGAATTTCGCTCACTCGAACCGCAACGAATTGTCCGACCATATCGGCGATGGTCGGACCTCAGCCAGCTCAGCACAGTTTTTGAGTCGGACCAGAAGAATTGCTCTCGGAACGATATGGAGTGAGATGATGCGATGCTCCTAGCAAGACGAACTCCGAGGAGCGCTGCCTGAAGCTCAAGTCTGGGAATCGAGAGACTCTTCAGCGGTTTTAGCACCGTTTCGCATGAGCTAGACCTGACATACCCAACAACGGCGAAGCCATTTTCGCCCGCATCGACGAAGACGTGGAGTTGCATCTCGGGGTATTCGATGAATTTTGAGGAAATGTAGCATCTCGGAATACGTACTTCTTCAAGGCAAGGTAACAGTTGAGTCCAGTGCAGCCATTTTTTATGCAAGGCCGCTGGAATTTCGTCGTCCCAACCAATGCCACTGCGCCAGATCTCCTGGAGTAGCACCTTAGCGTACATCAGGAAGTTCGCCAGTAGTCCCAGAGGGTCGAAAATCTGCATGAGGATCCGCAGGACTTCGCGCTTGGTGGGAATTTTTCCACCTTGTAGCACATCCACGTTCTTTGGGTTACTGGAAAACGAATTGGAATGACAGCTTTGAGGGCTGACGTTTGTAGTATTCTGTTACCTGAGTAAGCAAGAGTGAAATCTTGCAGAAATGGCTTTCAGGCTAATGCTACAAGCGCCTCCATCCCGTTAAAACCTTGGCAGGCCTAAAAGTACGTTCAATGTTTCGTCACCATTAAGTTGGTGGTGTAGGTCCAGATGTAACATTCCTGGTTAGCACCGATCCGGCTCTGGCACAAAACCCCATAAGGGCTTGTGTCAACCCTCGCATGGCCTCACTGCTTGCAAAGACAACCATGGGATCCTTAGGTGACTACACATTCGAACATTGATAGCGGCTTTGAGTGGGGATCCACTAGAAATGATTACAACAAAAACAAACAAAAACACCGAAGAAATTGAAGTAGAGGAGAATGAGGAGAACCCCTTCCAGAGGGGATCAAGGATGCTGAGGTCACCAATTGACCAAGTAGCAGCATCACAAAGAAGTGCGGAACGACGCGAGTCACCCGCAATACGAAGGGTGACGGTCGAACCACCAACCCATAAAACTGATTTCCACAAGTTAGGTGAGCAAATTAGAGGTCTGGTAGAAATGCTGGAAGATGGCAAAAGGCGTTCAATCCACCAAGCGATGCGAGATGCTATTGAAAGCATCAGAGCTCTCTACGAGCTCTCGGCGATTCAGCTACACGATGAGGAAGCAAAGCAAGTGATTCGCCGGAACAACTCGTCGCAAACTTCGCCATGGCTAAAAACAACATCTGAACCCAAGAGAAGGCAAGTTGCAGACGACGAACCCCCGGAGCCAAAACGAAAACAGCAACAGCCACCGAGTGACGCGGCAGACAACGAACCACCGAAGCCAAAACAGACGCAGAAAAATACATCAAACGATGTTGCAGGCAAAAAGCGCTCGGAGCCAAAGCGTAAACAAAAACAAACTGCATTGATAAACACCAAGGAGAAGGATGAGACCACCGGCGCAGAGACCCCAGTGGTCAGATCTAAGAAAAAAGTTACAGCCACAAACAAGAAGCAAGCGGCAGGAGAAGAAGAATGGGTAAATACCACCAAAAAGAAGATCGCCAAAAAGAAGCAACAAGAGGTCGAAAGACCTAGACCTGACGCTATCGTCATTAAAGCGACGGGGTCCCTCTCATACGCGGAGATACTACGCAAGGTGAAGGCAGACCCCAAACTGGAAACAGTGGGAAAGGCGGTAACTAAAATCAGGAGGACACAGAAGGGAGACCTCCTTATACAATTCAAGGAGACGGAAAATAAGACAAACGAATTTAAGGGCGTCATTAGTGAAGCTCTAGCAGAGCAAGCGAATGTAAGTTCGATTACGCATCGCACTACCCTTGAGATCAAAGACATCGATGAGGTCACGACTATAGACAACGTAATCAATGCAATCGAAGCCCAGTTTGGAGTGAAAGTTTCACCGGCAGATATTTTGTCCCTGCGGAGGGCGTACGGAGGAACACAAACAGCAACGATCAGCTTTCCCGCAGTAGACGTAAGAAAGCTGTTAGAAGCAGGAAGGATTAAAATCGGCTGGGTTAACTGTCGCATGCGCGAACGAACCCTCCTTAAAAAGTGCTTCAAATGTTTAGAGTTTGGTCATCTTGCCTGGCAATGCAAAAGCGAGGAAGACCGCTCCAAGCTATGTAGGAGATGTGGAGGAGAAGGCCACATAGCGAAGAATTGCAACAAGGATCCATCCTGCATGTTCTGCAAGAAAGACCACCCGGACGCCGCGCAGCATGTAGCCGGCAGTAGCAAATGCCCAGTATTTCGGAGAGCTATTACAAGCAAAATACCATGAAGATTCTACAGATAAATCCTAATCACTGTAGAATAGCACAGGACATCCTAGCACAAACGGCCAAGGACGAAAGCGCTGACGTTATTATGATCAGTGAACCATATAAATGTCCCGAAGAGAACAACAATTGGATCTGCGATAAGGCAAAACAGGCGGCGATATGGATGTGTGGACGCTATGCCTTTCAAGAAACAAACGACCAAGCAGTCGGCTTCGTGCGGGCGAAAATAAATGGGATCCATTTTTATAGCTGCTATGCCCGACCCAGTTTGACGGCCAGCGAGTACCAACTAATGCTGGATAATCTAACCACGGATGCGCTCCAGAGAACCCCAGTGGTTATAGGAGGAGACTTCAACGCGTGGGCAACAGAATGGGGCAGCAGGCTCACCAACACCAGAGGACAGGTCTTATTGGAGACATTCGCTCCCCTAGCGATAGGCATTGCTAATAAGGGCCGGACAAATACTTACCGGAAGGCTGGAGTAGGGTCCATTATTGACATCACTTTTGCGAGCAACTCCATCCTGAAAACCATAAAGTGGAGGGTCAGTGAGGAATATTCACACAGCGACCATCAGGTGATAATACTGGAAATAAAAGGGAAAAAACCAGTCCAGCTCCCAAAACTTACTGGCCCAAAATGGAATGACAGATCTTTCGATAAGGATGCATTCGAAGAGATGTTGAACGGTGATCAAGCTCCAAGCGGAACAGCGGAGACCCTCGTTCACCACCTCACAGGCACCATCACCACAGCGTGCGACGCATCAATGCCTAGGAGAGCAAACACCAGGAACACATCACCGTGTTACTGGTGGAACGAGGAAATATTCGAACTCCGGGCAAAATGTCTGCAAGCCCGGCGTAAAGTCCAACGATCAAGAAGGAGGGCGGATTTCCAACAATGCCTGGACACCCTTAGACTGGCGAGACGTAGCTTAAATAGAGCCATTAAGGAAAGCAAAACTGCATGCTTTAAACGTCTCTGTCAAGAAACCGACATCAACCCATGGGGCTCGGCATACAGAATGGTGATGACAAAATTAAAGGGCTATAGGACTCCTCAAATAACATGTCCGATAATGCTGAGATCCATAGTAGAGTACCTCTTCCCTCAAAGGCCTGCTGCTATGTGCAATATTATACGAGAAGTCAATCCAGAAGATATTCCTTTAATTACTCACGAGGAACTGCTAAGGGCATGCAGCAAGATAGGTGACAACAAGGCTCCGGGACCCGACGGCATCCCGAACAAGGCAGTAAAGGCAGCTGTAACAAAAAGACCAGACCTCTTCATAACAACAATGAAGCAGTGCCTAGAAGAAGGAACCTTTCCCGAAAAATGGAAAACGCAGCATTTGGTCCTACTGCCAAAAGGAAAGAAGCCCCCAGGAGAACCATCATCCTATCGCCCAATATGCCTATTAGACACCATGGGAAAGATCCTCGAGAAGATAATCTATAATAGATTACTCGCAGTAGTAGAAGGGAAAGGAGCCCTCCCAGATCACCAATTTGGCTTCAGAAGAGCACGATCTACTGTTGATGCCATAAGAGCGGTAGTCGATATCGCCAAAGGTGCCATCGAAGGAGAAAGATGGCTCTACGGCACAAAGGAGTATTGTGCAGTAGTAACGCTGGACATTAAAAACGCATTTAACTCTGCGAACTGGTCGTTTATTAGAAGGTCACTTGCCAGGATGGATACGCCATATTACCTGCTACGGATAGTGACGAACTACTTCAACAACAGAAAGCTGAGGTACAATACCGATGAAGGCGTAAAATACTACAACGTAACTGCGGGAGTTCCACAGGGATCGGTTTTAGGGCCACTATTTTGGAACATCATGTACGACGGAGTACTACGATTAGCGTTACCTGGGGGAGTAACGATAATTGGATTCGCCGATGACATTGCAGTCGTGACAGTAGCTAAACAGATCCGTGCAGTAGAATCAGCTACAAATGAAGCAATTGCCCGGATAAAAGATTGGCTAGTATCCGCCGGACTAGAACTAGCTGACCATAAAACAGAAGCTGTTCTTATAACCAGCCGGAAAACCGTCTAATTTGCCAACTTTCAGGTTGGTAACCAAACCATCAGGTCGAAAGAGGCAGTTAAATACCTTGGAGTAATGCTGGAAAACAGGCTACGGTTCAAAACGCATGTTGATTTTGTTACCAAAAAAGCATCGCAAATGCAGGGAGCTCTCTCGCGTATCATGCCTAACATCGGTGGACCTGGATACGCTAGAAGTATTCTACTCTCTAGAGTTATCTCCTCAGTTCTGTTATATGCCGCCCCAGTCTGGGCGGAGGCACTGAGGACGAAGGAGACCAAAAGGAAACTATCGTCATCATACAGACTCTGTGCGCTACGGACAATCAGCGGCTTTCGAACCATCTCTGACGAAGCTGCATTTGTCATAGCTGGAATGGTCCCCATCGATATTCTCGCAGATGAAATGCTGAGGATATATAACAGAAGAGCATTGAGTCATCACGACGCCACTGGTATCAAGGTGATAAAAATTGAAGAAAGGGCAGCGTCAGCAGCTATGTGGCAAGCTCGTTGGGCTAATACAACAAAAGGCAGATGGACATACAAACATATACCGACAATCCAAGATTGGATAAGTCGAAAGCATGGAGACTGCAACTACCATCTAACGCAGTTCCTGTCTGGCCACGGTGGCTACCGCAAATATCTACACCGATTCGGACACGACAACTCACCATCCTGCCCGGAATGCCCAGGTGAAGATGAGGATACGGAGCACGCAGTGTTTTACTGCACACGTTTCACGGCATGGAGAATTACTCTGCCAAGTCCGTCATTACTCCTCGACCATATGTTACGGTTGGAAGAAAATTGGATGGCAATATGTTCTTTCGTAACAACTCTACAAAAAGAGTTGCGGAGAATAGAAAAGCTAAGAAGAGCAGCAGAAGCAACAGAAGCATCAGAAGCAGCAATACAAGAAGCATAGCATGAATTGCTAACCAGCCCCGCGAAGTAATACCTAACGGCAGTCCCGCGGGGAGAGTGGTTGAAGTGTGTAGGGTGTGTGTTTAGTACGTAGGCGTATTCCTGGCATCGAGTACTCAGGTTTGCGAATCGTGCATGCTAGTAGCACTCGGGCTACTAGTATCTATGAAGATTACACATCCCTGGCGCAATCCAAAAAAAAAAAAAAAACCTTCTTTGGGTTTGACGTGATCTTGAATGTAAGAAAGTCTGCCGACCACCACATGCCGAGCACCTTCTCCGTGGCTAGTTCGGCGTTGGTATTGAGGTTGTCTTCCCTCTTTGGGTCGGATTGCATGACTTCAGTTATCGCCTTCGAGTTAGATGTCCAGTTCCTTATATAAAAGCCGCCCTGTTGGTGAATAAATGTTACTTCTTTAGCAAGTCTTACCGCTTCTTTCTCAGAGTCCACGCTGTCCATCAAGTCGTCGACGTAGTGGTTGTCACGGATAGATTTAACCGCTCGGGGATAGTCCCGCTCGAACTCACTCGCGTTCTTGTTCTTCACGTATTGTGCGCTGCTGGGGGAGCATGTCGCACCAAATGTCATCACCATCATCACTTATTCCTCAAGCTCATTGTCTCGGCCAAACTACAGGAACCTCTGATAATCTTGATCCTCTTCTCTTATCTGGATCTGATGAAACATTTCTTGGATGTCGGCGCAGATCGCAAAACGCCTTTCCCGATATTTGAAGATTACTGATATTAGCGATGCCATCAAGGTCCCTTCAGGAGCATAGAGTTTAAGGAGACCCCACCGACCTTTGCTGCCGCATCCCATACTAGCCGCAACTTTCCCGATTTGTTTGGGTTCTTTACCGGGAATATAGGCAGGTACCATGTCCCCAAACGTCCTTTCGCGAGCTGTGTCCCTGAAAGCTTCCGGATATACTTCTTTGAGATGTAGCTTTCTTTTTTTTTTTGATTCATTCTCGTACCTGTGGATATTAGAGGTCCATTTAATGCACAAAGGATCAGGCTTACCTTCGATGTTCAATTTAGCTGCCAATTCTTCGTCCATCAGCGTCAATGACGAGCCGTCATCCAAGAAAGCATACGTTTTGACACGAGAGTTGTTGCCGTGTAAAACAACTGGAACTATCCGGTACATAACTGCCTGAGAGTTCTGGATGTGTGCGTTGCTGGGTTGTGCTATGGGTCCGATGTGTGACCTTTGTTGTATCTTCCAAAGGTCCTTCTGGTCGTTGTGGAGCATGTGGTGGTGCTTGAAGATGCAGTTGTTCTTTCCACACATGGTATCTGATCTGCACCGGTAGCTGCTATGCCTCTTAAGACAGCGTCTACACAGCTTACAATCTCGTACGACCTCCCATCTAGATGCATGGCTTAGATGGATAAATTTAGCACACATCTCCACGGTAACCTAACTTGTGGATCGTAGATCACAAAACTTTCTTCTACCCTAAAGCTTTCCCAAACTCTTTAAAAGCTTTCTTACCAGCACTGCCAGGTCAGAATTATTTTAAAGCTAAACGAAATCAAAGGAAAACCAAGTAAATATATTAACATCATATTATATTCTTATTCTTATTTTTAAATCTTAAAAAAAAGGGAATTGGTCGCACTCCTCCCCCAGGAGGAACCAGTGAACCCAATCACTCTAAAAATGTTCAGAAACAGAACTCACCAAATAAAAATTCCAGAAGCAAAAATGCCAAAGAACAAATAGAACAGAATTCTACAACCGAATTAATAAACCTTAGGAAAAAAGTAAATGAATTAGAACATCTGTGCCAAAATCTTAAGAAGGAAAATGATGAACTGAAACTAGAAATGCTCAAAATAGCATCCGCTAAGAGCAACAACCCCAACGATAATACAACTTCCGTTGCTCAAATTCAAAACTATGAAACCGACGAAGAAGAATTAGTCGTGGAAACTGAAGGGGCTCGGGAACGGAAAAATGATTTTGCAAATCCGAGTAAAAAGCGAAAAGCAAATTCTTCACCAAAACTTACCACTCAACCAAAAATGACAGACAATTCAGATAATTCCAATCAAACAAATCGTATTGAAAAAAGAGATCCTCGCCCTCTACCCATCATGGTAACAAATATAACTAACTATCAAGAGCTTATAACCACTGTCCGCAACTTGATAAAGAAAGACTTTGCTATTCGACTTCTGAAGGATAAAACTCACATAATTAATGTTGAAACCAGTGAAGACTTCAGAGCCATTACTAAAATGCTGTCTGCATCTAAAATGACTTGGTATTCTTACGAAGATAAACAATCTCGCCCCATTAGAGTCATTGCTAAGAATTTGCATCACTCTTGTGATCCAAACATGATTGTCAATGATCTTAAAACTCAAGGTCTCAAAGCGGTCAGTGCGGTTAATAAACTTCAACTAAAAACAAAGAAACCATTAGACATGTTTTTATTAACCTTCGCCCATAACGAGGAAATCAAAAAAAGTTTACGAAATTAAGCATATCCTCCATTCCATAGTTACCATAGAGGCCATTAAAGCTTCCAAACTTATCCCCCAATGCACTAACTGTCAACAATATGGGCACACGAAAAATTACTGCGGTAAGCCTTCTAGATGTGTGAAATGAGCACGAGAACATAGCACCGTCAATTGTACTAAGCCCTTAGACCTCCTTGCAAAATGTTGCAACTGTGGTGAGGCCCATCCTGCGAACTATCGTGGATGTGCTGTAGCCAAAGAATTGCAAAAGATAAGGGATAATAAACTTAATCGCCAAATAAACGAAAATGCTCAAATTAATATCCAAACATCAACAACCAATGATACTATCGAAAACATCAAAGTACAGCATAAACTGAAAGAAAATGATTCAGCAGATTTGAACGCTCGCCGACCCCTTTTTTCGCAGACAGTCAAAACTACTCATCCTATCAGAAAAGACCAAAGCACAATCTAAGATACTCTAGCTAAAATACTGGATAAGCTTAATAAACAAGAAACCTTTAATAAAACCCTTCAAGACCGTATTAGTAGTCTTGAGGGAAAAATAAATTACAATTTATAACGGATAAGTTCTTAAGAATCATGGCATGGAATGCGAACGGATTGAACAATCATTTAAACGAGCTACAAATAGTACTAGATACAGAAAAGATAGACATTTGTTTGATCTCAGAAACTCACCTTACAACCGAGTCATATTTCAAGTTGAAGAATTATAATTCGTAGCATACAGTCCATCCAGATAATTGTGCGAGAGGAGGCAGTGCTATTATTATAAGAAATAGCATTGATCATTATGAAGAAGAAAAAATAAGTTCACTCAAGTTTCAAACCACTACCGTAACTGTAAAAACTAAAAATCAACCGCTCTCAATAACAGCTGTCTATAGTCCTCCCAAACATTCGATCTCTTCAAATGAATATCAACAGCTCATTAAAATGCACAAGTCTAAGTTTATAATGGGAGGAGACTTCAATGCTAAACACAAGTACTGGGGATCACGACTCACTACAACAAAAGGTCGTGAACTCTACGATGCAGCTAAAAAAAATAGGATGTGAATTTGTATCTACTGGTAAGCCTACATACTGGCCGACGGACGTTACCAAAATTCCTGATCTGGTTGACTTTTTTGTGATAAATAAATTATCAAGGAACTTTATCCAGGTACAAGAAGGCTTGGATCTCGACTCGGACCACTCACCAATATATCTGACACTTAGTGAAACTGTTATAGTTAAAGAGGAAAATCCATACCTTTCAAATAAGTTCACAGATTGGCTTAGTTTTAAACATATCCTAAAAGATAAAATCAATATTAGTACACCTATTGAGACGACAGACCAGCTGGAAAACGAAGCATATTCGTTCATCCAACTAATCCAATTTGCGGCTTGGAGCTGTACTCCTCCAACAAAGAGAAAACGGTGGGTACCAATTATCCAAAAGAAATAAAGGAGCTCATATGGAATAAAAGAAAACTTCGGCGTAGATGGCAACAAACTCGATCTCCTTCCGATAAAACAAGACTCAACAAGGCCACACAAGATCTTAAGCTTGAGATAAAGCTAATCCGAAATGAAACAATGAAAATATATCTATCAGAGCTAACTGCTGATAAGACCACTGAATATTCACTTTGGAAAAATACAAAATATCTTAAGCGACCAACAAATAATATTCCTCCAATAAGATGCAGTAATGGGCAATGGGCTAAAAGCAATGAGGAAAAAGCTACTGCTTTTGCAGACCACCTAGCGAATACCTTTAAGCCTAATGATGCTATCAGTGATGAGCTTCTAAATCTCAATGAAAATGTCCGTTCTATGATTCCTCCGATTAAAATGCATGAGTTAAAATATGAGATAAGGCGATTAAAAGACAAAAAAGCTCCAGGTTTTGACTTGATCACTGCGGAAGTCCTGAAGCGACTGCCAAACAAAGGGTTAGCTAAACTCTTCCGGAATTCCTCAAGGAAGCGTCCTCGGACCTCTGTTATACCTTCTTTACACAAAAGACCTACCTACAATGCCCTACACCAAGACTGCAACTTTTGCTAACGACACGGCAGTCTTAGCAGTGGGAGATACAACACTAGAATCGACGCAAAAGCTGCAAGCTGCTGCAGACCAAATTATCAGGTGGACTCAAAGATGGCGTATAAAACTGAATTCGAGTAAATCTATACATATTGACTTCACAAATAAGTCTATCTCGTACTCCCCTATAGCATTACAGGCACGACAATACCATATGCAAATACAGCGAAGTATCTAGGTATGACTCTAGATGCCAAGCTTCGTTGGGAAGAGCATGTTGAAATCAAAAGACTAGAATTAGACATTAAATGGCGAAAATTAGAATGGCTTATAGGCAGGAAGTCTGGACTATCAATTACTAATAAAATTATTTTATATAACCAGATCCTAAAACCAGTGTGGAACTATGGCGCTCAACTCTGGGGATGTGCCAGCCAGACCAATATTGCAGTCATCCAACGATTCCAGAATAAGGTCCTTCGAAGTATTGTGAACGCTCCATGGTACATCAGAAACAGCGACCTCCATCGGGACCTAGGCATTCCTACTGTTCTTGAAGAGATCAACTCTAGGGCCAAAGCACACGAGAAGAGACTTCAGGAGCATATTAACGAGGAAGCAACAATTCTTCTAAACGTATATGACGTGAGACGTGACTGCAACGTATAAGACCGTCAGATCTTGCAAGGCAACCGTGACAGGACTTACCACGTACTCTACTAGATAGTAACAGAGCGACAACAACGAGCGAAAAGAGGCGCTCGGAGTGAACTTAACCTCCAACGCTTTGGATGGATTAAATCTCATCTATGCTCTTGTTACTGTCATTAAAAGTTAACATACAACAAATTACAATTATAATGTACCTTAAAAATAGTAAACTGTTAGCCATTTACTTTTCTCCCGCTAATAATACTGAAAAGCAAACTGCTCGTTAGTTTCATAACTAGTCGCAGTGTAAACAAACATTTGTAGTTTATTTTGTTTGAAATAAAAAAAAAAAAAAAAAAAAACTTCTCCACGGTAGCGCAGTTCCCTTTGCATACCAGGCATTTGCGCTGAGTGGAATTGTGGTTTCGCTGTGGAGACGAATGTCTGCTACTGCTTGGTGTCACTTCAGTGTGAGCGTGAAGAAATCCTTTTTCTTTCTTGCTTTGTCCGGAAAATTTGCTCCCTGCGTTTCTGACACATGAACTTGGGCCAGTAACACAATTGGCAGCTTCTGCAATTTGGTATATCCAGATGCTGAACTCGGATAGGGTACAGACCACCAAAGACTGTTTACATATTCCCCAGTTCAGCTGAATGGCAGAGGGTAGCTTTCCAACTAGCTCCTGCAATAGCGTAGGGTTGTTAAAATGATTAGCAAGACCGGCGGCTTCCAGCGTGGCACAGAAATTTTGTACAGCGATTGCAAGCTGTACTATTGTGTCCAGTTTATCAGCCCTTGGCGTCGGCGTAGCATGTATTTTCTGAAGAAGCGAGTGGAGAATTAGTTCTGGTCGTCCAAACATCATTTTGAGTGTAGCTATTATACGGGGCACGCAACCCGGCTGATATAGTAGGCTACTGACGGCGTCGTAGGCTTTGGCTTTTAATGCACGTTCCAGTCGAACCAGATTCTCCTCGTCGGAGAACCCGCAGAGTTCTGTTGTCCGATAGAAGCTGGATATGAAGATTGGCCATTCCTCCGGATGGTTGCCATCGAAGTGATGAAGCTATTTGGGTACTGCTTGCCTTGCAACCAGGTGACGCCTGGTAAGTACTGGCGGCGCCAGCTGTTGATGCTGGTTACCAGCAACCTCGCCGAATCGTAGCTGATGCATCGTCGAAGGTTGCTGCTGAAAATTTGCGTCTTCTCTCGCTTGATAGTGATGACAGGTTGGCGTTGGCTGGATGTGAACTGCTTTGAATAATTCCTGTCGGCGCGAGACAGGTGGCGGGATGCTGACATCTGCTCGTTGTTGTGGGTGTTGCAGACTTGATATTGATCGGATATTGATGTCTTCTGGCTGTTGTTGGCGACACAGAATCGGTGGTAACCCAGAACAGGTGGCTAGATTTGGAAGCGACGGGAGTGGTTGCTGTAGCTGCTGTTGTGAGCTCACGTTAGCACTCGTCCATGTCGGGTTCACGTTCACTTCTCATCCTTTGGGATTTGATTGACCTGTTGCTGCCTTCTTGTTTTCTTCATTGCACCTTTGCGTTGAACCCTGCGTCTCCTTCAACCATTCCTGTACTTTGCTGTCACCATCCGTGGATCCATCATCTTCGTTACTTTGTTTCTCCTTGTCCATCAAACTCAGCAGATGGTACTTCTTGCTGATGTAGTCCTGTTGAAGAGCCTTTAGATGATCGCCTCGACGTTGCACGAGTACTTGGGACTCGATCCAAGGGCCATTTGCCACTAACTTTGCTGGTAACTTCGATGCCTGTTGCACTGTTTGAGTTACAGCTGGTGATGCAGCGTTGGTGACGAAGGTCTTTGGCTCGTGGGGCGTGCGTACAGCAGATGCACATGTCGCTGGATTTTAATACGCCTCAGTCGATGGAGCTTGAACGTCGCTCAACAAATGTACGGCTGATATCGACGGCTGGTTGACGTTCTGAAGAAACTCGGGGTGTGCACGATTGATGTTGGCTTGCAGTTCATCGGTGCTGGTATATACTGACGCTATCGTTGTGGATATTACGTCTGCGTGCGATGATGACGATTGCTGCAAGACTTGAAAGTCTCTCGGAGTTGTAGCCTTTGTGGTGGATGATCTTGCAGAAGGGGCTGCGGCTGCTTCAAATGCACTTGGTTGTGGCGATATGTGCTTAGGGACGATGAGCGGTGGCGCAGAATTTGCGTTAGGGTTGGTGGTTACCTTGCGTGCAGTCACAACGGTAGAATCTGATCGTCCTGGTGTTGAATGGGCTTTCGGCATTCGGTGGTCGTCGGCGGAACATGCCGCGCAGAGAAAATCTTGATTGTTGACAGCCTCATTGACTCCTGCACACACGAAGTGGTACCACATGTCGCACTGATCACATGCCACCATGTTATCGTAAGAATCAGAATCATTGCACAATTGGCAATTGTATTCCTTTGCTGAATTCACTGGCGCCTCCGTCCGAATTGGTGGATTTGGTGCAGACATGGTGTGTAGTTAGTCACGTGTCAATTAAATTTTGTAAGTATGTTGCCGCAATTACGCAACTTTTTTTAATTTGTTAATACTCTTTGATTTATTTTATTTATGTGCTAAAAAGATTTAGCGATATTAAGAGAGAATTACAAAATTTAGTTTATTACTTAGTCTAATTGGTCGTCCCACGCTGTTTTCTCAAACCAAGGCAAAAAAGAAAAAGAAAGTAAAGCGCACTTGCATTCAGCTTCCGCAAGATGGTGACTTCGTCCAGTTCGTTCGATATTTTAGGGTGCGTTCGGTTCGTCAAGCTGTAGTTCGATATTTTGGGATGCGTTCGCAACAATACTTAAGTGTCAGCACTAATAACTCTCAAACTCAGCACTAATAACTTTTACACAAATAGATAATTTCTAACATAGTCCAAAATCACTTTAACCTAATATGTACTTCCCGGCTCACCGAGCTAGATGCAAATTTAGATAATGATCTTCTTGTAATTTTATTATTAGATGAAAACTAAAAAAGCGTGCAAGCTGCTTTGATGCACAAGGGGAAAGTCCAAAGTTAGAAACCGTTCGTATCAAATTAATGGAAGTTGACGATAAAATACAAGAACCATGTGAAAACAACGCATTAAAAGTTCGGTGTAATTTTAATCATCATTATTCTAACAATAATACATTATTCTATGGTGAAAGAGCCAAACAGGTTCATGAAGAAAGCGAGAGTGGATTTGTTATATAAGAATGCTTATGTCTGCCAAAATCAACCAAGGCATTAGGAGTTGCTGGTCAAATTCGCAACAGTAGAGAAAGTCAGTGGTGTGTGGATACTAAAGCTGCTTCGCGCATGTGTTTTGATGAAGAATTGCTTTCCAATCAGTCAAGAAACAACATGCCAATTTAAAAACTATGTATAGAATCAAACAAACCTTAGGATTAAAATATTAGGTGCGCAACTAAGTTTTCGCTGTTTTTTGATGAAAATGCAACTGTATTGTGGAAGAATGGTTACAAATGTATCACTCAAAGTATTGCCCATCGCTAGCTACAACTTTTTCCCATCTTTTTGGCAGTGCTCGAATACCGTTACGGTAAAAGTGTTCATCTTTTGAGACTATCCGCGAATCAAGCCATTTTTTGATGTCTTCATATGAGTGGAACTGCTGATCAGCAAGACCATGTGTCATCGAACGGAACAAGTGATAATAGGATGGCGTAATATCTGGGGAATATGGCGGGCGGAGTAGGACTTCCCATTTGAGCGTTTCCAGATAGGTTTTAACGGGTTTGGCAACGTGAGGCCGAGCGTTGTCATGCTGTAGACTAACTTTTTTCTGCCTTTGCTCGTATTTTGGCCGTTTTTCGCGCAGTGCTCTGCTCAATTGCAACAATTGAAGTCGGTACCGTTCCCCAGTGATGGTTTCGTTGGGTTTCAACAGTTTATAATAAATGACACCGACCTGGTCCCACCAAATACACAGCATAATCTTCGCAGCGTTAATATTTTGCCGAGCCGACGACATAGAAGCATGACCGGGCAGACCCCATGGAAGAAAGTCATGGGGTCTTCTTTGGGTTGCTGTAATGAATCCATTTTTCATCACCCGTCACGATGCGATAAAGAAAACCCTTCCTTTTTTGCCGCTGGAGCAGTTGTTCACAGGCGAAAGAGCGACGCTCAACGTCCCTTGGCTTCAAATCATAAGGAACCCAAGTTCCTTGTTTTTGAATCATTCCAAACGCATGCAATCGCTTGGAAATGGCTTGACGGGTAACTCCTAATGCTAAAGCAAGCTGTTCTTGCGTTTGGCACGGATCCTCATCAAACGATGCCTCCAATTCAGCGTCTTCGAAGGATTTTGGCCTTCCTTCACGCGGACGGTCGTCAACATCGAAATTTGAAGCGACGGAACCAATCACGGCACGTTGTTTCACTTAGAGCAGCATCTTCGTAAACTTTTTGGAGCACTTGATGCGCTTCAGCCGCCATGTTCTTCGAATGAAAGAAGAAAATCAACACTTCCCGCAAATGACGATTATTTGACACAAAAACAAATATTTTTACACAACCAAAAGTATATGACGCCAAAACAAAATCACTAATTTGTCAAAACAGTTTATTTACCGTATATCTAAGCTCGGTTCATGACGTTTTGGATATGTCCAAATAGACCAGCACTTACTGCTGGAGCCATCTATTGACAAGATGGGATGAGAACTTAGTTGCGCACCTAATAGCTTCTCGGACATACACTCCGTCTCATTTGATTACGAACAGGCAGTTTTTTTGTTTTAATTTTACGATATTTTTCAAACCCTTCGCTTATCTGGAAAAACCAATGCACAAGGAATGAAAGATATATTATGTTTATATTGTAAAAAAAAAAATGGGATTAAGTTGATAAATGCAACTTTTATGACGCTTTTTCCAAAAAGGCCATAAAATTGACCTCTTTTTTTTGTCTCACTTGATTACGAACAGTAGCTAAATCTACCTTTTAGAAGCTTAAAAGGTAAAAAAAACAATACAAAATTTGTTTGTATAAATAAATGTTAGTTTTATTCAAAGAGTAGCAATAGTTTTTAGTAATGGGTACTACCTCCTGATCGCTGAATTCCTTCAAGTAGCCTGCTGTGTAGAGATTCATAGAGTGCTGTCAAATAATCTAGCGAAATTTCGGACCAGGCTCGTTTTATGGCTTCAATAATCTCTTCCGCTTCATCATATTGACTTCCTCCTTCGTAGACTTTTCTTGAAAGCCAACCCCACACGTTTACCATGATGTTCAGGTCGGGTGAATATGGCGGCCATGCAAGTAGGTTTACATTTTGGTTCTGAATCCAGGCTTTTGTTGTCCGTGCGGTATGTATCGGTGCATTGTCTTGTTGGAAAGTCCATCGCTGTCCACCAAATATCTCCGAAAACTGTGGAAAAGCTCTTTCCAGTATCGATTTGTAAGTGATTGCCGTCATTTTGGAGCTTTGGAAATCCAGCTCCACAGTTCCGTAATAGCTTATTGCTCCCCATACCATTACACCACCTCCTTTGCTGTGCCGCCTTTGGAGATGTATTTCTTCTTTTCTCAAATCATAGAAATAACATCTGTATCCATCAGGTCCGTCCAAATTTAATTTTTTTTCATCAGAAAAGACGACGGTATGCCACTCTCGATTCCACCTGATGTGACTTGTTGCAAAATCAAGTCTCTGGATTTTACGTACCGCATTCAATGGTGGTTTCCCCTCCATTTTTTCATAGCGAATATGGCTGGCCTTCTGTATCACGCGATGAACAGTCGATCTGCTAGCTGTAACTTCAGTTTCTGCCTTACTTAATTTTACTTACGGAGAGCCTTGAATTTGAAGCAACTCTCAGTATGGCCCGCCTTTCCTGACAAGCTGTTGCTTTGCTGACGCTTCCTTTGCGGTTTTTTCCATACTTCTCCGGGTCCTTAATAAAGCTGTGTACAACAGCGGCGCCTCTTCCAATCTTGCTGGCTATGAAACGGATGGATTTTCCTTGTTCCCGGTAAGCTCGAATTTGGGTTATTTCCTAGTTTGTTAATGTCTTTCCTTTACCCATAGTTGTGGATTGTATGAAGTTATTTCTTGAACTAAGCTCCCTAATACTCTAAGTATCCTTTTATTTGATTTAAAACATGCTAACAGGTAGATTTAGCTACTGTTCGTAATCAAGTGAGACAAAAAAAAAACAGGTAAATTTTATGACCTTTTTGGAAAAAGCGTCATAAAAGTTGCATTTATCAACTTAATCCCATTTTTTTTTACAATATAAACATAATATATCCTTCATTCCTTGTGCAATTGGTTTTTCCCAGATTAGCGAAGGGTTTGAAATCTATCGTAAAATTAAATCAAAAAACTGCCTGTTCGTAATCAAGTGAGACGGAGTGTAGTGGTATTTGATATGAAGATGTTTAGTTCTGGATCGCTTCCATTGGTAGAGTGCAATATACCAAGCACTTTGACTGTCAGTATAAACTTCGATAGACTGCTCTTCACGTAGGACTCCCAATTCAACCAACAAAAGTTTAAAATATTTCGCCTTCTTAGCAGCTGCTGTTATCGTAAATATTCGGCCTCAGCACTTAATGTTGTAATTATAGATATTGTAGCATAATAATAACTACGCTCCCTAAAAGTATGATGCAACAAATTCCGAAGTGTCTTTTCATTCTGGCAGAATTTTGGTTCGAAGTGTCCTTTCATTCGAGGTTCGTGTCTGCGGTTTCCACAGTTCATGTCTACGAATGAGACGGATAATATCACGGATGAGAGGGAATTATAACTGCAAGAATGATTGTCATCTTGGAATTTCTCTTGTTCCAGTGGTCGAAGAATTTGCTAGAAGTTTCTGGCTATCAGAAACTTCTGCTATATAAGGACAGATGGCGATCAAAAAGGGAGCAGTAGTTTTTAAACTGTGGCGAAGAGATTAGAAAAGTGATAATGGGCGAAGTTGTAATTTTGTGATAAATTGAAAGTTGAGATTTAACAAGAAGAAGTAATTAGTTTGGACTTGTGAATTAAGTAATTGAAAGGAGATAAAGTGATTTGAGAGGACAGAGACCTTGTAAGAAAAGAATTGAGAAGAATAGTATAGTGTGAACCTGAATTGTTCTGTAGACTAGAAAATAAAGAAATAATTTCACAGAATATTGTTTTATCTACTCGAGCCGTAGCTCGCATATTACATTGGTGTCAGAAGTGGGATAAAACTTATTCTGTGAATAACTATTTCCGTGGTGTGAAATTGAAAAAAAAAAAAAAACAAAAAAACGATTTCCGTGTTGAGTTAATTAGTTGCGCAAAATGGGTCGCAAATTGGGAAAACTAACTATAATTCAACTAAAGGCAGAACTCAGTAAGCGGAACCTCGACACAACTGGGGGAAAAGATGCCCTGCTGATTCGTCTGGAAGAAGCAGTAACGCAGGAAGGTGACAATCCGCACGACGTAGAGTTTGACGTGGAAGAGGAACCAGCAAGTACAGCAGCCGACCCGTTTATAACGAGTATGCTCCTGCAACTGAAGTTAGTCATGGACGAACAAAAGAAAGCAATAGAAGACCAAAGGAATTCTATAGAACTTAAGCTGGACGAACAAAAGAATTCTCTAGAACTTAAGCTGGACGAACAAAACAATTCTCTAGATGCTCTGGAAAGCAAACTTGACGAGGAAAACAAGAACTTGGAATCCAAATTCGAAGTGATCGAAGAGAAAATCGAGAAGGTCGAGACGCAACTCGAAAAAGTCGAAACTAGATTCGATGAAAATTTTAAGAAACATGAAACTCAGTTCGGGAAGATAGAGACTCAGTTTTAAAAAGTGGATACGCAATTCGAGATAGTAGGAAAGCAAGTCGAAAATCTTGCTAAGGAGCTCAGCAACGTGAAGAGACAGAAAGCACGGGAATATTCCACCGACGGTCTGAGAAGAAAGGAGATGCAGCCTCCCATCTTCGATGGTCAAACATCATGGCCAATTTATAAAAGGCTATTCGAAGCGGCCGCAATGACCAATAGCTGGGACGATGAAGAGAAGTCCATTGCACTCACACTTGCACTGAGGGGTCCAGCTGCGGAGCTCTTGCAGACCATCCCGGAAGATAAACAGCAGAACTACGACTCTCTGGTTCAGGCTATCGAGATGCGGTTTGGGGATGAACACATGCAGCAGGTGTACAGGGTTCAGCTGCGTAGTCGAGTCCAGAAAAGGGGGGAAACGCTCCAACAGTTGCAAGCGGATATAGAGCGACTAGCCCATCTTTCATACCCTAAAGCTGGTGAGGAGCTTATCAACGAAATGGCGGTGGAAGCTTTTATTCAGGCCATAGAGGACAGACAACTGCAAATGGCTGAAAAGCGAACACTCCCCGAGGCATTGGCATTCGCTTTGTCAATGAAGGCTGCGGACCAAGCATACCAGGGAATACACCGTGTCAGGGAAATGTCCGTCGTGGAATGCTCATGCCAGAGAACAGCCGTCATGGAGACAAAGCTCGCGGAAGTCAAATCCGTTGCTGAAATTGCAACCAAACCGGACACCTACAACGGCAGTGCAGAAGTGCAACTAGACGAGGGAATTGTCCACATTGCGGAAGTAGGAGAAGCAGAGAGGAATCATCTGGCGGTGATAACTTCCATCCTGTCAGTCAGACTTCCCAAAATCAGCAGTCGGGAAATGAGTAAGGACCACCTTCGCGGGGCAGAAGTTGGTTACTGAAATCGAGGCCCCCAGGACCACCATTCAAGTTTCGCAAACCAAACGGGGTAAAAAGAGCCTAACAGTGGAGTCACTAATCAACAAGAAGAAGTGCGTAGCCACCATCGACACAGGTGCCACCGCCTTCGTTGTAAGAAGAGATATCGTCAGAAGCTCATGGCTGCACAACACCAACAGCTACTGCCTGAAGACTGCAACAGGGGAAATGGAGAAGGTGTTTGGAGAAGTTCGTCTTACGATTACTCTGGCGGGACTGACGTTCTCCCATGCGTTTCTGGTGGCAGATATATGCGACGAGTGCATCATCGGAATAGACTTCATGAAAGCAAATGAAGTAATCTTGGACATCGGGAGAGAAGAATTCTCAAGACTACATCGTGGGAAAGACGTTAGTCGAACCAAAGAACACCATGGTTCCAGTGAGAGTTTTGGACGCAAGACCACACACTGTCAAACTAAGGCGAGGGGAGGTGACTGGAAAATGCACGCCGATTACCGCCGTCGCAACAATATCTGAACGTGATGCTCCAAAACCTCTCCCATCACCTTGGACAGCGGAAACGAGAGAGACGATTCTCCAGTCCAGTGAGCTGAATCAGGAGCAGCGAACTATGGCAAAGAATCTTATCAATGAGTACGCTGATGTATTTGCCTCACAGGACGGAGAATACGGCCGAACACACCTGGTACAACATCGAATAGACACTGGTGATACTAGACCAATTCGTCAGCCTGCTAGGCGCCTTCCATTGGCAAAGCAGACAGAAGTTGCAGAGATGGTGTCGGCAATGGAGAAAGAAGGGCTGATTGAAAGTTCCAAAAGTCCGTGGGCATCACCGGTTGTACTGGTTAAGAAGAGAGATGTCAGCACGCGTTTCTGCGTGGACTATCGGCAGCTCAATTACGTCACCAAGAAAGACAGCTATCCTCTGCCACGGATTGACGACACGCTAGACACACTATCAGGAGCCCGATGGTTTTCCACTCTCGACTTGAAGAGTGGCTACTGGCAGGTACAGATCCATCCAGAAGACCGGGAGAAAACCGCCTTCACCGCAGGAAATGGGCTATGGCAATTCACGGTAATGCCATTCGGGCTGTGCAATACTCCGGCGACTTTCCAGCGATTGACGGAATGTGTCCTGCAAGGGTTAACATGGAAAACCTGTTTGGTATACTTGGATGATGTCATCGTCGTAGGAAAAACGTTTGCGCAACACCGAGACAATCTAAGGGATGTGTTTCAAAGGCTTCGAAGTGCCCACCTGAAGCTCAACGCCAAGAAGTGCGCCCTGTTTAGAGTGGAAGTCAAGTACTTGGGGCACATAATTGTAGCGAAAGGAGTGAGAACCGATCCAGAGAAGGTCGAAGCGGTGGAAAACTGGCCAGTCCCCAAAGATAAACACCAACTAAGGAGCTTCCTGTTCCTAGCCACCTACTACAGATGGTTCGTGAAGGATTTTGCCGGGATCGCAAAGAGCCTGCACCAGTTGACGGAAAAGGGAAAACAATTCAAATTGTCAATTGAGTGCGAGAAGAGCTTCAAGGCACTTAAACAACGGCTATGCGATGCCCCGATACTAGCTTACCCCACCCCGGGGAAACGTTCATTGTGGATACAGCTGCTAGTAATGTCGGGGTAGGAGCCGTACTCTTCCAGGTGCATGAGGGCCAAGAGAAGGTGGTTGCGTACTTCAGCAAGGTACTCTCTAAGCCAGAAAGGAACTACTGCGTGACAAGGCGGGAACTTCCAGCTTTGATCTTGGCTACGAAGCACTTTCACAAATACCTCTACGGGAGGAAGTTCGTTCTTCGCACAGACCATGCAGCCTTAAAATGGCTATTACAGTTCAAGAGTCCTGAGGGTCAGGTCGCAAGATGGATCGAAAGGCTGCAAATCTACGACTACGAAATACAGCATCGTAAAGGAAGGCTCCACTCTAATGCGGATGCACTGTCCCAGAGACTATGCAGAACGGATTGTAAACATTGTGCGCGTCAGGAAGAACGGAAGCTGGTTTCCATCCAAAGAATGAGAGCCGAACCTATCGCCGGCTGTAGCGTAGATGAGATCCGGAACTCTCAGAAGGAAGAGCCGGATATCGAGCCGATTCTGGCCTGGAAGGAGAACATGGAGAAACCGGATCATCAGGACATCTCTCACAGAAGCCCGACCTTAAAGGCATATTTTGCGCAGTGGGACTCCCTCCATGTCCTCCGACGGAAAGTCGTTTGTAATGCAGCTTGTCGTACCGCGGACGAGGGTCAAGGAGGTGTTACAGGAAATGCATGGCGCGGCGTCCGGAATCCACTTGGGAGTGAATAAGACACTAGAAAAGGTACGAGAACGTTTTTATTGGTTAAAAGCGAAGGAAGATATCGAAGACTGGTGCAGAAAATGCGACGTGTGTGCAGCTAGCAAGGGTCCGAGAATCAAAACTCGATGTAAGATGCACCAATACAACGTGGGAGCACCTTTCGAACGAATCGCCATTGACATCGCAGGGCCCTTTCCGGAAACCGACAATGGTAATCGGTATATACTCGTAGTAATGGATTACTTCAGTAAGTGGCCGGAAGCGTTTCCGATCCCTAACCAGGAAGCCAGAACCGTGGCGGAGCAGATCGTCTACAATTGGGTTAGCAGATTCGGTGTGCCCTTGGAATTGCATTCTGACCAAGGGCGGAACTTCGAGTCAAGAATCTTCCAAGAGATGTGTCAACTACTCGGAATCAAAAAGTCAAGGACAACCCCGCTTCATCCACAGTCGGACGGTATGGTGGAGCTTTTCAATAGGACTTTGGACGAACATCTCTCGAAGGTCGTAGGTGACTACCAACGGGATTGGGACCGGCAGATTCCCTTGTTTTTGATGGCCTATAGAAGTGCCGTGCATAGCACTACTCGACATACGCCGTTCGAAATCTTATTTGGTGGAATAGCTCGTTTATCCAGTGAGGTGAAATTAGGATCTCCTACCAATGAGCCCAGAAATGAAGAAGAGTACATGGCGGACCTTAGGGAAAGGCTTAGGGACATACACCAAAGGACCAGAAGCCAGATTAAGATGACGAGCGACCGCATGAAGACCAGGTATGATGCCAAGGCAACAACGTCAGGATTCCAGGAAGGAGATCTGGTGTGGCTGTATAATCCCCATCGCCAAAAGGGGAAATCACCTAAATTGCAGCGGAACTGGGAAGGTCCCTACAGAATAGTAACCCGCATCAACGATGTTGTCTACCGCATCCAGCGAGGACCAAGGGCCAAAATGAAAGTGGTTCATGTGGACCGACTGAGTCGATACAATGGCCGAAATGAGGATGCACTTGTTCGGGACGAACACGTTTAAGAGGGGGGCAGTGTAGCATAATAATAACTACGCTCTCTAAAAGTATGATGCAACAAATTCCGAAGTGTCTTTTCATTCTGGCAGAATTTTGGTTTGAAGTGTCCTTTCATTCGAGGTTCGTGTCTGCGGTTTCCACAGTTCATGTCTACGAAAGAGACGGATAATATCACGGATGAGAGGGAATTATAACTGCAAGAATGATTGTCATCTTGGAATTTCTCTTGTTCCAGTGGTCGAAGAATTTGCTAGAAGTTTCTGGCTATCAGAAACTTCTGCTATATAAGGACAGATGGCGATCAAAAAGGGAGCAGTAGTTTTTAAACTGTGGCGAAGAGATTAGAAAAGTGATAATGGGCGAAGTTGTAATTTTGTGATAAATTGAAAGTTGAGATTTAACAAGAAGAAGTAATTAGTTTGGATTTGTGAATTAAGTAATTGAAAGGAGATAAAGTGATTTGAGAGGACAGAGACCTTGTAAGAAAAGAATTGCGAAGAATAGTATAGTGTGAACCTGAATTGTTCTATAGACTAGAAAATAAAGAAATAATTTCACAGAATATTGTTTTATCTACTCGAGCCGTAGCTCGCATATTACAATATAGTTGCTTACTCCCAATCGATCGGAGCTCCAGTAAAAATGAATACAATACCCGATTACGACTTGAGGTCATTGATGTCTTCTGCCCAACTGAAACAGAGTAAGCACAAATTGGGCTCCCAGTTCTTTAATAGAGAATCTTTGAATTAATTCTTCCATTGTACCTAAGAACAGATAAAGCAGAATTGCAGTGCTGTTGTCTAGGATCTTGATTAAATTGAGACAACATGTTAGCATTGAAAACAATATCTGGGCGGCTAAAAGCCGAAAGTTGTAAGAGACTTCCGATAAGTTCCTGGTACGCTTGTTTATTCACCGGTTGATTTTCTCCACCCTGCATTGTTTCCTTTTCCAGTTTAGTTTTTGATGGCATTGGTAAAGTATGTGGCTTACAATTTAAAAGATTATAGTTTATTAGTAAATTTTTAATAAAATTTCATTGATTAATAGATAAAGCCCTTTAGCATGATTTCGTAAAATCTCTAGTCCAATAGTTATCAGTGGTTCACCTAAATCAAAATTAGCTTTTAAATGAGATTTAAGTTTTGAATAAGAAGAAGAATCATCTGTACCTACGATTAAATTCCACATAAGAAGTTATAAAGGTAACTACATTTTCATTTCTTTGGAAATAAAAACACCTGTCATAGCTTGAATTGACAAAGCCATCCTGTTTTAAAATGGTGTCTAATTTAATATTCCACTGATGACCACACTACTTTAAGTCATGAATTGACTTTCTAAGCTTACAGACTTTCAGTTAATCATGAATAAGTCCTTCTGCCAACTCCATATATATATTTTCCTCTAAGTCCCCTACAGAAAGGCGGTTGAGACATCTAAGTGAAAAAGATCTAGGTCCTGCTCAGTCGCAATAGCAAATAAAAGCCTAATTGAACTTATTTCGGCAACCGGAACGAACGTTTCAAAATAATCTACTCCGTATTGTTGAGTATATCTTTTGGTCACGAGTCTAGCCTTCCTGCGTTCGACAATGTTGTTATTCTTTGTTCGGTCTACCAGCTCCCACGTCCCATTTATGTTTAGGAGCTCCATTTCCAAATTCATGGCGTCTTTCCATTCATCCATATGTTCGGACATTTCAACTTCTGTCAGTGTTTTAGGAGCGCCTATATTCACAAGATTAGCATATTCATTAAGAGCTACATTTAAATTCTCTAAGGCATCCTCAAAATGTTCATTTTCTTCCAAATTATCTGGTTTTATTCTTTGTTTTTTTTATTAATTTGTTCGTGTTAAAGGGAATATGAATATCCTTATACTAATTTTTAGGACACGGGCGTATTTTGTGGAAAGGGGAAGAGACAGAGAGAAAGACAGATTGGTGTTGGTTTGAAACTCAGGTGGTAGTTAAGTTTCTGTCATGATGACCCCATCAGACAGTTTTCCTATTATAAGTATATTTTTATTTTCATTTTATGTTCCCAGCTAGTCAGCATATTTTATTTTCTAAATGAAAACAAAGGTATCGCTGATTGAGAATGTGCACCTGCTGTATATATTTACAAAGTTAGCTTTTTTTTAGTATTTAAGACATTAAAATAAAATAAACGTACCAGTTCACTTGAACCAGGCAGCAAGGAAAATACTTCTTATTTCTAAAAGACTTCCCCCTACCAGCGGTAAGGGGTCTTTAATAATAATATTTTCAGCTGTCAAAACATTGTTCCTTCGATCCTTAAAAAGAATTGTCGACGTACATTAATGCGTTACCACGGCTATTAACAATGGTACATCATTTCATAGAGTTACCAAGGCTACTGACATTGGTATTTCTTGACCAAAAAAAAATAAGAAAACATTCAAGCGTTGCCAGCGCTAAGACACTGGTAGTGAATATAGTGAAATTGTGTTCTGAAAAGAAAAAGAAATTTAATTGAAAGGAAATCATGGCTGATGAAACAGAAGTTTTCATTATTGTTGCGAGACAAAAGGATCTAGCGGAAGAGCTAGAGAAGGCAACAATTGCAGAAAAGTTTGTGTTAGATGGCATAGATTGGCACGTTATTCCACCAGCTTCACCACATTTCGGAGGACTGTGGGAGGCAGGCGTAAAATTCATAAAATACCATTTAAAGAGGATAATCGGTGACATGACTCTGACATTTGAAGAGTTACAAACACTGCTAACGCAAATAGAAGCATGTTTAAACTCTCGCCCACTCATCTCGCTAACAAACGACATTGATGATAATCCAATACTCACGCCAGGTCACTTCCTGATTGGATCTTCAATCAACGCCTTGCCAGCACCAATAATAGATCAAGGACGAAGTCTCCGTTCCCGATGGCTATTCAAAGGATGACCCAAAACTTTTGGAAGATCTGGTTAACAGAGTAACTATCCCATCTTCAACAGCGTTCTAAATGGAAACAGAGGGAATCGAATATCCATAAAGGAGATATTGTACTGCTTAAGGATGGCCGTGGTGTAGTGCTAACATCATCGCTTGTCACGCTGTTAATTCACGGTTCGAATCCTGATGTCAAGAATCATCTACTTATTTCGCATGAAATAAATAAAAAAGTCGACCACTTGCGAAAGCAAAGACAACTTTACTGTGAAGGCATAACACTGGCAGTAGGGTGGTCATATGGCCAAAATGCAACTTGATCGTGATGATGACATCAGGAGGACGGAAAAAAATACTGTGAATCATAAGCAACGACAATAATAGCGAAAAACAAACAAAATACTCCCCAGTTATCTGGACAGCCACCCTTAGAGTTTACAGAAACTTAATACCACCTGAGTTTCAAACCACACCACTCTGTCTTTCTCTCTGTCTCTTCCTTTCCACAAAAACGCACGTGCTCTAAAAAAAATTAGTATAAGGGTATTCATATCCCCTTTAACACGTGCAAATTATAAAAAAAAAAAAAAAAAAAAATAAGTAGTCGTTGGGAAAGATTTCAGAAATACATCCAGGAAAGGACAAAGAAGTTCGTGCTGTAACTGCTTTTAGCAATAATAAATACATGAAGAGGACAATAACCAAACTTTGGCCTCTACCAATCGAAGATAATTCGGATACCGCTGGAGATTATGAACCAAGTCAACCCAGCAGAAGCAAAACAAGGAGAAGCGACGGTCTAGGCTCAAAAATGGTCAACTCGTTATTGCTTGTGTCATTAATGACAACACTCATGCCGTCAATTGCTTCACAACAAACATACAAGGAAGTGGAGATAACTCAGTTCAGCAGCCAGCCAGGAATATTCTTTGAGGATGTTGGTAGTGCAAACTTGATTACAGGTTCTTGGAAAACTGTTCTATTCTTTAACCTGACTAACTACTGGTCAGAATTCTACACCTGTAATAAATGCATAAGGCAGATGAGTGAAATATGCAATAATAATGAATTTGCCGTAAGCAGTGACATGTTATGCGAAACTACTCTAACTCAATTTAAACGCCAGCTGCAGCAAATAGAGCTTAATAATGACATATTATTACATGCAAACAGTGATCCAGTTCAACGAAGCAAACGCTCTCCTTTCGATATTATTGGTACAGTGGCCAATGAACTGTTCGGCGTGTTAGATCAGCGATTTGTTCAGGAATATGAAAAAACAATACAAAATGTACGCAACAACGAAAACCACATAATGGAGCTCATGAAAAATCAGACTACAATCATTGATTCCACGCTAAATGTATTTAAGGAAGAGCATGAGTCAACCCAAAAACAACTGAAGCTACTTACTGAGTTGATAAATAATTTAAAGAACCAAACCGATAAGTACAATACATTCCGAAGTTTCACCTTCACTGCACTTACTACAATTTTGATAATGATAAATTATCAAAATACGCAAGGTATCTTGCTGGACGTCTTGTTGTCTACACATAATGGAAAAATACATCCGCTGATATTAAGTGTTCAACAATTAAACAGCGAACTGTTGCGCATACATGACAACATTCATGGCCGTGTAATGTGCATGTGAGAGCTTTCAAGTTCCAGCCAAAAGACGAAAAAGCTGCGGCGGTTGTAACGGCCCTTTAACAACGTCATCAGCCGCTACAGAAAGCAGAGAAATTGTTGATTTAAGCTCTCTTTCTGTTTACTTTCACCACACGCACCGGTGGTATGCGAACCAAAACAAATCAGCTCTATCTCAACTCTTCGCTTCATGAATATGACATAATTGTCTTAACAGAGACTTGGATGAATTCCGATTTTCTGTCATCAGAACTATTCGATCCGTATTATGTAGTACATTGTTTAGATCGATCTATACTTACTTGATTTCATCGTGGTGGGAGTGTAATTATCGCTGTCCGTTCATCAGTGCCCAGTATGGAAATCGAACTTCTTCATAGTGCGCCGAATATAGAATAAATATGTGTTCGAGTGAGTCTCTCTCAGTCATCATCTAATGCAGCTGAACTATTTTTTTATCGTAAGCTATATACCACAAAGATTAAGCAAAGACATATTAAAATAAGATCGTAGTAAAAGTAAAGTTAAGCAGACTAATAGTGCTTCTTGTAAGAGTTTAAAGGATTAAAATTACTACGTATCCCCATAAGTCATGGTTTACACCAGAAATTATTGCCCTAAAAAACAATCGTGATACAGCCTATAAGAAGTGGAAAAGATTCAAGCTCCAAGAATTTTATAACAGCTTTTGCCAACTAAGGAATTTGGTCAATTCCAAGATTAAACAAGCCAAAATAGTGTTCTACGCTAGACAATTTGACCATGAGTTACCTTCAAAAACTCTCTGGCAAAATTTACGCGAGCTTGGTGTTGGACGGAAAAAGATTGGTGAAATGAATGAAATCGATCCCAACCAGCTCAATAGAGAATTCACGAAAGTGGAAATGACATCCAGAAAAAGTGCTGATCCACTGGATGTAACGTTCAGTGGCTTTGAATTCATTCGTATTGAACAGGTTGATGTTGTCAATGCTATCCTTAAAATTAAATCTTAAGCTGTTGGTATCGACGGAATTCATCCGATTTTTATTAAAATCATACTACCTCACATTCTTCCAGCCATAACCCAAATTTTCAACAATATAATAACTACATCTACTTTTCCAACTGAGTGGAAAACTGCAAAAATTGTTCCAGCCCTGAAAAAGAAAGCGTCATCCAACTCGCCGGCTAGGTATAGACCCATTGCCATCCTAACATTCTTGTCCAAGGTCATGGAAAAGATAATGCATAAGCAAATGTCTGTCTTTATCCAGCGCAATAAACTACTTTGCGCAAATCAATCTGGCTTCAGGCCATATCATAGCTGTACGTCTGCTCTACTTAAAGTAACTGATGATATCCGAGTGGCGATGGATAAAGATCTAATAACTTTTGTGACTCTGCTGGACTTTTTCAAGGCCTTTGACACAGTGGATCATATGCAGCTTCTCTTAAAACTCAAGAGGTTGTTTGGCTTTTCATCATCTGCTATCAAGCTCATCAAAATATATCTTGGTGGAAGAAAATAATCCGTTGCTGTTAATAATGTGATGTCTGATTTTATTGCAACCTCAGCGGGTGTACCTCAAGGGTCCATATTGGGACCTTTGTTATTCACAATATTTATCAATGATCTTCCGACCATAATCAAAAATTCATTCCTACACATGTACGCAGACGATGTACAGCTTTACATAAGTTGCAAATTAGACCTTATTAAGGAAGCAGCTTGTAAGCTTAATGAGGATCTACGAAAAGTTCTAGATTGGTCTGAAGATAATTCGTTGAAGCTTAACCCAGCCAAATCTAAATGTCTCGTTATTAGCAGAAATGGCGTGAATGGCTGTGATCTTCCTAATATATTCCTCCAAAATGAACCAATTGAGTTCGTTGACAAAGCTAAAAATCTTGGGGTATGGTTTAACAAAACGTTAAGTTGGGATGATCATATCTCCACTATTATAGGCAAAATCTATGGTTCTCTTAGGAATCTATCTATGTCGCAGTGTTTCACTCCTTTGCAAACAAGGTTAATGCTAGTAAGAGCTTTGCTAATTCCAATATTTACATACGGATGTGAAATTTTTTGTTGCAGCAGTGCTCTCATTCGACGTAAGCTCAACGTTGCGTTTAACAATATAACTCGCTATGTTTATGGATTGAGACGTTTTGACCATATTTCACAATATGCTAAGAACATATTAGGATGCACTCTTGATAAATATCTCGAGTACTGCACAATCAAGTACCTACAAAAAATTATTACCAGCAAACAGCCTCCATATTTATTCGAAAATCTTAAACTTTCACGGTCGAGCCGATCTTTAAGTTTAATCCAACCGCGCGTTCACTATCAAAACTCAGAGCGTCAATTTTTCGTTCATGCTATTCATCTTTGGAATGCACTTCCTCTCAGCGTTAGGAGACTTTATGATGCGAATGGTTTTGGGGAAACTCTCTTTCGGCACTTGGCAGGGTAAAACAAGCACATTTTATTTTATTTGCATTTTCACAATTACGAGTAAAAGTTAAATTTTGTTTCTACATATTGTATACTATAAAAATTTTCTACTTATACATTTTTCATTTTCATTTATCACTGAATTGTATGAGTTTTTGAATATTAGTATTACCTATATATACATATCTCATTTATAGCTTCAAAATTATGTAAAGTCTATTATAAATGATGTTACTTAATCAATAATAAATACTAAATACTAAATACTAAAATACTAAATACTAAAATACCACCTCATTCTATGTTATCAGTTTATGAAACTCATATTCAACATATTGACCTCATTGTGTCCAATTTAAAAACTAATCAATACCCAGTTGTGTTGGGTGATTTTAATGTTGGTGACATACAATGGATCTACTCTGAGGAGGAGCAAATGTTAATGCCATTTAATTTAAAAAGTGAATGTGAATTTCTGGTAATTGATTCTTTGTTTGCATTAAATTTATTTCAAATCAATAATGTTTGTAATTCTATGAACCGAATTTTGGATCTAATTTTGATTAGTAATGAGCTATATCATAATGTTAGCGAAGTAATTGTACCACTTTTAAATACTTTCATTTTTCACACTGCTGTTTGCTTTAAAGTAAGCTTCTATAATTATTGTTTAAAATCACCTTCTCAAGATAAATTGTCCCAATTTAACTTTTATAAAGTCAATTATGGTGCGTTAGATAATTTTTTTAATAATGCTAATTGGGAGTTAGTTTTGGCGAGCACTAGTCTTGAAAGTGTTTATAAAAATTTTGTTGATAGATTGTTCGAAGCATTTTCCTTACATGTTCCCAGATCTAGCAAGAAGGTTGCTAGGAGGCTACCGTGGCATAATAAACGCCTTTCCAATCTTAAGAATGTTAAAAATAAAGCATTTAAGTTATATAAATTAACTAATAATGAAGGCGACCGTAAATATTTCCGGAGATTGAGTAAGGAATTCGAATTCTTAAATCCATTCCTGTACAAACAATATGTATTGAATTCTGAGTCTTATTTAAAAAATAACTCAAAACATTTCTGGAAGTTTGTGAATATAAAAAGGAAAACGAATGGTTTTCCTGTAAATATGGAATTAAATGGCCTTACCGCCAATGATTCACAAGGAATATGTAATCTGTTTGCGGAATTTTTCCAAACTGTTTATAGAAGACCTGATAATTGTTCTAAATACATTGAGCATTCCGTAAGTGAATCCTCCATAAACATTGGATTTTCACAGCTTTCTGAACTTGATGTCCAAAATGGCCTTAATAAACTAACGGCAGACACTAGTTCTGGTCCTGACGGCATTCCCCCCTATTGTCTTAAAGTTCTGTAAAAATTCCCTTTGTAAACCACTAACGATTTTATTTAACTTATTGTTGGCTACAGGAGATTTTATTGAAATGTGGAAATGTTCTTACATAATTCCCATCCATAAGTCTGGTAGGAAGCAATTAGTAAATAATTACAGAGGAATATCCAAAATTTCAGTCATATCCAAATTATTCGAAAGTTTGGTGAAAGATAAAATTATTTTTGATGTTCTAGAATACATTTGTCCTGCTCAACACGGCTTTGTTAGCGGGCGATCTACATCAACAAATTTAATAGTGTTTTTAAATTATATTTCCCAGTCATTTGAAGAAGGTTTGCAAGTTGATATTATATATATAGACATTGCAAAAGCCTTCGATACTGTTGATCATAAGCTATTGCTGTTTAAACTTAATAAAATCGGCTTTCATTCAAGTTTTTTTAAAATGGGTTTCCAATTACCTATTAAATAGGAAACAAATTGTTAAAATTGACAGTTGAACTTCCAATCCTATCAATGCTTACTCAGGTGTACCACAAGGTAACCATCTTGGGCCAATATTTTTTATTCTTTTTATAAATGATGTATCTAAAGTCATTAAGCATTCTAGGTGCTTGCTTTATGCAGATGACCTAAAATTGTTTTTGAAAATAAAAAGTGTAAATGACCGTTTTAGGCTACAAAGCGATTTGGATAAAATCGTCAGCTGGTGTGAGCGTAACAAATTAACTTTGAACACTTCTAAATGTAAGGTCTTTTCGGCATATCGGCGTTTCTTCCCTGTGAATATGTCTTATTTTATCAAGGGTAGCCGATTAGAAGCTGTATGTGGAATAAATGATCTCGGTGTAATTTTCGACACTAAACTTACTTTTAATGCGCATATAGCCAAATGGAACGCAATGGCGGGTTTTATCAAACGTAACACTAAAGAATTTAGTGATCCATATACATTAAAAACCCTTTTTGTTTCTATAGTTCGACCACTCATTGAGTATTGCTCTATAGTATGGAATCCCTACTATGGAGTTTCTATAAAAAGAGTTGAGAGAATACAGAAACGCTTCACTAGATTCATAATATCCAAACTTGGATGGGATTTTATGCCGTCATATAATAGCAGATGTGCTCTATTAGGGCTAACTTCATTAGAAAGAAGACGAAAGATGTACGGAGATATTAGAATTGCTCCATATGTATGCTCCGATAAGAACCCTAAGGGAGTGCCAGTTTTTTTACACTTATAGTCATAGATTTAATTATCGTTTAAATGAGCCTATTGCCAGATCTTCACGCTTATATTATCTAGTTAGCACAGACTTTAATCGTAGGAGAACTACAATTAGAAGTTTGCTTCAATTTGAATTGTTGTAATTTAATAAAGTTTTATCTGTAATACATACATTATGTACTTATTTATAAATATAAAATTTTGTAAAATCTGTAAGAGCTCAACTCCATAGATAAATAAATAAATAAATAAATAAACACTCCTCGGACGATGATGATACCTGGAGAAAGACATGACGAATCTATCCTACAACTGTACAGTGAGCTACGTCTGAAGGGATGAGTTATGGCGAACAATTTCATTATTCAAATAACGCTACCTCTTTTGTATAATAAGGAATTTAAGGTTTATAATGTGCTACCAGTGCCAACAAACCACAATGAAAACTTTACGTTCATTGTACCATCTTCGGACTACCTATTAGTCAATCCGGAAAAAGACCACTATTACCCAATGACAAAGGCAGAGTTTGCTTCTTGTAATAAAAGGTCAACAAACATGCATTGGTGCAATCTGCAACATCCTATATTCACCGCCAGTTCGTCAGTAAGTTCCTATGAGATGAGTATATTGCACCATAATATAAATTTAACACCATCATGCGTAACACGCAATATTCCAGCAAAGGCTTACTGGATAGAAATGAATCATCCAAACACCTGGATATTCTCCATCTCAAGAGAAACTAAAATCGACATTATTTGCAACTTTAATACGCGGACGAGCACATTAAGCGGCAGTGGAATCTTACGACCGCAATCCCATTGTATGATCAGTCAAGAAACAATCATAATCATTGTGAAATAAGCCATCACTACCAGGTGCTACGCATCTATTATGCCAACAACTAATCTATCGCAGCAGTTAACTGATTTTAAACACATCCAAGAGGAATTCCCTGTGTTGCAAGCAGATCTATCCAAGATGATGGAATTGGAACATCCAATTAAAATTCAAAAAGATCAAGAACATTTTCTGGAGGTTATAAGGACACATAAAATTCAACACTACACCATAAAAGGCACTGCAGCGATAATTCTAATAATAGTTGCAGTGTCGTGTATCCTCTTCAGACAATAATGTATTCGAAGCAGACCACCACAAGCATCAACAAGAACGCAGCAACCCAGGAGAGTGGCAGCGCCTGTGGAAATAAGCTTAGACGAAGCTGATTTCTGCCTAACTTCTGCGTAAGGTGGCCCCAGCATGTCATGATGACACCATCACACAGTTTTCCTTTTATAAGTATATTTTTAATTTCATTTTATGTTCCCAGCTAGTCAGCATTTTTTACTCTGTAAATGATGTTCCCATGAAAATAAAGGTGTCATATCGCTGATCGAGAATGTGCACCTGCTGTATATATTTGTACAGTTACCATTATTTTAGTATTTATGACATTAAAATAAAATAAACGTACCAGTTCACTTCAATCAGAGAGCAAGGAAAATACTTATTATTTCTAAAGGACTTCCCCCCACCAGCTGTAAGGGGTCTTTAGTAATAATATATTCAGCTGTCAAAACAGTTTCAGTGAACTCCAAGGGTGGCTGTCCAGACAACTGGGGAGTATTTTTTGTTTGTTTTCGCTGTTATTGTCGTTGCTTATGATTCACAGTATTTTTTTTCCGTCCTCCTGATGTCACCATCACGATCAAGTTGCATTTTAGCCATATGGCCACCCTACTGCCAGTGTTATGCCTTCGTCCCCCGTACATATCGATGGTGGAGCTCCAAGCGATCTTCGACTCATTGAGGAGGAAAAAGTCTGTAGGAATCGACGGAGTGTCGAACATTGTGCTTCGACATCCCCCTCTAGAAGCGGTGGACATTTACACCACTCTGTTTAACAATGCGCTGAATAATGCACATTATCCAGCGCATTGGGAAACAGCATCCCCAAATGGGGTAAGGACACCTTCAATCCCGGTCGATAAGTCTCCTTCCGAACATCAGCAAGGTATTCGAGAAATTGATCAATAGAGCCCTGCTTAAGTGGACTGAGAACAGTAATATAATTCCAGATAACCAACTCGGTTTTAATGCGGGGCATGATACAATACATGCCGCGTCTAAACTGGTATCGGATATCTAATGGAACAAAAGCAAGAACCAATGCACGGGTGCCTGCCTGATTGACTTGGAGAAAGCCTTCGACACCGTATGGTTAGAGGGACTCTTCTACAAGCTAAGCAGGCTGGGCATAAGCAAACCACTGCTGTACATACTTTATAACATGCTCACCAGTAGACAGTTCATCGTCAGAAATGGCAATGTGACTTCTGCTGGAACATTTCTAATTAAAAACGGTCTGCAACAAGGTGCGGTTAATTCACCGATCCTTTTCAAAATTTACACGAGCGATCTCATAGGATCACTTCACCATGCCATAGCGTACGCAGACGACTTGATCGCGTACAGATCAGGACCAAAAATCGAGGTCATTGCAATTCTCTTGCAACGTGACTTCGAAAAGATTCAGCGATATTGCGATGACCGGAAACCATTAATTTAAGGATGCCGTTGTCTGGGACATCTAGGGATACCAGGAAGAATTGGCGAAACTTCTCAATCGTGGGACCGCACGGACAGCCACTTACGTGTAGAAGTGTAGTCATATACCTGGGGCTCTGGTTAGACCAATATCTATATTTTAACAAACATATAGATGCTGCTCTGGCCAGAGCCAAAAGTGCTTTTGCCCTTACACAGAGACTTTTATAGCAAGCAACTCGATGCAAGAGTAAAGGTAATCTGCTACACGACCCTCATCCGGCCCATGCTCGTGTGGTTCAACGTGAGAGCAAGCTTGTTGGAAAAGATTCGAGTGTTTGAAAGGGCTTGCCTTTATTTATACAGAACACCAGAGTCCCAGTACATAAAATTGTATCCCAATGAGGTCCTGTACAACAGGGCTAACTTAATAAGAGTGGATAATTTCGTTATCAAGCTGATTCGAAGGCACATTGCAAGAGCAATGAGCTCGGGGAACAACCTGATCTCCGGGGCTTATTACCCCAATTATGAGTATCAGGAGAGAGTGCGCCTTAACGGCTTTGTTCCCCCAGAGGCGTTCCTCTATCTTGATGAGAAGGGTCTGATCCAGGACAGATTGGCAGTGTCGCTAATCTTCCACATTGCTCGGGCAGTTGTGGATAAGCGACTCAACTACGACAGAGACGTCGACAGAGACATTGCTTTCGCAAGTGATCGACTTTTTATTTATTTCATGCGAAATAAATAGATGATTCTTGACATCAAGATTTATATGCATTTCAGTTTGCTCCTCTTTAATATTTTCTTTTTCGTAGTCTAAATCGTAATAAAAAAAAAAAATTTTTTTTCGGGTACTTATTTCTTCAACAAAAATTACATTCCTACTTTTTATGATTGTACGACTTCCTCGGATTCATAATCTATAGGCTATAGTACAATTGTCTGATCTAATTATTGGGTGCGCAACTAAGTTGAATAAATGGCTCCAGCAGTAAGTGCTGGTCTATTTTGACATATCCAAAACGTCATGAGCCGAGTTTAGACATATGATAAATAAACTGTTTTGACACATTAGTGATTTTGTTTTAGCGTCATACACCCCTATTGCGATTGTCAATTATCAATTGGTATTTGGTATTTATCAACCAATTCCTTTAATCGGTATTGTGATTGTCAATTATAAATGGATTATTGATCCAGTGTCAATTTCTATTAAGTTTTGATTGTGAATACTAAAATCGGTATTACGAGTGTCAATTGTCATTAACTTTTCTGTCATTTTGCATCTGTTTCTTTCAATTGCAAATAACTAGTTGTTGAAAAGAAAATAAATTTGATAATTGAGATATAACATTGTATTGCAATAAAATATACGGTTTTCTGTGTAAAGTTAATAATTTATTTAACTATTTTGATAATTTTTCACAGGGCTAAAATAGTTAGAAAAAAAAAAAACAAATGAGCCGGCTAGTTGAGCTGATGGAGCAAATCTTAGACGTTGTCAAGGGATTGTGCTCCAAAACAATGTCGCAAAAAAATTAGTTGATATTGCAACAGGCCTGAACATCCTAGGCCCACCGTCGCGTGAACTGCACAAATGGCAAAGTTGCTTCCTTTTTGCTAATTCCAAAAACGTATCCTCTTCTTGATCGTCGTCAAACCACAATTCCCCAGAACTCATACTTAATAAAATAGAATTTGATTTTAATTTTCAAACAAAATATCAAAAGCAAACCCAATTTTCAAAACAAATGTCAAGAAAGCGTATTTTATTCACAACAGTCAATTTTATTCACAATGCTGAGAACCTTTATCAACTGAGTTACACAATACAAAATTATAAATTGATTGAAACTTTCTATCAACTATCAATTGGTTGTTGATTGACAACCGCAAAAGGGGTGATATACTTTTGATTGTGTGAGAATGTCTTATTTTGTGCCAAATAATCGTCATTTGCGGGAAGTGTTGATTTTCTTCTTTCATTTGAAGCAAACGGCGGCTGAAGAGCATCGAGTGCTCCAAAAAGTTTACGGAGATGCTGCTCTAAGTGAAACAATGTGCCGTGATTGGTTCTGTCGCTTCAAAGACGGTGATTTCGATGTTGACGACCATCCGCGTGAAGGAAGGCCAAAATCCTTCGAAGACGCTGAATTGGAGGCATTGCTCGATGAGGATCCCGTCAAGCCATTTCCAAGCGATTGCATGCGTTTGGAATGATTCAAAAACAAAGAACTTGAGTTCCTTATGATTTGAGGCCAAGGGACGTTGAGCGTCGTTTTTTCGCCTGTGAACAACTGCTCCAGCGGCAAAAAAGGAAGGATTTTCTTCATCGCATCGTGACGGGTGATGAAAAATGGATTCATTACAGCAACCCAAATAAAAGAATGTCATGGGGCCTGTCCGGTCATGCTTCTATGTCGTCGGTTCGGCTTAATATTCACGCTGCAAATATTATGCTGTGTATTTGGTGGGACCAGGTCGGGGTCATTTATTATAAACTGCTGAAACCCAACGAAACCATCACTTGGGAACGGTATCGACTTCAATTGATGCGATTGAGCCAAGCTCTGCACGAAAAATGGCTACAATACAAGCAGAGGCACGAAAAAGTGATTCTACGACATGACAACACTCGGCCTCACGTTGCCAAACCCGTTAAAACCTACCTGGAAACGCTCAAATGGGAAGTGCTACCCCATCCGTCATAATCCCCAGATATTGCCCCATCCGATTATTACTTGTTCCGTTCGATGGCACATGGTCTGGTTGGTCAGCAGCTCCGCTCATATGAAGACATCAAAAAATGGCTTGATTCGTGGATAGCCTCAAACAATGAACACTTTTACCGTAAGAGTACCTACAAACGCAACTAATCTTAGCTGATGCTTTAACGAAATGTACGCCCTTACCAAAATGTCGTTTTTGTTTTAAAAATCTTGGATTAACATTCGAAGAATAGATGTTTTGAATATTCAATAATTTTGTACATTAAATACCCAGAATTTTTGATTTTCAACTTTGTATGTTAAGAAATTGTGTATTGAAATTATTTTGAAGTTAATATAATGATACTAGCTTTGAATTCTTTAGTGTTGAGACAGTGTGTGAAATATAATTATAAATAAGTGTTAACACTCAACGGCCTCTTACATAGTTTCTAACATAGCCTAAAATCACTTTAACCTTAATATTTTATTTATTTATTTTTTTTTCCGAAGGTTGGTGAAAAAATCTTCCATAGACACTATGAGGATAGCAAGCGCGTGCTCATAGTAGTGACAGATTCTTACTGACTAAAAAAAACCACCCTGTGATTTAATTTGTTATATATTGCAACTAAGAAGGACCTTATCAAGCAATTTTTCTATCATGAAAAAAACTCGTTTGGCAGGTTACTTTCCACTGAAAGATCCTGCATGTTCCGCAATCTAGGCGCGGTTGATTCCTATCTCGCCAAATCGAAAGGTTTCGTCATTTGTAGTCGGAGCAATAAATTGCTTTCATCCAGAATTTGTAGGACTGTATTGTTGACATGCTCGATTAGTCGGTTTCTATTCTTTCTCGCGAAGTTTCTAATTTCAGCTTCGATTGTCGGAATTCCGAGATCCCTGTGGATATCATCATTTCTAGTATACCAGGGTGCGTGGACAATTTCTCTTAGCACTTTATTTTGAAAAGTTTGTAAAATATTGGCATTTGTTTTCTTGGTACAGCCCCAAAGTTGTATACCGTAAGTCCACACCGGCTTTAGCACTTGCTTGTATAAAAGCAGTTTGTTCTCAATACTGAGGTGGGAGTGTTTTCCGAGCAACCAGTTCATTTCTCTATATTTGATTTCGAGACTTTACGTTTCATTTTCACGTGCGAATTCCATTTCAGTTTTGCGTCGAGTGTCATTCCAAGGTATTTGGCCTCGTTTGCAAAAGGTATTCGGGCCTAGTTTAGGAAAATTTACAAAACATTAGTTTTCTTATAAGTGAAATTCACGTGAACAGATTTAGATTCGTTGAGGGCGATCCGCCAGTTCCTCGTCCATTCATTTACTTTATTCAGTGCGTATTGCAGTTTTGCAGTCGTTTCTTCGATTGTTTTACCTACGGCTAGGATAGCGGTGTCATCGGCAAACGTAGCCAGGATAGTGCCTTTCGGTATATCTCTAGTATATAACAGATGGAGAAGTGACCCAAGAACGCTTCCTTGCGGTACACCGGCCGAAATTTCTTTGAGCTCCGAATATTCATTTCCATGTCTAACACGGAAGAGTTTATTCCCGAGATATGATTCTAGAATGTCGTATAGGCATACAGGGAGAACTTGTCGTAATTTGCAATTCAAGCCATCATACCACACCTTATCAAAGACTTGCGAGACGTCAAGAAATACGCTTGAGCATATCTTTTTCTCTTCAAGTGCTTACTCGATTACGTCAATTACGATTACCTGGTCAATCGTCGAATGCTTACTTCTGAACCCAAACTGGTGGTCAGGGATTAGATTATTTCCATCTATAACCGGTTGGAAACGCCTTAGTAATATCCTCTCGAAAATTTTGGATATAACTGGAAGTAGCGAAATTGGTATATAAGATTTTACCTCATTTGGCGGCTTTCCTGGTTTTAAAACCAATATAACTTCCGCAACTTTCTATTGGTTAGGCACGTGTTTTAATCTGAGCGCAGCATTTACAATATGAAGAAGCTTAATCAATGCTTTCTAGGTAAAGCTTTGAGAATTTCCCCGGTGATCAAGTCATAACCAGAAGCTTTCTTAGGTTTTAGATTCCCGATCTCATGGATGAGTTCCCTTAGCATTGCACTTGTAAGTGCTAAATCGTCAGATGATAAATCCAGTCTATTGATATTGTCGTAAGACACTTGACCATCGTACGGTTTAAAGGTGTCTTCCAGGTGGGCCGCAAAAACGTCCGCTTTTTCTTTATCTTCCCTTGCCCATTCATTGTGATTTAATTTAATAGGCGGCGCGGGGACCTTTGGCCTTTTGGTGCCTTTTACAGCTTTTCAAAGTGAATAATTGGAATCTTTTTTTGCTGTTAAACTTTCAAGATAAGAGCCTGTCGCACGATTCTTAAAATCCTTTATAGTCTTCTTCAATGAATTGCACAGGTGTTTCAAGTGAGCTTTATGTTACGGAACACGACTCCATTTCTTACGCGCTTTTCTTTTCTTTTTTTGACCAATTCTTTTATTTCCGTAGGATATCGTAGAACGTATTTGTCCGGAGTTTTCCTTGGATTGGGAGTATTATTCCAAGAGGCGAGCTGTACGATCTCAACGAAGCGATCAACTTCAACCTCAAGTTCATAGGGTGTCGTAAGTGGAACGCTCAGTTCAACATTATCTTCAATTTCGTTCCTAAAGCCTTCCCAGTTAGTTGTTCTACCGGTTAATCTCGCTGGCTCTGGGGTATAGACTAGTTTTTCGCTCAATGTCAAAACAACTGGGGAATGGTCAGACGACAGATCAAAGATCTCTTCAACTTTAATGTGGTTGGTAGAAATTCCTTTCATGACGAAAAAGTCGATCAGGTCAGGTATTTTCGAAGTATCAGTTGGCCGGTAGGTCGGTTTACCCGTGGAATGGAAATCACAACTGTACTCCATACCTGCCTCATAGAGCATTCTGCCTTTTTGCGAGCTGTGTCTTGAGCTCCAGAATGTATGTTTCGCATTAAAATCGCCGCCAATAATGAAATTAAGTTTCAGCAATTTAAACAAGTTAGTAAAATCACTTTTTTTCAAGCGCAGAACGCGGTGGGCAGTAGATAGATGAGATTTTAAGAGTACGCTGACTAATTTTTACTCGAATCGTGCACAGTTGCAAAGTTCCAAGCTCGATTTTTAGGTCTTCGGATTGTTGGATGCAGTTTTTAATAAACAATGATTATCCGCCTCTCGCTTTTCCCGAAGGGTGACAAGCGTGGTAATTATTATAGCCTTTTATTTTTAAATGCGATTCGTTTTTTACGTGGGTTTCAGAAATCAAGCAAATATCGATATGTTTTTCACGCAAGATTATTTCCAATTCGTCAAGTTTTTGCAAAAGTCCGTTTGCATTCCAAGAACATATTTTTAACATTCGTTTTTTATTCATATTCTAGTTGGAGTATGCGTTTTCCCTGAATTACTTTCGAGCATAACCAGCCTATCGAGAATAATTTTATTTATTTTGCTTTGTTCTTCAAGTTTCTCTAGAATAACTGAAAAAACATGAGAAACAGGGTCCTTCGAAATTTCAATATTTTTTGGTATTTCGGATGCCGCGGCCTGAGCATAAGTCTGCACTCTTGCTGTTCGAAGGTCATTACCCGGTCGCTTTTCCAGTGGTAACTTTTCTGTACCGTTTCCTTTAGGAACAGAGGTCGAGGACTTTTCTTTTGTCATTCTTTCCCTCACCTTTTTGCGCTCTGAACCCGGTAGTTTTAATTTGCATTCTTTTGTGCATTTAGAGGCTTAAGGAGCGCATCTCTTCGTTTTTGTAACTCACAGCCTCTATAATTTGCCGGGTGCTTTCCCTTACAATTAGCACAGGTTGCGGAGGTTTGTTTGTTTACTCCACAAACTTGGGAGATGTAACGTAGACACCTATTGACAAACGTTTGCAGCTTCCTCGTGATAGTGATGGTCACTCTCCAGGTACCACATCCATATAGCAGCACGGATTCAACGTTGGAACGGAACAGTCGTAGCTTGGTGTTTAAGCTAATTGCATTACTTCGCCAAACTATGGATAGCATTCCAAAAGCAGATTTTGCTTTACCTATTCGGCTGGCTATATCCAGTTCGGTTCCGCCATCGGTTGAGACAATACTCCCAAGGTATTGGAAACTCTCTACTCTCTCAACCGTTTGTCCAGTAATGCATATATGAGTTGATGAGTTTTGTCCTAGGCTGATCATTCTTGTTTTTGCCGAGTTAATTTTTAGCCCAACGACGTCTGCTTCCCTCTCCACATTTGCTGTCATTTGGTGAAATCGTAGTCGAGGTGTTTGAGTTCAGATGTGAGAGTCCATCGAATTCCTCCATTTCCTGTTGATAAGGCCACATTCAGCAGGAGAACATGGAGAAACCGGATCATCAGGACATCTCTCACAGAAGCCCGACCTTAAAGGCATATTTTGCGCAGTGGGACTCCCTCCATGTCCTCCGATGGAAAGTCGTTTGTAATGCAGCTTGTCGTACCGCGGACGAGGGTCAAGGAGGTGTTACAGGAAATGCATGGCGCGGCGTCCGGAGGCCACTTGGGAGTGAATAAGACACTAGAAAAGGTACGAGAACGTTTTTATTGGTTAAAAGCGAAGGAAGATATCGAAGACTGGTGCAGAAAATGCGACGTGTGTGCAGCTAGCAAGGGTCCGAGAATCAAAACTCGATGTAAGATGCACCAATACAACGTGGGAGCACCTTTCGAACGAATCGCCATTGACATCGCAGGGCCCTTTCCGGAAACCGACAATGGTAATCGGTATATACTCGTAGTAATGGATTACTTCAGTAAGTGGCCGGAAGCGTTTCCGATCCCTAACCAGGAAGCCAGAACCGTGGCGGAGCAGATCGTCTACAATTGGGTTAGCAGATTCGGTGTGCCCTTGGAATTGCATTCTGACCAAGGGCGGAACTTCGAGTCAAGAATCTTCCAAGAGATGTGTCAACTACTCGGAATCAAAAAGTCAAGGACAACCCCGCTTCATCCACAGTCGGACGGTATGGTGGAGCTTTTCAATAGGACTTTGGACGATCATCTCTCGAAGGTCGTAGGTGACTACCAACGGGATTGGGACCGGCAGATTCCCTTGTTTTTGATGGCCTATAGAAGTGCCGTGCATAGCACTACTCGACATACGCCGTTCGAAATCTTATTTGGTGGAATAGCTCGTTTATCCAGTGAGGTGAAATTAGGATCTCCTACCAATGAGCCCAGAAATGAAGAAGAGTACATGGCGGACCTTAGGGAAAGGCTTAGGGACATACACCAAAGGACCAGAAGCCAGATTAAGATGACGAGCGACCGCATGAAGACCAGGTATGATGCCAAGGCAACAACGTCAGGATTCCAGGAAGGAGATCTGGTGTGGCTGTATAATCCCCATCGCCAAAAGGGGAAATCACCTAAATTGCAGCGGAACTGGGAAGGTCCCTACAGAATAGTAACCCGCATCAACGATGTTGTCTACCGCATCCAGCGAGGACCAAGGGCCAAAATGAAAGTGGTTCATGTGGACCGACTGAGTCGATACAATGGCCGAAATGAGGATGCACTTGTTCGGGACGAACACGTTTAAGAGGGGGGCAGTGTAGCATAATAATAACTACGCTCTCTAAAAGTATGATGCAACAAATTCCGAAGTGTCTTTTCATTCTGGCAGAATTTTGGTTTGAAGTGTCCTTTCATTCGAGGTTCGTGTCTGCGGTTTCCACAGTTCATGTCTACGAAAGAGACGGATAATATCACGGATGAGAGGGAATTATAACTGCAAGAATGATTGTCATCTTGGAATTTCTCTTGTTCCAGTGGTCGAAGAATTTGCTAGAAGTTTCTGGCTATCAGAAACTTCTGCTATATAAGGACAGATGGCGATCAAAAAGGGAGCAGTAGTTTTTAAACTGTGGCGAAGAGATTAGAAAAGTGATAATGGGCGAAGTTGTAATTTTGTGATAAATTGAAAGTTGAGATTTAACAAGAAGAAGTAATTAGTTTGGATTTGTGAATTAAGTAATTGAAAGGAGATAAAGTGATTTGAGAGGACAGAGACCTTGTAAGAAAAGAATTGCGAAGAATAGTATAGTGTGAACCTGAATTGTTCTATAGACTAGAAAATAAAGAAATAATTTCACAGAATATTGTTTTATCTACTCGAGCCGTAGCTCGCATATTACAATATAGTTGCTTACTCCCAATCGATCGGAGCTCCAGTAAAAATGAATACAATACCCGATTACGACTTGAGGTCATTGATGTCTTCTGCCCAACTGAAACAGAGTAAGCACAAATTGGGCTCCCAGTTCTTTAATAGAGAATCTTTGAATTAATTCTTCCATTGTACCTAAGAACAGATAAAGCAAAATTGCAGTGCTGTTGTCTAGGATCTTGATTAAATTGAGACAACATGTTAGCATTGAAAACAATATCTGGGCGGCTAAAAGCCGAAAGTTGTAAGAGACTTCCGATAAGTTCCTGGTACGCTTGTTTATTCACCGGTTGATTTTCTCCACCCTGCATTGTTTCCTTTTCCAGTTTAGTTTTTGATGGCATTGGTAAAGTATGTGGCTTACAATTTAAAAGATTATAGTTTATTAGTAAATTTTTAATAAAATTTCATTGATTAATAGATAAAGCCCTTTAGCATGATTTCGTAAAATCTCTAGTCCAATAGTTATCAGTGGTTCACCTAAATCAAAATTAGCTTTTAAATGAGATTTAAGTTTTGAATAAGAAGAAGAATCATCTGTACCTACGATTAAATTCCACATAAGAAGTTATAAAGGTAACTACATTTTCATTTCTTTGAAAATAAAAACACCTGTCATAGCTTGAATTGACAAAGCCATCCTGTTTTAAAATGGTGTCTAATTTAATATTCCACTGATGACCACACTACTTTAAGTCATGAATTGACTTTCTAAGCTTACAGGCTTTCAGTTAATCATGAATAAGTCCTTCTGCCAACTCCATATATATATTTTCCTCTAAGTCCCCTACAGAAAGGCGGTTGAGACATCTAAGTGAAAAAGATCTAGGTCCTGCTCAGTCGCAATAGCAAATAAAAGCCTAATTGAACTTATTTCGGCAACCGGAACGAACGTTTCAAAATAATCTACTCCGTATTGTTGAGTATATCTTTTGGCCACGAGTCTAGCCTTCCTGCGTTCGACAATGTTGTTATTCTTTGTTCGGTCTACCAGCTCCCACGTCCCATTTATGTTTAGGAGCTCCATTTCCAAATTCATGGCGTCTTTCCATTCATCCATATGTTCGGACATTTCAACTTCTGTCAGTGTTTTAGGAGCGCCTATATTCACAAGATTAGCATATTCATTAAGAGCTACATTTAAATTCTCTAAGGCATCCTCAAAATGTTCATTTGCTTCCAAATTATCTGGTTTTATTCTTTGTTTTTTTTTATTAATTTGTTCGTGTTAAAGGGAATATGAATATCCTTATACTAATTTTTAGGACACGGGCGTATTTTGTGGAAAGGGGAAGAGACAGAGAGAAAGACAGATTGGTGTTGGTTTGAAACTCAGGTGGTAGTTAAGTTTCTGTCATGATGACCCCATCAGACAGTTTTCCTATTATAAGTATATTTTTATTTTCATTTTATGTTCCCAGCTAGTCAGCATATTTTATTTTCTAAATGAAAACAAAGGTATCGCTGATTGAGAATGTGCACCTGCTGTATATATTTGCAAAGTTAGCTTTTTTTTAGTATTTAAGACATTAAAATAAAATAAACGTAACAGTTCACTTGAACCAGGCAGCAAGGAAAATACTTCTTATTTCTAAAAGACTTCCCCCTACCAGCAGTAAGGGGTCTTTAATAATAATATTTTCAGCTGTCAAAACATTGTTCCTTCGATCCTTAAAAAGAATTGTCGACGTACATTAATGCCTTACCACGGCTATTAACAATGGTACATCATTTCATAGAGTTACCAAGGCTACTGACATTGGTATTTCTTGACCAAAAAAAAATAAGAAAACATTCAAGCGTTGCCAGCGCTAAGACACTGGTAGTGAATATAGTGAAATTGTGTTCTGAAAAGAAGAAGAAATTTAATTGAAAGGAAATCATGGCTGATGAAACAGAAGTTTTCATTATTGTTGCGAGACAAAAGGATCTAGCGGAAGAGCTAGAGAAGGCAACAATTGCAGAAAAGTTTGTGTTAGATGGCATAGATTGGCACTTTATTCCACCAGCTTCACCACATTTCGGAGGACTGTGGGAGGCAGGCGTAAAATTCATAAAATACCATTTAAAGAGGATAATCGGTGACATGACTCTGACATTTGAAGAGTTACAAACACTGCTAACGCAAATAGAAGCATGTTTAAACTCTCGCCCACTCATCTCGCTAACAAACGACATTGATGATAATCCAATACTCACGCCAGGTCACTTCCTGATTGGATCTTCAATCAACGCCTTGCCAGCACCAATAATAGATCAAGGACGAAGTCTCCGTTCCCGATGGCTATTCAAAGGATGACCCAAAACTTTTGGAAGATCTGGTTAACAGAGTAACTATCCCATCTTCAACAGCGTTCTAAATGGAAACAAAGGGAATCGAATATCCATAAAGGAGATATTGTACTGCTTAAGGATGGCCGTGGTGTAGTGCTAACATCATCGCTTGTCACGCTGTTAATTCACGGTTCGAATCCTGATGTCAAGAATCATCTACTTATTTCGCATGAAATAAATAAAAAAGTCGACCACTTGCGAAAGCAAAGACAACTTTACTGTGAAGGCATAACACTGGCAGTAGGGTGGTCATATGGCCAAAATGCAACTTGATCGTGATGATGACATCAGGAGGACGGAAAAAAATACTGTGAATCATAAGCAACGACAATAATAGCGAAAAACAAACAAAATACTCCCCAGTTATCTGGACAGCCACCCTTGGAGTTTACAGAAACTTAATACCACCTGAGTTTCAAACCACACCACTCTGTCTTTCTCTCTGTCTCTTCCTTTCCACAAAAACGCACGTGCTCTAAAAAAAATTAGTATAAGGGTATTCATATCCCCTTTAACACGTGCAAATTATAAAAAAAAAAAAAAAAAAAACTAAGTAGTCGTTGGGAAAGATTTCAGAAATACATCCAGGAAAGGACAAAGAAGTTCGTGCTGTAACTGCTTTTAGCAATAATAAATACATGAAGAGGACAATAACCAAACTTTGGCCTCTACCAATCGAAGATAATTCGGATACCGCTGGAGATTATGAACCAAGTCAACCCAGCAGAAGCAAAACAAGGAGAAGCGACGGTCTAGGCTCAAAAATGGTCAACTCGTTATTGCTTGTGTCATTAATGACAACACTCATGCCGTCAATTGCTTCACAACAAACATACAAGGAAGTGGAGATAACTCAGTTCAGCAGCCAGCCAGGAATATTCTTTGAGGATGTTGGTAGTGCAAACTTGATTACAGGTTCTTGGAAAACTGTTCTATTCTTTAACCTGACTAACTACTGGTCAGAATTCTACACCTGTAATAAATGCATAAGGCAGATGAGTGAAATATGCAATAATAATGAATTTGCCGTAAGCAGTGACATGTTATGCGAAACTACTCTAACTCAATTTAAACGCCAGCTGCAGCAAATAGAGCTTAATAATGACATATTATTACATGCAAACAGTGATCCAGTTCAACGAAGCAAACGCTCTCCTTTCGATATTATTGGTACAGTGGCCAATGAACTGTTCGGCGTGTTAGATCAGCGATTTGTTCAGGAATATGAAAAAACAATACAAAATGTACGCAACAACGAAAACCACATAATGGAGCTCATGAAAAATCAGACTACAATCATTGATTCCACGCTAAATGTATTTAAGGAAGAGCATGAGTCAACCCAAAAACAACTGAAGCTACTTACTGAGTTGATAAATAATTTAAAGAACCAAACCGATAAGTACAATACATTCCGAAGTTTCACCTTCACTGCACTTACTACAATTTTGATAATGATAAATTATCAAAATACGCAAGGTATCTTGCTGGACGTCTTGTTGTCTACACATAATGGAAAAATACATCCGCTGATATTAAGTGTTCAACAATTAAACAGCGAACTGTTGCGCATACATGACAACATTCATGGCCGTGTAATGTGCATGTGAGAGCTTTCAAGTTCCAGCCAAAAGACGAAAAAGCTGCGGCGGTTGTAACGGCCCTTTAACAACGTCATCAGCCGCTACAGAAAGCAGAGAAATTGTTGATTTAAGCTCTCTTTGTTCATCAGTGCCCAGTATGGAAATCGAACTTCTTCATAGTGCGCCGAATATAGAATAAATATGTGTTCGAGTGAGTCTCTCTCAGTCATCATCTAATGCAGCTGAACTATTTTTATATCGTAAGCTATATACCACAAAGATTAAGCAAAGACATATTAAAATAAGATCGTAGTAAAAGTAAAGTTAAGCAGACTAATAGTGCTTCTTGTAAGAGTTTAAAGGATTAAAATTACTACGTATCCCCATAAGTCATGGTTTACACCAGAAATTATTGCCCTAAAAAACAATCGTGATACAGCCTATAAGAAGTGGAAAAGATTCAAGCTCCAAGAATTTTATAACAGCTTTTGCCAACTAAGGAATTTGGTCAATTCCAAGATTAAACAAGCCAAAATAGTGTTCTACGCTAGACAATTTGACCATGAGTTACCTTCAAAAACTCTCTGGCAAAATTTACGCGAGCTTGGTGTTGGACGGAAAAAGATTGGTGAAATGAATGAAATCGATCCCAACCAGCTCAATAGAGAATTCACGAAAGTGGAAATGACATCCAGAAAAAGTGCTGATCCACTGGATGTAACGTTCAGTGGCTTTGAATTCACTCGTATTGAACAGGTTGATGTTGTCAATGCTATCCTTGAAATTAAATCTTAAGCTGTTGGTATCGACGGAATTCATCCGATTTTTATTAAAATCTTACTACCTCACATTCTTCCAGCCATAACCCAAATTTTCAACAATATAATAACTACATCTACTTTTCCGACTGAGTGGAAAACTGCAAAAAATGTTCCAGCCCTGAAAAAGAAAGCGTCATCCAACTCGCCGGCTAGGTATAGACCCATTGCCATCCTTCCATTCTTGTCCAAGGTCATGGAAAAGATAATGCATAAGCAAATGTCTGTCTTTATCCAGCGCAATAAACTACTTTGCGCAAATCAATCTGGCTTCAGGCCATATCATAGCTGTACGTCTGCTCTACTTAAAGTAACTGATGATATCCGAGTGGCGATGGATAAAGATCTAATAACTTTTGTGACTCTGCTGGACTTTTTCAAGGCCTTTGACACAGTGGATCATATGCAGCTTCTCTTAAAACTCAAGAGGTTGTTTGGCTTTTCATCATCTACTATCAAGCTCATCAAAATATATCTTGGTGGAAGAAAACAATCCGTTGCTGTTAATAATGTGATGTCTGATTTTATTGCAACCTCAGCGGGTGTACCTCAAGGGTCCATATTGGGACCTTTGTTATTCACAATATTTATCAATGATCTTCCGACCATAATCAAAAATTCATTCCTACACATGTACGCAGACGATGTACAGCTTTACATAAGTTGCAAATTAGACCTTATTAAGGAAGCAGCTTGTAAGCTTAATGAGGATCTACGAAAAGTTCTAGATTGGTCTGAAGATAATTCGTTGAAGCTTAACCCAGCCAAATCTAAATGTCTCGTTATTAGCAGAAATGGCGTGAATGGCTGTGATCTTCCTAATATATTCCTCCAAAATGAACCAATTGAGTTCGTTGACAAAGCTAAAAATCTTGGGGTATGGTTTAACAAAACGTTAAGTTGGGATGATCATATCTCCACTATTATAGGCAAAATCTATGGTTCTCTTAGGAATCTATCTATGTCGCAGTGTTTCACTCCTTTGCAAACAAGGTTAATGCTAGTAAGGGCTTTGCTAATTCCAATATTTACATACGGATGTGAAATTTTTTGTTGCAGCAGTGCTCTCATTCGACGTAAGCTCAACGTTGCGTTTAACAATATAACTCGCTATGTTTATGGATTGAGACGTTTTGACCATATTTCACAATATGCTAAGAACATATTAGGATGCACTCTTGATAAATATCTCGAGTACTGCACAATCAAGTACCTACAAAAAATTATTACCAGCAAACAGCCTCCATATTTATTCGAAAAACTTAAACTTTCACGGTCGAGCCGATCTTTAAGTTTAATCCAACCGCGCGTTCACTATCAAAACTCAGAGCGTCAATTTTTCGTTCATGCTATTCATCTTTGGAATGCACTTCCTCTCAGCGTTAGGAGACTTTATGATGCGAATGGTTTTGGGGAAACTCTCTTTCGGCACTTGGCAGGGTAAAACAAGCACATTTTATTTTATTTGCATTTTCACAATTACGAGTAAAAGTTAAATTTTGTTTCTACATATTGTATACTATAAAAATTTTCTACTTATACATTTTTCATTTTCATTTATCACTGAATTGTATGAGTTTTTGAATATTAGTATTACCTATATATACATATCTCATTTATAGCTTCAAAATTATGTAAAGTCTATTATAAATGATGTTACTTAATCAATAATAAATACTAAATACTAAATACTAAAATACTAAATACTAAAATACCACCTCATTCTATGTTATCAGTTTATGAAACTCATATTCAAAATATTGACCTCATTGTGTCCAATTTAAAAACTAATCAATACCCAGTTGTGTTGGGTGATTTTAATGTTGGTGACATACAATGGATCTACTCTGAGGAGGAGCAAATGTTAATGCCATTTAATTTAAAAAGTGAATGTGAATTTCTGGTAATTGATTCTTTGTTTGCATTAAATTTATTTCAAATCAATAATGTTTGTAATTCTATGAACCGAATTTTGGATCTAATTTTGATTAGTAATGAGCTATATCATAATGTTAGCGAAGTAATTGTACCACTTTTAAATACTTTCATTTTTCACACTGCTGTTTGCTTTAAAGTAAGCTTCTATAATTATTGTTTAAAATCACCTTCTCAAGATAAATTGTCCCAATTTAACTTTTATAAAGTCAATTATGGTGCGTTAGATAATTTTTTTAATAATGCTAATTGGGAGTTAGTTTTGGCGAGCACTAGTCTTGAAAGTGTTTATAAAAATTTTGTTGATAGATTGTTCGAAGCATTTTCCTTACATGTTCCCAGATCTAGCAAGAAGGTTGCTAGGAGGCTACCGTGGCATAATAAACGCCTTTCCAATCTTAAGAATGTTAAAAATAAAGCATTTAAGTTATATAAATTAACTAATAATGAAGGCGACCGTAAATATTTCCGGAGATTGAGTAAGGAATTCGAATTCTTAAATCCATTCCTGTACAAACAATATGTATTGAATTCTGAGTCTTATTTAAAAAATAACTCAAAACATTTCTGGAAGTTTGTGAATATAAAAAGGAAAACGAATGGTTTTCCTGTAAATATGGAATTAAATGGCCTTACCGCCAATGATTCACAAGGAATATGTAATCTGTTTGCGGAATTTTTCCAAACTGTTTAAAGAAGACCTGATAATTGTTCTAAATACATTGAGCATTCCGTAAGTGAATCCTCCATAAACATTGGATTTTCACAGCTTTCTGAACTTGATGTCCAAAATGGCCTTAATAAACTAACGGCAGACACTAGTTCTGGTCCTGACGGCATTCCCCCCTATTGTCTTAAAGTTCTGTAAAAATTCCCTTTGTAAACCACTAACGATTTTATTTAACTTATTGTTGGCTACAGGAGATTTTATTGAAATGTGGAAATGTTCTTACATAATTCCCATCCATAAGTCTGGTAGGAAGCAATTAGTAAATAATTACAGAGGAATATCCAAAATTTCAGTCATATCCAAATTATTCGAAAGTTTGGTGAAAGATAAAATTATTTTTGATGTTCTAGAATACATTTGTCCTGCTCAACACGGCTTTGTTAGCGGGCGATCTACATCAACAAATTTAATAGTGTTTTTAAATTATATTTCCCAGTCATTTGAAGAAGGTTTGCAAGTTGATATTATATATATAGACATTGCAAAAGCCTTCGATACTGTTGATCATAAGCTATTGCTGTTTAAACTTAATAAAATCGGCTTTCATTCAAGTTTTTTTAAAATGGGTTTCCAATTACCTATTAAATAGGAAACAAATTGTTAAAATTGACAGTTGAACTTCCAATCCTATCAATGCTTACTCAGGTGTACCACAAGGTAACCATCTTGGGCCAATATTTTTTATTCTTTTTATAAATGATGTATCTAAAGTCATTAAGCATTCTAGGTGCTTGCTTTATGCAGATGACCTAAAATTGTTTTTGAAAATAAAAAGTGTAAATGACCGTTTTAGGCTACAAAGCGATTTGGATAAAATCGTCAGCTGGTGTGAGCGTAACAAATTAACTTTGAACACTTCTAAATGTAAGGTCTTTTCGGCATATCGGCGTTTCTTCCCTGTGAATATGTCTTATTTTATCAAGGGTAGCCGATTAGAAGCTGTATGTGGAATAAATGATCTCGGTGTAATTTTCGACACTAAACTTACTTTTAATGCGCATATAGCCAAATGGAACGCAATGGCGGGTTTTATCAAACGTAACACTAAAGAATTTAGTGATCCATATACATTAAAAACCCTTTTTGTTTCTATAGTTCGACCACTCATTGAGTATTGCTCTATAGTATGGAATCCCTACTATGGAGTTTCTATAAAAAGAGTTGAGAGAATACAGAAACGCTTCACTAGATTCATAATATCCAAACTTGGATGGGATTTTATGCCGTCATATAATAGCAGATGTGCTCTATTAGGGCTAACTTCATTAGAAAGAAGACGAAAGATGTACGGAGATATTAGAATTGCTCCATATGTATGCTCCGATAAGAACCCTAAGGGAGTGCCAGTTTTTTTACACTTATAGTCATAGATTTAATTATCGTTTAAATGAGCCTATTGCCAGATCTTCACGCTTATATTATCTAGTTAGCACAGACTTTAATCGTAGGAGAACTACAATTAGAAGTTTGCTTCAATTTGAATTGTTGTAATTTAATAAAGTTTTATCTGTAATACATACATTATGTACTTATTTATAAATATAAAATTTTGTAAAATCTGTAAGAGCTCAACTCCATAGATAAATAAATAAATAAATAAATAAACACTCCTCGGACGATGATGATACCTGGAGAAAGACATGACGAATCTATCCTACAACTGTACAGTGAGCTACGTCTGAAGGGATGAGTTACGGCGAACAATTTCATTATTCAAATAACGCTACCTCTTTTGTATAATAAGGAATTTAAGGTTTATAATGTGCTACCAGTGCCAACAAACCACAATGAAAACTTTACGTTCATTGTACCATCTTCGGACTACCTATTAGTCAATCCGGAAAAAGACCACTATTACCCAATGACAAAAGCAGAGTTTGCTTCTTGTAATAAAAGGTCAACAAACATGCATTGGTGCAATCTGCAACATCCTATATTCACCGCCAGTTCGTCAGTAAGTTCCTATGAGATGAGTATATTGCACCATAATATAAACTTAACACCATCATGCGTAACACGCAATATTCCAGCAAAGGCTTACTGGATAGAAATGAATCATCCAAACACCTGGATATTCTCCATCCCAAGAGAAACTAAAATCGACATTATTTGCAACTTTAATACGCGGACGAGCACATTAAGCGGCAGTGGAATCTTGCGACTGCAATCCCATTGTATGATCAGTCAAGAAACAATCATAATCATTGTGAAATAAGCCATCACTACCAGGTGCTACGCATCTATTATGCCAACAACTAATCTATCGCAGCAGTTAACTGATTTTAAACACATCCAAGAGGAATTCCCTGTGTTGCAAGCAGATCTATCCAAGATGATGGAATTGGAACATCCAATTAAAATTCAAAAAGATCAAGAACATTTTCTGGAGGTTATAAGGACACATAAAATTCAACACTACACCATAAAAGGCTCTGCAGCGATAATTCTAATAATAGTTGCAGTGTCGTGTATCCTCTTCAGACAATAATGTATTCGAAGCAGACCACCACAAGCATCAACAAGAACGCAGCAACCCAGGAGAGTGGCAGCGCCTGTGGAAATAAGCTTAGACGAAGCTGATTTCTGCCTAACTTCTGCGTAAGGTGGCCCCAGCATGTCATGATGACACCATCAGACAGTTTTTTTTTTCCTTTTATAAGTATATTTTTAATTTCATTTTATGTTCCCAGCTAGTCAGCATTTTTTACTCTGTAAATGATGTTCCCATGAAAATAAAGGTGTCATATCGCTGATCGAGAATTTGCACCTGCTGTATATATTTGTACAGTTACCATTATTTTAGTATTTATGACATTAAAATAAAATAAACGTACCAGTTCACTTCAATCAGAGAGCAAGGAAAATACTTATTATTTCTAAAGGACTTCCCCCCACCAGCTGTAAGGGGTCTTTAGTAATAATATATTCAGCTGTCAAAACAGTTTCAGTGAACTCCAAGGGTGGCTGTACAGACAACTGGGGAGTATTTTTTGTTTGTTTTCGCTGTTATTGTCGTTGCTTATGATTCACAGTATTTTTTTTCCGTCCTCCTGATGTCACCATCACGATCAAGTTGCATTTTAGCCATATGGCCACCCTACTGCCAGTGTTATGCCTTCGTCCCCCGTACATATCGATGGTGGAGCTCCAAGCGATCTTCGACTCATTGAGGAGGAAAAAGTCTGTAGGAATCGATGGAGTGTCGAACATTGTGCTTCGACATCCCCCTCTAGAAGCGGTGGATATTTACACCACTCTGTTTAACAATGCGCTGAATAATGCACATTATCCAGCGCATTGGGAAACAGCATCCCCAAATGGGGTAAGGACACCTTCAATCCCGGTCGATAAGTCTCCTTCCGAACATCAGCAAGGTATTCGAGAAATTGATCAATAGAGCCCTGCTTAAGTGGACTGAGAACAGTAATATAATTCCAGATAACCAACTCGGTTTTAATGCGGGGCATGATACAATACATGCCGCGTCTAAACTGGTATCGGATATCTAATGGAACAAAAGCAAGAACCAATGCACGGGTGCCTGCCTGATTGACTTGGAGAAAGCCTTCGACACCGTATGGTTAGAGGGACTCTTCTACAAGCTAAGCAGGCTGGGCATAAGCAAACCACTGCTGTACATACTTTATAACATGCTCACCAGTAGACAGTTCATCGTCAGAAATGGCAATGTGACTTCTGCTGGAACATTTCTAATTAAAAACGGTCTGCAACAAGGTGCGGTTAATTCACCGATCCTTTTCAAAATTTACACGAGCGATCTCATAGGATCACTTCACCATGCCATAGCGTACGCAGACGACTTGATCGCGTACAGATCAGGACCAAAAATCGAGGTCATTGCAATTCTCTTGCAACGTGACTTCGAAAAGATTCAGCGATATTGCGATGACCGGAAACCATTCATTTAAGGATGCCGTTGTCTGGGACATCTAGGGATACCAGGAAGAATTGGCGAAACTTCTCAATCGTGGGACCGCACGGACAGCCACTTACGTGTAGAAGTGTAGTCATATACCTGGGGCTCTGGTTAGACCAATATCTATATTTTAACAAACATATAGATGCTGCTCTGGCCAGAGCCAAAAGTGCTTTTGCCCTTACACAGAGACTTTTATAGCAAGCAACTCGATGCAAGAGTAAAGGTAATCTGCTACACGACCCTCATCCGGCCCATGCTCGTGTGGTTCAACGTGAGAGCAAGCTTGTTGGAAAAGATTCGAGTGTTTGAAAGGGCTTGCCTTTATTTATACAGAACACCAGAGTCCCAGTACATAAAATTGTATCCCAATGAGGTCCTGTACAACAGGGCTAACTTAATAAGAGTGGATAATTTCGTTATCAAGCTGATTCGAAGGCACATTGCAAGAGCAATGAGCTCGGGGAACAACCTGATCTCCGGGGCTTATTACCCCAATTATGAGTATCAGGAGAGAGTGCGCCTTAACGGCTTTGTTCCCCCAGAGGCGTTCCTCTATCTTGATGAGAAGGGTCTGATCCAGGACAGATTGGCAGTGTCGCTAATCTTCCACATTGCTCGGGCAGTTGTGGATAAGCGACTCAACTACGACAGAGACGTCGACAGAGACATTGCTTTCGCAAGTGATCGACTTTTTATTTATTTCATGCGAAATAAATAGATGATTCTTGACATCAAGATTTATATGCATTTCAGTTTGCTCCTCTTTAATATTTTCTTTTTCGTAGTCTAAATCGTAATAAAAAAAAAAAATTTTTTTTCGGGTACTTATTTCTTCAACAAAAATTACATTCCTACTTTTTATGATTGTACGACTTCCTCGGATTCATAATCTATAGGCTATAGTACAATTGTCTGATCTAATTATTGGGTGCGCAACTAAGTTGAATAAATGGCTCCAGCAGTAAGTGCTGGTCTATTTTGACATATCCAAAACGTCATGAGCCGAGTTTAGACATATGATAAATAAACTGTTTTGACACATTAGTGATTTTGTTTTAGCGTCATACACCCCTATTGCGATTGTCAATTATCAATTGGTATTTGGTATTTATCAACCAATTCCTTTAATCGGTATTGTGATTGTCAATTATAAATGGATTATTGATCCAGTGTCAATTTCTATTAAGATTTGATTGTGAATACTAAAATCGGTATTACGAGTGTCAATTGTCATTAACTTTTCTGTCATTTTGCATCTGTTTCTTTCAATTGCAAATAACTAGTTGTTGAAAAGAAAATAAATTTGATAATTGAGATATAACATTGTATTGCAATAAAATATACGGTTTTCTGTGTAAAGTTAATAATTTATTTAACTATTTTGATAATTTTTCACAGGGCTAAAATAGTTAGAAAAAAAAAAAACAAATGAGCCGGCTAGTTGAGCTGATGGAGCAAATCTTAGACGTTGTCAAGGCATTGTGCTCCAAAACAATGTCGCAAAAAAATTAGTTGATATTGCAACAGGCCTGAACATCCTAGGCCCACCGTCGCGTGAACTGCACAAATGGCAAAGTTGCTTCCTTTTTGCTAATTCCAAAAACGTATCCTCTTCTTGATCGTCGTCAAACCACAATTCCCCAGAACTCATACTTAATAAAATAGAATTTGATTTTAATTTTCAAACAAAATATCAAAAGCAAACCCAATTTTCAAAACAAATGTCAAGAAAGCGTATTTTATTCACAACAGTCAATTTTATTCACAATGCTGAGAACCTTTATCAACTGAGTTACACAATACAAAATTATAAATTGATTGAAACTTTCTATCAACTATCAATTGGTTGTTGATTGACAACCGCAAAAGGGGTGATATACTTTTGATTGTGTGAGAATGTCTTATTTTGTGCCAAATAATCGTCATTTGCGGGAAGTGTTGATTTTCTTCTTTCATTTGAAGCAAACGGCGGCTGAAGAGCATCGAGTGCTCCAAAAAGTTTACGGAGATGCTGCTCTAAGTGAAACAATGTGCCGTGATTGGTTCTGTCGCTTCAAAGACGGTGATTTCGATGTTGACGACCATCCGCGTGAAGGAAGGCCAAAATCCTTCGAAGACGCTGAATTGGAGGCATTGCTCGATGAGGATCCCGTCAAGCCATTTCCAAGCGATTGCATGCGTTTGGAATGATTCAAAAACAAAGAACTTGAGTTCCTTATGATTTGAGGCCAAGGGACGTTGAGCGTCGTTTTTTCGCCTGTGAACAACTGCTCCAGCGGCAAAAAAGGAAGGATTTTCTTCATCGCATCGTGACGGGTGATGAAAAATGGATTCATTACAGCAACCCAAATAAAAGAATGTCATGGGGCCTGTCCGGTCATGCTTCTATGTCGTCGGTTCGGCTTAATATTCACGCTGCAAATATTATGCTGTGTATTTGGTGGGACCAGGTCGGGGTCATTTATTATAAACTGCTGAAACCCAACGAAACCATCACTTGGGAACGGTATCGACTTCAATTGATGCGATTGAGCCAAGCTCTGCACGAAAAACGGCTACAATACAAGCAGAGGCACGAAAAAGTGATTCTACGACATGACAACACTCGGCCTCACGTTGCCAAACCCGTTAAAACCTACCTGGAAACGCTCAAATGGGAAGTGCTACCCCATCCGTCATAATCCCCAGATATTGCCCCATCCGATTATTACTTGTTCCGTTCGATGGCACATGGTCTGGTTGGTCAGCAGCTCCGCTCATATGAAGACATCAAAAAATGGCTTGATTCGTGGATAGCCTCAAACAATGAACACTTTTACCGTAAGAGTACCTACAAACGCAACTAATCTTAGCTGATGCTTTAACGAAATGTACGCCTTTACCAAAATGTCGTTTTTGTTTTAAAAATCTTGGATTAACATTCGAAGAATAGATGTTTTGAATATTCAATAATTTTGTACATTAAATACCCAGAATTTTTGATTTTCAACTTTGTATGTTAAGAAATTGTGTATTGAAATTATTTTGAAGTTAATATAATGATACTAGCTTTGAATTCTTTAGTGTTGAGACAGTGTGTGAAATATAATTATAAATAAGTGTTAACACTCAACGGCCTCTTACATAGTTTCTAACATAGCCTAAAATCACTTTAACCTTAATATTTTATTTATTTATTTTTTTTTCCGAAGGTTGGTGAAAAAATCTTCCATAGACACTATGAGGATAGCAAGCGCGTGCTCATAGTAGTGACAGATTCTTACTGACTAAAAAAAACCACCCTGTGATTTAATTTGTTATATATTGCAACTAAGAAGGACCTTATCAAGCAATTTTTCTATCATGAAAAAAACTCGTTTGGCAGGTTACTTTCCACTGAAAGATCCTGCATGTTCCGCAATCTAGGCGCGGTTGATTCCTATCTCGCCAAGTCGAAAGGTTTCGTCATTTGTAGTCGGAGCAATAAATTGCTTTCATCCAGAATTTGTAGGACTGTATTGTTGACATGCTCGATTAGTCGGTTTCTATTCTTTCTCGCGAAGTTTCTAATTTCAGCTTCGATTGTCGGAATTCCGAGATCCCTGTGGATATCATCATTTCTAGTATACCAGGGTACGTGGACAATTTCTCTTAGCACTTTATTTTGAAAAGTTTGTAAAATATTGGCATTTGTTTTCTTGGTACAGCCCCAAAGTTGTATACCGTAAGTCCACACCGGCTTTAGCACTTGCTTGTATAAAAGCAGTTTGTTCTCAATACTGAGGTGGGAGTGTTTTCCGAGCAACCAGTTCATTTCTCTATATTTGATTTCGAGACTTTACGTTTCATTTTCACGTGCGAATTCCATTTCAGTTTTGCGTCGAGTGTCATTCCAAGGTATTTGGCCTCGTTTGCAAAAGGTATTCGGGCCTAGTTTAGGAAAATTTACAAAACATTAGTTTTCTTATAAGTGAAATTCACGTGAACAGATTTAGATTCGTTGAGGGCGATCCGCCAGTTCCTCGTCCATTCATTTACTTTATTCAGTGCGTATTGCAGTTTTGCAGTCGTTTCTTCGATTGTTTTACCTACGGCTAGGATAGCAGTGTCATCGGCAAACGTAGCCAGGATAGTGCCTTTCGGTATATCTCTAGTATATAACAGATGGAGAAGTGACCCAAGAACGCTTCCTTGCGGTACACCGGCCGAAATTTCTTTGAGCTCCGAATATTCATTTCCATGTCTAACACGGAAGAGTTTATTCCCGAGATATGATTCTAGAATGTCGTATAGGCATACAGGGAGAACTTGTCGTAATTTGCAATTCAAGCCATCATACCACACCTTATCAAAGACTTGCGAGACGTCAAGAAATACGCTTGAGCATATCTTTTTCTCTTCAAGTGCTTACTCGATTACGTCAATTACGATTACCTGGTCAATCGTCGAATGCTTACTTCTGAACCCAAACTGGTGGTCAGGGATTAGATTATTTCCATCTATAACCGGTTGGAAACGCCTTAGTAATATCCTCTCGAAAATTTTGGATATAACTGGAAGTAGCGAAATTGGTATATAAGATTTTACCTCATTTGGCGGCTTTCCTGGTTTTAAAACCAATATAACTTCCGCAACTTTCTATTGGTTAGGCACGTGTTTTAATCTGAGCGCAGCATTTACAATATGAAGAAGCTTAATCAATGCTTTCTAGGTAAAGCTTTGAGAATTTCCCCGGTGATCAAGTCATAACCAGAAGCTTTCTTAGGTTTTAGATTCCCGATCTCATGGATGAGTTCCCTTAGCATTGCACTTGTAAGTGCTAAATCGTCAGATGATAAATCCAGTCTATTGATATTGTCGTAAGACACTTGACCATCGTACGATTTAAAGGTGTCTTCCTGGTGGGCCGCAAAAACGTCCGCTTTTTCTTTATCTTCCCTTGCCCATTCATTGTGATTTAATTTAATAGGCGGCGCGGGGACCTTTGGCCTTTTGGTGCCTTTTACAGCTTTTCAAAGTGAATAATTGGAATCTTTTTTTGCTGTTAAACTTTCAAGATAAGAGCCTGTCGCACGATTCTTAAAATCCTTTATAGTCTTCTTCAATGAATTGCACAGGTGTTTCAAGTGAGCTTTATGTTACGGAACACGACTCCATTTCTTACGCGCTTTTCTTTTCTTTTTTTGACCAATTCTTTTATTTCCGTAGGATATCGTAGAACGTATTTGTCCGGAGTTTTCCTTGGATTGGGAGTATTATTCCAAGAGGCGAGCTGTACGATCTCAACGAAGCGATCAACTTCAACCTCAAGTTCATAGGGTGTCGTAAGTGGAACGCTCAGTTCAACATTATCTTCAATTTCGTTCCTAAAGCCTTCCCAGTTAGTTGTTCTACCGGTTAATCTCGCTGGCTCTGGGGTATAGACCAGTTTTTCGCTCAATGTCAAAACAACTGGGGAATGGTCAGACGACAGATCAAAGCTCTCTTCAACTTTAATGTGGTTGGTAGAAATTCCTTTCATGACGAAAAAGTCGATCAGGTCAGGTATTTTCGAAGTATCAGTTGGCCGGTAGGTCGGTTTACCCGTGGAATGGAAATCACAACTGTACTCCATACCTGCCTCATAGAGCATTCTGCCTTTTTGCGAGCTGTGTCTTGAGCTCCAGAATGTATGTTTCGCATTAAAATCGCCGCCAATAATGAAATTAAGTTTCAGCAATTTAAACAAGTTAGTAAAATCACTTTTTTTCAAGCGCAGAACGCGGTGGGCAGTAGATAGATGAGATTTTAAGAGTACGCTGACTAATTTTTACTCGAATCGTGCACAGTTGCAAAGTTTCAAGCTCGATTTTTAGGTCTTCGGATTGTTGGATGCAGTTTTTAATAAACAATGATTATCCGCCTCTCGCTTTTCCCGAAGGGTGACAAGCGTGGTAATTATTATAGCCTTTTATTTTTAAATGCGATTCGTTTTTTACGTGGGTTTCAGAAATCAAGCAAATATCGATATCTTTTTCACGCAAGATTATTTCCAATTCGTCAAGTTTTTGCAAAAGTCCGTTTGCATTCCAAGAACATATTTTTAACATTCGTTTTTTATTCATATTCTAGTTGGAGTATGCGTTTTCCCTGAATTACTTTCGAGCATAACCAGCCTATCGAGAATAATTTTATTTATTTTGCTTTGTTCTTCAAGTTTCTCTAGAGTAACTGAAAAAACATGAGAAACAGGGTCCTTCGAAATTTCAATATTTTTTGGTATTTCGGATGCCGCGGCCTGAGCATAAGTCTGCACTCTTGCTGTTCGAAGGTCATTACCCTGTCGCTTTTCCAGTGGTAACTTTTCTGTACCGTTTCCTTTAGGAACAGAGGTCGAGGACTTTTCTTTTGTCATTCTTTCCCTCACCTTTTTGCGCTCTGAACCCGGTAGTTTTAATTTGCATTCTTTTGTGCATTTAGAGGCTTAAGGAGCGCATCTCTTCGTTTTTGTAACTCACAGCCTCTATAATTTGCCGGGTGCTTTCCCTTACAATTAGCACAGGTTGCGGAGGTTTGTTTGTTTACTCCACAAACTTGGGAGATGTAACGTAGACACCTATTGACAAACGTTTGCAGCTTCCTCGTGATAGTGATGGTCACTCTCCAGGTACCACATCCATATAGCAGCACGGATTCAACGTTGGAACGGAACAGTCGTAGCTTGGTGTTTAAGCTAATTGCATTACTTCGCCAAACTATGGATAGCATTCCAAAAGCAGATTTTGCTTTACCTATTCGGCTGGCTATATCCAGTTCGGTTCCGCCATCGGTTGAGACAATACTCCCAAGGTATTGGAAACTCTCTACTCTCTCAACCGTTTGTCCAGTAATGCATATATGAGTTGATGAGTTTTGTCCTAGGCTGATCATTCTTGTTTTTGCCGAGTTAATTTTTAGCCCAACGACGTCTGCTTCCCTCTCCACATTTGCTGTCATTTGGTGAAATCGTAGTCGAGGTGTTTGAGTTCAGATGTGAGAGTCCATCGAATTCCTCCATTTCCTGTTGATAAGGCCACATTCAGCAGGAGAACATGGAGAAACCGGATCATCAGGACATCTCTCACAGAAGCTCGACCTTAAAGGCATATTTTGCGCAGTGGGACTCCCTCCATGTCCTCCGACGGAAAGTCGTTTGTAATGCAGCTTGTCGTACCGCGGACGAGGGTCAAGGAGGTGTTACAGGAAATGCATGGCGCGGCGTCCGGAGGCCACTTGGGAGTGAATAAGACACTAGAAAAGGTACGAGAACGTTTTTATTGGTTAAAAGCGAAGGAAGATATCGAAGACTGGTGCAGAAAATGCGACGTGTGTGCAGCTAGCAAGGGTCCGAGAATCAAAACTCGATGTAAGATGCACCAATACAACGTGGGAGCACCTTTCGAACGAATCGCCATTGACATCGCAGGGCCCTTTCCGGAAACCGACAATGGTAATCGGTATATACTCGTAGTAATGGATTACTTCAGTAAGTGGCCGGAAGCGTTTCCGATCCCTAACCAGGAAGCCAGAACCGTGGCGGAGCAGATCGTCTACAATTGGGTTAGCAGATTCGGTGTGCCCTTGGAATTGCATTCTGACCAAGGGCGGAACTTCGAGTCAAGAATCTTCCAAGAGATGTGTCAACTACTCGGAATCAAAAAGTCAAGGACAACCCCGCTTCATCCACAGTCGGACGGTATGGTGGAGCTTTTCAATAGGACTTTGGACGAACATCTCTCGAAGGTCGTAGGTGACTACCAACGGGATTGGGACCGGCAGATTCCCTTGTTTTTGATGGCCTATAGAAGTGCCGTGCATAGCACTACTCGACATACGCCGTTCGAAATCTTATTTGATGGAATAGCTCGTTTATCCAGTGAGGTGAAATTAGGATCTCCTACCAATGAGCCCAGAAATGAAGAAGAGTACATGGCGGACCTTAGGGAAAGGCTTAGGGACATACACCAAAGGACCAGAAGCCAGATTAAGATGACGAGCGACCGCATGAAGACCAGGTATGATGCCAAGGCAACAACGTCAGGATTCCAGGAAGGAGATCTGGTGTGGCTGTATAATCCCCATCGCCAAAAGGGGAAATCACCTAAATTGCAGCGGAACTGGGAAGGTCCCTACAGAATAGTAACCCGCATCAACGATGTTGTCTACCGCATCCAGCGAGGACCAAGGGCCAAAATGAAAGTGGTTCATGTGGACCGACTGAGTCGATACAATGGCCGAAATGAGGATGCACTTGTTCGGGACGAACACGTTTAAGAGGGGGGCAGTGTAGCATAATAATAACTACGCTCTCTAAAAGTATGATGCAACAAATTCCGAAGTGTCTTTTCATTCTGGCAGAATTTTGGTTTGAAGTGTCCTTTCATTCGAGGTTCGTGTCTGCGGTTTCCACAGTTCATGTCTACGAAAGAGACGGATAATATCACGGATGAGAGGGAATTATAACTGCAAGAATGATTGTCATCTTGGAATTTCTCTTGTTCCAGTGGTCGAAGAATTTGATAGAAGTTTCTGGCTATCAGAAACTTCTGCTATATAAGGACAGATGGCGATCAAAAAGGGAGCAGTAGTTTTTAAACTGTGGCGAAGAGATTAGAAAAGTGATAATGGGCGAAGTTGTAATTTTGTGATAAATTGAAAGTTGAGATTTAACAAGAAGAAGTAATTAGTTTGGATTTGTGAATTAAGTAATTGAAAGGAGATAAAGTGATTTGAGAGGACAGAGACCTTGTAAGAAAAGAATTGCGAAGAATAGTATAGTGTGAACCTGAATTGTTCTATAGACTAGAAAATAAAGAAATAATTTCACAGAATATTGTTTTATCTACTCGAGCCGTAGCTCGCATATTACAATATAGTTGCTTACTCCCAATCGATCGGAGCTCCAGTAAAAATGAATACAATACCCGATTACGACTTGAGGTCATTGATGTCTTCTGCCCAACTGAAACAGAGTAAGCACAAATTGGGCTCCCAGTTCTTTAATAGAGAATCTTTGAATTAATTCTTCCATTGTACCTAAGAACAGATAAAGCAAAATTGCAGTGCTGTTGTCTAGGATCTTGATTAAATTGAGACAACATGTTAGCATTGAAAACAATATCTGGGCGGCTAAAAGCCGAAAGTTGTAAGAGACTTCCGATAAGTTCCTGGTACGCTTGTTTATTCACCGGTTGATTTTCTCCACCCTGCATTGTTTCCTTTTCCAGTTTAGTTTTTGATGGCATTGGTAAAGTATGTGGCTTACAATTTAAAAGATTATAGTTTATTAGTAAATTTTTAATAAAATTTCATTGATTAATAGATAAAGCCCTTTAGCATGATTTCGTAAAATCTCTAGTCCAATAGTTATCAGTGGTTCACCTAAATCAAAATTAGCTTTTAAATGAGATTTAAGTTTTGAATAAGAAGAAGAATCATCTGTACCTACGATTAAATTCCACATAAGAAGTTATAAAGGTAACTACATTTTCATTTCTTTGAAAATAAAAACACCTGTCATAGCTTGAATTGACAAAGCCATCCTGTTTTCAAATGGTGTCTAATTTAATATTCCACTGATGACCACACTACTTTAAGTCATGAATTGACTTTCTAAGCTTACAGGCTTTCAGTTAATCATGAATAAGTCCTTCTGCCAACTCCATATATATATTTTCCTCTAAGTCCCCTACAGAAAGGCGGTTGAGACATCTAAGTGAAAAAGATCTAGGTCCTGCTCAGTCGCAATAGCAAATAAAAGCCTAATTGAACTTATTTCGGCAACCGGAACGAACGTTTCAAAATAATCTACTCCGTATTGTTGAGTATATCTTTTGGCCACGAGTCTAGCCTTCCTGCGTTCGACAATGTTGTTATTCTTTGTTCGGTCTACCAGCTCCCACGTCCCATTTATGTTTAGGAGCTCCATTTCCAAATTCATGGCGTCTTTCCATTCATCCATATGTTCGGACATTTCAACTTCTGTCAGTGTTTTAGGAGCGCCTATATTCACAAGATTAGCATATTCATTAAGAGCTACATTTAAATTCTCTAAGGCATCCTCAAAATGTTCATTTTCTTCCAAATTATCTGGTTTTATTCTTTGTTTTTTTTTATTAATTTGTTCGTGTTAAAGGGAATATGAATATCCTTATACTAATTTTTAGGACACGGGCGTATTTTGTGGAAAGGGGAAGAGACAGAGAGAAAGACAGATTGGTGTTGGTTTGAAACTCAGGTGGTAGTTAAGTTTCTGTCATGATGACCCCATCAGACAGTTTTCCTATTATAAGTATATTTTTATTTTCATTTTATGTTCCCAGCTAGTCAGCATATTTTATTTTCTAAATGAAAACAAAGGTATCGCTGATTGAGAATGTGCACCTGCTGTATATATTTGCAAAGTTAGCTTTTTTTTAGTATTTAAGACATTAAAATAAAATAAACGTAACAGTTCACTTGAACCAGGCAGCAAGGAAAATACTTCTTATTTCTAAAAGACTTCCCCCTACCAGCAGTAAGGGGTCTTTAATAATAATATTTTCAGCTGTCAAAACATTGTTCCTTCGATCCTTAAAAAGAATTGTCGACGTACATTAATGCCTTACCACGGCTATTAACAATGGTACATCATTTCATAGAGTTACCAAGGCTACTGACATTGGTATTTCTTGACCAAAAAAAAATAAGAAAACATTCAAGCGTTGCCAGCGCTAAGACACTGGTAGTGAATATAGTGAAATTGTGTTCTGAAAAGAAGAAGAAATTTAATTGAAAGGAAATCATGGCTGATGAAACAGAAGTTTTCATTATTGTTGCGAGACAAAAGGATCTAGCGGAAGAGCTAGAGAAGGCAACAATTGCAGAAAAGTTTGTGTTAGATGGCATAGATTGGCACTTTATTCCACCAGCTTCACCACATTTCGGAGGACTGTGGGAGGCAGGCGTAAAATTCATAAAATACCATTTAAAGAGGATAATCGGTGACATGACTCTGACATTTGAAGAGTTACAAACACTGCTAACGCAAATAGAAGCATGTTTAAACTCTCGCCCACTCATCTCGCTAACAAACGACATTGATGATAATCCAATACTCACGCCAGGTCACTTCCTGATTGGATCTTCAATCAACGCCTTGCCAGCACCAATAATAGATCAAGGACGAAGTCTCCGTTCCCGATGGCTATTCAAAGGATGACCCAAAACTTTTGGAAGATCTGGTTAACAGAGTAACTATCCCATCTTCAACAGCGTTCTAAATGGAAACAAAGGGAATCGAATATCCATAAAGGAGATATTGTACTGCTTAAGGATGGCCGTGGTGTAGTGCTAACATCATCGCTTATCACGCTGTTAATTCACGGTTCGAATCCTGATGTCAAGAATCATCTACTTATTTCGCATGAAATAAATAAAAAAGTCGACCACTTGCGAAAGCAAAGACAACTTTACTGTGAAGGCATAACACTGGCAGTAGGGTGGTCATATGGCCAAAATGCAACTTGATCGTGATGATGACATCAGGAGGACGGAAAAAAATACTGTGAATCATAAGCAACGACAATAATAGCGAAAAACAAACAAAATACTCCCCAGTTATCTGGACAGCCACCCTTAGAGTTTACAGAAACTTAATACCACCTGAGTTTCAAACCACACCACTCTGTCTTTCTCTCTGTCTCTTCCTTTCCACAAAAACGCACGTGCTCTAAAAAAAATTAGTATAAGGGTATTCATATCCCCTTTAACACGTGCAAATTATAAAAAAAAAAAAAAAAAAAACTAAGTAATCGTTGGGAAAGATTTCAGAAATACATCCAGGAAAGGACAAAGAAGTTCGTGCTGTAACTGCTTTTAGCAATAATAAATACATGAAGAGGACAATAACCAAACTTTGGCCTCTACCAATCGAAGATAATTCGGATACCGCTGGAGATTATGAACCAAGTCAACCCAGCAGAAGCAAAACAAGGAGAAGCGACGGTCTAGGCTCAAAAATGGTCAACTCGTTATTGCTTGTGTCATTAATGACAACACTCATGCCGTCAATTGCTTCACAACAAACATACAAGGAAGTGGAGATAACTCAGTTCAGCAGCCAGCCAGGAATATTCTTTGAGGATGTTGGTAGTGCAAACTTGATTACAGGTTCTTGGAAAACTGTTCTATTCTTTAACCTGACTAACTACTGGTCAGAATTCTACACCTGTAATAAATGCATAAGGCAGATGAGTGAAATATGCAATAATAATGAATTTGCCGTAAGCAGTGACATGTTATGCGAAACTACTCTAACTCAATTTAAACGCCAGCTGCAGCAAATAGAGCTTAATAATGACATATTATTACATGCAAACAGTGATCCAGTTCAACGAAGCAAACGCTCTCCTTTCGATATTATTGGTACAGTGGCCAATGAACTGTTCGGCGTGTTAGATCAGCGATTTGTTCAGGAATATGAAAAAACAATACAAAATGTACGCAACAACGAAAACCACATAATGGAGCTCATGAAACTACAATCATTGATTCCACGCTAAATGTATTTAAGGAAGAGCATGAGTCAACCCAAAAACAACTGAAGCTACTTACTGAGTTGATAAATAATTTAAAGAACCAAACCGATAAGTACAATACATTCCGAAGTTTCACCTTCACTGCACTTACTACAATTTTGATAATGATAAATTATCAAAATACGCAAGGTATCTTGCTGGACGTCTTGTTGTCTACACATAATGGAAAAATACATCCGCTGATATTAAGTGTTCAACAATTAAACAGCGAACTGTTGCGCATACATGACAACATTCATGGCCGTGTAATGTGCATGTGAGAGCTTTCAAGTTCCAGCCAAAAGACGAAAAAGCTGCGGCGGTTGTAACGGCCCTTTAACAACGTCATCAGCCGCTACAGAAAGCAGAGAAATTGTTGATTTAAGCTCTCTTTCTGTTTACTTTCACCACACGCACCGGTGGTATGCGAACCAAAACAAATCAGCTCTATCTCAACTCTTCGCTTCATGAATATGACATAATTGTCTTAACAGAGACTTGGATGAATTCCGATTTTCTGTCATCAGAACTATTCGATCCGTATTATGTAGTACATTGTTTAGATCGATCTATACTTACTTGATTTCATCGTGGTGGGAGTGTAATTATCGCTGTCCGTTCATCAGTGCCCAGTATGGAAATCGAACTTCTTCATAGTGCGCCGAATATAGAATAAATATGTGTTCGAGTGAGTCTCTCTCAGTCATCATCTAATGCAGCTGAACTATTTTTTTATCGTAAGCTATATACCACAAAGATTAAGCAAAGACATATTAAAATAAGATCGTAGTAAAAGTAAAGTTAAGCAGACTAATAGTGCTTCTTGTAAGAGTTTAAAGGATTAAAATTACTACGTATCCCCATAAGTCATGGTTTACACCAGAAATTATTGCCCTAAAAAACAATCGTGATACAGCCTATAAGAAGTGGAAAAGATTCAAGCTCCAAGAATTTTATAACAGCTTTTGCCAACTAAGGAATTTGGTCAATTCCAAGATTAAACAAGCCAAAATAGTGTTCTACGCTAGACAATTTGACCATGAGTTACCTTCAAAAACTCTCTGGCAAAATTTACGCGAGCTTGGTGTTGGACGGAAAAAGATTGGTGAAATGAATGAAATCGATCCCAACCAGCTCAATAGAGAATTCACGAAAGTGGAAATGACATCCAGAAAAAGTGCTGATCCACTGGATGTAACGTTCAGTGGCTTTGAATTCACTCGTATTGAACAGGTTGATGTTGTCAATGCTATCCTTAAAATTAAATCTTAAGCTGTTGGTATCGACGGAATTCATCCGATTTTTATTAAAATCATACTACCTCACATTCTTCCAGCCATAACCCAAATTTTCAACAATATAATAACTACATCTACTTTTCCGACTGAGTGGAAAACTGCAAAAATTGTTCCAGCCCTGAAAAAGAAAGCGTCATCCAACTCGCCGGCTAGGTATAGACCCATTGCCATCCTTCCATTCTTGTCCAAGGTCATGGAAAAGATAATGCATAAGCAAATGTCTGTCTTTATCCAGCGCAATAAACTACTTTGCGCAAATCAATCTGGCTTCAGGCCATATCATAGCTGTACGTCTGCTCTACTTAAAGTAACTGATGATATCCGAGTGGCGATGGATAAAGATCTAATAACTTTTGTGACTCTGCTGGACTTTTTCAAGGCCTTTGACACAGTGGATCATATGCAGCTTCTCTTAAAACTCACCTCTTGAGTTTGGCTTTTCATCATCTGCTATCAAGCTCATCAAAATATATCTTGGTGGAAGAAAACAATCCGTTGCTGTTAATAATGTGATGTCTGATTTTATTGCAACCTCAGCGGGTGTACCTCAAGGGTCCATATTGGGACCTTTGTTATTCACAATATTTATCAATGATCTTCCGACCATAATCAAAAATTCATTCCTACAGCTTGTAAGCTTAATGAGGATCTACGAAAAGTTCTAGATTGGTCTGAAGATAATTCGTTGAAGCTTAACCCAGCCAAATCTAAATGTCTCGTTATTAGCAGAAATGGCGTGAATGGCTGTGATCTTCCTAATATATTCCTCCAAAATGAACCAATTGAGTTCGTTGACAAAGCTAAAAATCTTGGGGTATGGTTTAACAAAACGTTAAGTTGGGATGATCATATCTCCACTATTATAGGCAAAATCTATGGTTCTCTTAGGAATCTATCTATGTCGCAGTGTTTCACTCCTTTGCAAACAAGGTTAATGCTAGTAAGGGCTTTGCTAATTCCAATATTTACATACGGATGTGAAATTTTTTGTTGCAGCAGTGCTCTCATTCGACGTAAGCTCAACGTTGCGTTTAACAATATAACTCGCTATGTTTATGGATTGAGACGTTTTGACCATATTTCACAATATGCTAAGAACATATTAGGATGCACTCTTGATAAATATCTCGAGTACTGCACAATCAAGTACCTACAAAAAATTATTACCAGCAAACAGCCTCCATATTTATTCGAAAAACTTAAACTTTCACGGTCGAGCCGATCTTTAAGTTTAATCCAACCGCGCGTTCACTATCAAAACTCAGAGCGTCAATTTTTCGTTCATGCTATTCATCTTTGGAATGCACTTCCTCTCAGCGTTAGGAGACTTTATGATGCGAATGGTTTTGGGGAAACTCTCTTTCGGCACTTGGCAGGGTAAAACAAGCACATTTTATTTTATTTGCATTTTCACAATTACGAGTAAAAGTTAAATTTTGTTTCTACATATTGTATACTATAAAAATTTTCTACTTATACATTTTTCATTTTCATTTATCACTGAATTGTATGAGTTTTTGAATATTAGTATTACCTATATATACATATCTCATTTATAGCTTAAAAATGATGTAAAGTCTATTATAAATGATGTTACTTAATCAATAATAAATACTAAATACTAAATACTAAAATACTAAATACTAAAATACCACCTCATTCTATGTTATCAGTTTATGAAACTCATATTCAACATATTGACCTCATTGTGTCCAATTTAAAAACTAATCAATACCCAGTTGTGTTGGGTGATTTTAATGTTGGTGACATACAATGGATCTACTCTGAGGAGGAGCAAATGTTAATGCCATTTAATTTAAAAAGTGAATGTGAATTTCTGGTAATTGATTCTTTGTTTGCATTAAATTTATTTCAAATCAATAATGTTTGTAATTCTATGAACCGAATTTTGGATCTAATTTTGATTAGTAATGAGCTATATCATAATGTTAGCGAAGTAATTGTACCACTTTTAAATACTTTCATTTTTCACACTGCTGTTTGCTTTAAAGTAAGCTTCTATAATTATTGTTTAAAATCACCTTCTCAAGATAAATTGTCCCAATTTAACTTTTATAAAGTCAATTATGGTGCGTTAGATAATTTTTTTAATAATGCTAATTGGGAGTTAGTTTTGGCGAGCACTAGTCTTGAAAGTGTTTATAAAAATTTTGTTGATAGATTGTTCGAAGCATTTTCCTTACATGTTCCCAGATCTAGCAAGAAGGTTGCTAGGAGGCTACCGTGGCATAATAAACGCCTTTCCAATCTTAAGAATGTTAAAAATAAAGCATTTAAGTTATATAAATTAACTAATAATGAAGGCGACCATAAATATTTCCGGAGATTGAGTAAGGAATTCGAATTCTTAAATCCATTCCTGTACAAACTTATTTAAAAAATAACTCAAAACATTTCTGGAAGTTTGTGAATATAAAAAGGAAAACGAATGGTTTTCCTGTAAATATGGAATTAAATGGCCTTACCGCCAATGATTCACAAGGAATATGTAATCTGTTTGCGGAATTTTTCCAAACTGTTTATAGAAGACCTGATAATTGTTCTAAATACATTGAGCATTCCGTAAGTGAATCCTCCATAATTATTGGATTTTCACAGCTTTCTGAACTTGATGTCCAAAATGGCCTTAATAAACTAACGGCAGACACTAGTTCTGGTCCTGACGGCATTCCCCCCTATTGTCTTAAAGTTCTGTAAAAATTCCCTTTGTAAACCACTAACGATTTTATTTAACTTATTGTTGGCTACAGGAGATTTTATTGAAATGTGGAAATGTTCTTACATAATTCCCATCCATAAGTCTGGTAGGAAGCAATTAGTAAATAATTACAGAGGAATATCCAAAATTTCAGTCATATCCAAATTATTCGAAAGTTTGGTGAAAGATAAAATTATTTTTGATGTTCTAGAATACATTTGTCCTGCTCAACACGGCTTTGTTAGCGGGCGATCTACATCAACAAATTTAATAGTGTTTTTAAATTATATTTCCCAGTCATTTGAAGAAGGTTTGCAAGTTGATATTATATATATAGACATTGCAAAAGCCTTCGATACTGTTGATCATAAGCTATTGCTGTTTAAACTTAATAAAATCGGCTTTCATTCAAGTTTTTTTAAAATGGGTTTCCAATTACCTATTAAATAGGAAACAAATTGTTAAAATTGACAGTTGAACTTCCAATCCTATCAATGCTTACTCAGGTGTACCACAAGGTAACCATCTTGGGCCAATATTTTTTATTCTTTTTATAAATGATGTATCTAAAGTCATTAAGCATTCTAGGTGCTTGCTTTATGCAGATGACCTAAAATTGTTTTTGAAAATAAAAAGTGTAAATGACCGTTTTAGGCTACAAAGCGGTTTGGATAAAATCGTCAGCTGGTGTGAGCGTAACAAATTAACTTTGAACACTTCTAAATGTAAGGTCTTTTCGGCATATCGGCGTTTCTTCCCTGTGAATATGTCTTATTTTATCAAGGGTAGCCGATTAGAAGCTGTATGTGGAATAAATGATCTCGGTGTAATTTTCGACACTAAACTTACTTTTAATGCGCATATAGCCAAATGGAACGCAATGGCGGGTTTTATCAAACGTAACACTAAAGAATTTAGTGATCCATATACATTAAAAACCCTTTTTGTTTCTATAGTTCGACCACTCATTGAGTATTGCTCTATAGTATGGAATCCCTACTATGGAGTTTCTATAAACAGAGTTGAGAGAATACAGAAACGCTTCACTAGATTCATAATATCCAAACTTGGATGGGATTTTATGCCGTCATATAATAGCAGATGTGCTCTATTAGGGCTAACTTCATTAGAAAGAAGACGTAAGATGTACGGAGATATTAGAATTGCTCCATATGTATGCTCCGATAAGAACCCTAAGGGAGTGCCAGTTTTTTTACACTTATAGTCATAGATTTAATTATCGTTTAAATGAGCCTATTGCCAGATCTTCACGCTTATATTATCTAGTTAGCACAGACTTTAATCGTAGTAGAACTACAATTAGAAGTGTGCTTCAATTTGAATTGCTGTAATTTAATAAAGTTTTATCTGTAATACATACATTATGTACTTATTTATAAATATAAAATTTTGTAAAATCTGTAAGAGCTCAACTCCATAGATAAATAAATAAATAAATAAATAAACACTCCTCGGACGATGATGATACCTGGAGAAAGACATGACGAATCTATCCTACAACTGTACAGTGAGCTACGTCTGAAGGGATGAGTTATGGCGAACAATTTCATTATTCAAATAACGCTACCTCTTTTGTATAATAAGGAATTTAAGGTTTATAATGTGCTACCAGTGCCAACAAACCACAATGAAAACTTTACGTTCATTGTACCATCTTCGGACTACCTATTAGTCAATCCGGAAAAAGACCACTATTACCCAATGACATAGGCAGAGTTTGCTTCTTGTAATAAAAGGTCAACAAACATGCATTGGTGCAATCTGCAACATCCTATATTCACCGCCAGTTCGTCAGTAAGTTCCTATGAGATGAGTATATTGCACCATAATATAAACTTAACACCATCATGCGTAACACGCAATATTCCAGCAAAGGCTTACTGGATAGAAATGAATCATCCAAACACCTGGATATTCTCCATCCCAAGAGAAACTAAAATCGACATTATTTGCAACTTTAATACGCGGACGAGCACATTAAGCGGCAGTGGAATCTTGCGACTGCAATCCCATTGTATGATCAGTCAAGAAACAATCATAATCATTGTGAAATAAGCCATCACTACCAGGTGCTACGCATCTATTATGCCAACAACTAATCTATCGCAGCAGTTAACTGATTTTAAACACATCCAAGAGGAATTCCCTGTGTTGCAAGCAGATCTATCCAAGATGATGGAATTGGAACATCCAATTAAAATTCAAAAAGATCAAGAACATTTTCTGGAGGTTATAAGGACACATAAAATTCAACACTACACCATAAAAGGCTCTGCAGCGATAATTCTAATAATAGTTGCAGTGTCGTGTATCCTCTTCAGACAATAATGTATTCGAAGCAGACCACCACAAGCATCAACAAGAACGCAGCAACCCAGGAGAGTGGCAGCGCCTGTGGAAATAAGCTTAGACGAAGCTGATTTCTGCCTAACTTCTGCGTAAGGTGGCCCCAGCATGTCATGATGACACCATCACACAGTTTTCCTTTTATAAGTATATTTTTAATTTCATTTTATGTTCCCAGCTAGTCAGCATTTTTTACTCTGTAAATGATGTTCCCATGAAAATAAAGGTGTCATATCGCTGATCGAGAATGTGCACCTGCTGTATATATTTGTACAGTTACCATTATTTTAGTATTTATGACATTAAAATAAAATAAACGTACCAGTTCACTTCAATCAGAGAGCAAGGAAAATACTTATTATTTCTAAAGGACTTCCCCCCACCAGCTGTAAGGGGTCTTTAGTAATAATATATTCAGCTGTCAAAACAGTTTCAGTGAACTCCAAGGGTGGCTGTCCAGACAACTGGGGAGTATTTTTTGTTTGTTTTCGCTGTTATTGTCGTTGCTTATGATTCACAGTATTTTTTTTCCGTCCTCCTGATGTCACCATCACGATCAAGTTGCATTTTAGCCATATGGCCACCCTACTGCCAGTGTTATGCCTTCGTCCCCCGTACATATCGATGGTGGAGCTCCAAGCGATCTTCGACTCATTGAGGAGGAAAAAGTCTGTAGGAATCGACGGAGTGTCGAACATTGTGCTTCGACATCTCCCTCTAGAAGCGGTGGACATTTACACCACTCGGTTTAACAATGCGCTGAATAATGCACATTATCCAGCGCATTGGGAAACAGCATCCCCAAATGGGGTAAGGACACCTTCAATCCGGCAAATCTCCGGTCGATAAGTCTCCTTCCGAACATCAGCAAGGTATTCGAGAAAGTGATCAATAGAGCCCTGCTTAAGTGGACTGAGAACAGTAATATAATTCCAGATAACCAACTCGGTTTTAATGCGGGGCATGATACAATACATGCCGCGTCTAAACTGGTATCGGATATCTAATGGAACAAAAGCAAGAACCAATGCACGGGTGCCTGCCTGATTGACTTGGAGAAAGCCGTCGACACCGTATGGTTAGAGGGACTCTTCTACAAGCTAAGCAGGCTGGGCATAAGCAAACCACTGCTGTACATACTTCATAACATGCTCACCAGTAGACAGTTCATCGTCAGAAATGGCAATGTGACTTCTCCATGAACATTTCTAATTAAAAACGGTCTGCAACAAGGTGCGGTTAATTCACCGATCCTTTTCAAAATTTACACGAGCGATCTCATAGGATCACTTCACCATGCCATAGCGTACGCAGACGACTTGATCGCGTACAGATCAGGACCAAAAATCGAGGTCATTGCAATTCTCTTGCAACGTGACTTCGAAAAGATTCAGCGATATTGCGATGACCGGAAACCATTCATTTAAGGATGCCGTTGTCTGGGACATCTAGGGATACCAGGAAGAATTGGCGAAACTTCTCAATCGTGGGACCGCACGGACAGCCACTTACGTGTAGAAGTGTAGTCATATACCTGGGGCTCTGGTTAGACCAATATCTATATTTTAACAAACATATAGATGCTGCTCTGGCCAGAGCCAAAAGTGCTTTTGCCCTTACACAGAGACTTTTATAGCAAGCAACTCGATGCAAGAGTAAAGGTAATCTGCTACACGACCCTCATCCGGCCCATGCTCGTGTGGTTCAACGTGGGAGCAAGCTTGTTGGAAAAGATTCGAGTGTTTGAAAGGGCTTGCCTTTATTTATACAGAACACCAGAGTCCCAGTACATAAAATTGTATCCCAATGAGGTCCTGTACAACAGGGCTAACTTAATAAGAGTGGATAATTTCGTTATCAAGCTGATTCGAAGGCACATTGCAAGAGCAATGAGCTCGGGGAACAACCTGATCTCCGGGGCTTATTACCCGAATTATGAGTATCAGGAGAGAGTGCGCCTTAACGGCTTTGTTCCCCCAGAGGCGTTCCTCTATCTTGATGAGAAGGGTCTGATCCAGGACAGGTTGGCAGTGTCGCTAATCTTCCACGTTGCTCGGGCAGTTGTGGATAAGCGACTCAACTACGACAGAGACGTTGCACGCGGCAGTGCGGAGCATCTCCGGTTTAGTAGGGTGGTATCGGGTCGCGATATTGATGACGTACAACGTCAGTACGGATATTTCTGGTGGCTAGCCGAAAGAGAGGAAACTCCATCATTTCCCCCTAATCCATGGTTGCCCGTTGGATGATTAAAGTTGGCTGTTTGTTGTCCATGGCCGACTTACATAGTGTAGGGCTTAGGTATTGTAGGTAGGTAGGCTTAAGGTAGATAATAATAAGAATAATAATAAAAAAAAAACCCAGCATTTGGATGAAAAAATAAAAAAAAGCACAAAAAACACAAAAAATAAAAACAAAATAAAAAAAAACAGCACTCGATAAAAAAACCAAAAAAAAATTTAAAAAAAAAAAATTAAAATAAAAAAAAACTTACGTAGAAAAATACGTGAGGTAGAATAAGATAGGCTAATTTAGAATAAGGTTGTTTAAAATTCATTTTAAGGTAGATTTTTAAGTTTTATATAAAAGATCAAACATAAATTATTTCATACACTAAGTTTTTTCAATTGATTAAACGTTTTTCTTGGTATCAATTGTTAATTGAATAATAAAATAAATAAATAACTGAAGTTAGTTACGTCGAAAGACATAGTTTTAAGTATTAGGTTTAGCTTAGAGAGCCCGAATAGGGCCAGTAAGTTAGAATAAGATTAGTTAAGTTAGTTAAGCTAGTTCTAAGCGTTTTTTGTCTAGCTGTAAGTTTAATGAAGTAATAATAAAAATGCATTAAAAATGAAATCAAATGTTATGCCTTCACAGTAGAGTTGACTTAGCTTTCGCAAGTGATCGACTTTTTATTTATTTCATGCGAAATAAATAGATGATTCTTGACATCAAGATTTATATGCATTTCAGTTTACTCCTCTTTAATACTTTCTTTTTCGTAGTCTAAATCGTAATAAAAAAAAATAATTTTTTTTCGGGTACTTATTTCTTCAACAAAAATTACATTCCTACTTTTTATGATTGTACGACTTCCTCGGATTCATAATCTATAGGCTATAGTACCATTGTCTGATCTAATTATTGGGTGCGCAACTAAGTTGAATAAATGGCTCCAGCAGTAAGTGCTGGTCTATTTTGACATATCCAAAACGTCATGAGCCGAGTTTAGACATATGATAAATAAACTGTTTTGACACATTAGTGATTTTGTTTTAGCGTCATACACCCCTATTGCGATTGTCAATTATCAATTGGTATTTGGTATTTATCGACCAATTCCTTTAATCGGTATTGTGATTGTCAATTATAAATGGATTATTGATCCAGTGTCAATTTCTATTAAGTTTTGATTGTGAATACTAAAATCGGTATTACGAGTGTCAATTGTCATTAACTTTTCTGTCATTTTGCATCTGTTTCTTTCAATTGCAAATAACTAGTTGTTGAAAAGAAAATAAATTTGATAATTGAGATATAACATTGTATTGCAATAAAATATACAGTTTTCTGTGTAAAGTTAATAATTTATTTAACTATTTTGATAATTTTTCACAGGGCTAAAATAGTTAGAAAAAAAAAAAACAAATGAGCCGGCTAGTTGAGCTGATGGAGCAAATCTTAGACGTTGTCAAGGGATTGTGCTCCAAAACAATGTCGCAAAAAAATTAGTTGATATTGCAACAGGCCTGAACATCCTAGGCCCACCGTCGCGTGAACTGCACAAATGGCAAAGTTGCTTCCTTTTTGCTAATTCCAAAAACGTATCCTCTTCTTGATCGTCGTCAAACCACAATTCCCCAGAACTCATACTTAATAAAATAGAATTTGATTTTAATTTTCAAACAAAATATCAAAAGCAAACCCAATTTTCAAAACAAATGTCAAGAAAGCGTATTTTATTCACAACAGTCAATTTTATTCACAATGCTGAGAACCTTTATCAACTGAGTTACACAATACAAAATTATAAATTGATTGAAACTTTCTATCAACTATCAATTGGTTGTTGATTGACAACCGCAATAGGGGTGATATACTTTTGATTGTGGGAAAATGTCTGATTTTGTGCCAAATAATCGTCATTTGCGGGAAGTGTTGATTTTCTTCTTTCATTTGAAGCAAACGGCGGCTGAAGAGCATCGAGTGCTCCAAAAAGTTTACGGAGATGCTGCTCTAAGTGAAACAATGTGCCGTGATTGGTTCTGTCGCTTCAAAGACGGTGATTTCGATGTTGACGACCATCCGCGTGAAGGAAGGCCAAAATCCTTCGAAGACGCTGAATTGGAGGCATTGCTCGATGAGGATCCCGTCAAGTCATTTCCAAGCGATTGCATGCGTTTGGAATGATTCAAAAACAAAGAACTTGAGTTCCTTATGATTTGAGGCCAAGAGACGTTGAGCGTCGTTTTTTCGCCTGTGAACAACTGCTCCAGCGGCAAAAAAGGAAGGATTTTCTTCATCGCATCGTGACGGGTGATGAAAAATGGATTCATTACAGCAACCCAAAGAAAAGAATGTCAGGGGGCCTGTCCGGTCATGCTTCTATGTCGTCGGTTCGGCTTAATATTCACGCTGCAAATATTATGCTGTGTATTTGGTGGGACCAGGTCGGGGTCATTTATTATAAACTGCTGAAACCCAACGAAACCATCACTTGGGAACGGTATCGACTTCAATTGATGCGATTGAGCCAAGCTCTGCACGAAAAACGGCTACAATACAAGCAGAGGCACGAAAAAGTGATTCTACGACATGACAACACTCGGCCTCACGTTGCCAAACCCGTTAAAACCTACCTGGAAACGCTCAAATGGGAAGTGCTACCCCATCCGTCATAATCCCCAGATATTGCCCCATCCGATTATTACTTGTTCCGTTCGATGGCACATGGTCTGGTTGGTCAGCAGCTCCGCTCATATGAAGACATCAAAAAATGGCTTGATTCGTGGATAGCCTCAAACAATGAACACTTTTACCGTAAGAGTACCTACAAACGCAACTAATCTTAGCTGATGCTTTAACGAAATGTACGCCCTTACCAAAATGTCGTTTTTGTTTTAAAAATCTTGGATTAACATTCGAAGAATAGATGTTTTGAATATTCAATAATTTTGTACATTAAATACCCAGAATTTTTGATTTTCAACTTTGTATGTTAAGAAATTGTGTATTGAAATTATTTTGAAGTTAATATAATGATACTAGCTTTGAATTCTTTAGTGTTGAGACAGTGTGTGAAATATAATTATAAATAAGTGTTAACACTCAACGGCCTCTTACATAGTTTCTAACATAGCCTAAAATCACTTTAACCTTAATATTTTATTTATTTATTTTTTTTTTCCGAAGGTTGGTGAAAAAATCTTCCATAGACACTATGAGGATAGCAAGCGCGTGCTCATAGTAGTGACAGATTCTTACTGACTAAAAAAAACCACCCTGTGATTTAATTTGTTATATATTGCAACTAAGAAGGACCTTATCAAGCAATTTTTCTATCATGAAAAAAACTCGTTTGGCAGGTTACTTTCCACTGAAAGATCCTGCATGTTCCGCAATCTAGGCGCGGTTGATTCCTATCTCGCCAAGTCGAAAGGTTTCGTCATTTGTAGTCGGAGCAATAAATTGCTTTCATCCAGAATTTGTAGGACTGTATTGTTGACATGCTCGATTAGTCGGTTTCTATTCTTTCTCGCGAAGTTTCTAATTTCAGCTTCGATTGTCGGAATTCCGAGATCCCTGTGGATATCATCATTTCTAGTATACCAGGGTGCGTGGACAATTTCTCTTAGCACTTTATTTTGAAAAGTTTGTAAAATATTGGCATTTGTTTTCTTGGTACAGCCCCAAAGTTGTATACCGTAAGTCCACACCGGCTTTAGCACTTGCTTGTATAAAAGCAGTTTGTTCTCAATACTGAGGTGGGAGTGTTTTCCGAGCAACCAGATCATTTCTCTATATTTGATTTCGAGACTTTACGTTTCATTTTCACGTGCGAATTCCATTTCAGTTTTGCGTCGAGTGTCATTCCAAGGTATTTGGCCTCGTTTGCAAAAGGTATTCGGGCCTAGTTTAGGAAAATTTACAAAACATTAGTTTTCTTATAAGTGAAATTCACGTGAACAGATTTAGATTCGTTGAGGGCGATCCGCCAGTTCCTCGTCCATTCATTTACTTTATTCAGTGCGTATTGCAGTTTTGCAGTCGTTTCTTCGATTGTTTTACCTACGGCTAGGATAGCGGTGTCATCGGCAAACGTAGCCAGGATAGTGCCTTTCGGTATATCTCTAGTATATAACAGATGGAGAAGTGACCCAAGAACGCTTCCTTGCGGTACACCGGCCGAAATTTCTTTGAGCTCCGAATATTCATTTCCATGTCTAACACGGAAGAGTTTATTCCCGAGATATGATTCTAGAATGTCGTATAGGCATACAGGGAGAACTTGTCGTAATTTGCAATTCAAGCCATCATACCACACCTTATCAAAGACTTGCGAGACGTCAAGAAATACGCTTGAGCATATCTTTTTCTCTTCAAGTGCTTACTCGATTACGTCAATTACGATTACCTGGTCAATCGTCGAATGCTTACTTCTGAACCCAAACTGGTGGTCAGGGATTAGATTATTTCCATCTATAACCGGTTGGAAACGCCTTAGTAATATCCTCTCGAAAATTTTGGATATAACTGGAAGTAGCGAAATTGGTATATAAGATTTTACCTCATTTGGCGGCTTTCCTGGTTTTAAAACCAATATAACTTCCGCAACTTTCTATTGGTTAGGCACGTGTTTTAATCTGAGCGCAGCATTTACAATATGAAGAAGCTTAATCAATGCTTTCTAGGCAAAGCTTTGAGAATTTCCCCGGTGATCAAGTCATAACCAGAAGCTTTCTTAGGTTTTAGATTCCCGATCTCATGGATGAGTTCCCTTAGCATTGCACTTGTAAGTGCTAAATCGTCAGATGATAAATCCAGTCTATTGATATTGTCGTAAGACACTTGACCATCGTACGGTTTAAAGGTGTCTTCCAGGTGGGCCGCAAAAACGTCCGCTTTTTCTTTATCTTCCCTTGCCCATTCATTGTGATTTAATTTAATAGGCGGCGCGGGGACCTTTGGCCTTTTGGTGCCTTTTACAGCTTTTCAAAGTGAATAATTGGAATCTTTTTTTGCTGTTAAACTTTCAAGATAAGAGCCTGTCGCACGATTCTTAAAATCCTTTATAGTCTTCTTCAATGAATTGCACAGGTGTTTCAAGTGAGCTTTATGTTACGGAACACGACTCCATTTCTTACGCGCTTTTCTTTTCTTTTTTTGACCAATTCTTTTATTTCCGTAGGATATCGTAGAACGTATTTGTCCGGAGTTTTCCTTGGATTGGGAGTATTATTCCAAGAGGCGAGCTGTACGATCTCAACGAAGCGATCAACTTCAACCTCAAGTTCATAGGGTGTCGTAAGTGGAACGCTCAGTTCAACATTATCTTCAATTTCGTTCCTAAAGCCTTCCCAGTTAGTTGTTCTACCGGTTAATCTCGCTGGCTCTGGGGTATAGACTAGTTTTTCGCTCAATGTCAAAACAACTGGGGAATGGTCAGACGACAGATCAAAGCTCTCTTCAACTTTAATGTGGTTGGTAGAAATTCCTTTCATGACGAAAAAGTCGATCAGGTCAGGTATTTTCGAAGTATCAGTTGGCCGGTAGGTCGGTTTACCCGTGGAATGGAAATCACAACTGTACTCCATACCTGCCTCATAGAGCATTCTGCCTTTTTGCGAGCTGTGTCTTGAGCTCCAGAATGTATGTTTCGCATTAAAATCGCCGCCAATAATGAAATTAAGTTTCAGCAATTTAAACAAGTTAGTAAAATCACTTTTTTTCAAGCGCAGAACGCGGTGGGCAGTAGATAGATGAGATTTTAAGAGTACGCTGACTAATTTTTACTCGAATCGTGCACAGTTGCAAAGTTTCAAGCTCGATTTTTAGGTCTTCGGATTGTTGGATGCAGTTTTTAATAAACAGTGATTATCCGCCTCTCGCTTTTCCCGAAGGGTGACAAGCGTGGTAATTATTATAGCCTTTTATTTTTAAATGCGATTCGTTTTTTACGTGGGTTTCAGAAATCAAGCAAATATCGATATCTTTTTCACGCAAGATTATTTCCAATTCGTCAAGTTTTTGCAAAAGTCCGTTTGCATTCCAAGAACATATTTTTAACATTCGTTTTTTATTCATATTCTAGTTGGAGTATGCGTTTTCCCTGAATTACTTTCGAGCATAACCAGCCTATCGAGAATAATTTTATTTATTTTGCTTTGTTCTTCAAGTTTCTCTAGAATAACTGAAAAAACATGAGAAACAGGGTCCTTCGAAATTTCAATATTTTTTGGTATTTCGGATGCCGCGGCCTGAGCATAAGTCTGCACTCTTGCTGTTCGAAGGTCATTACCCGGTCGCTTTTCCAATGGTAACTTTTCTGTACCGTTTCCTTTAGGAACAGAGGTCGAGGACTTTTCTTTTGTCATTCTTTCCCTCACCTTTTTGCGCTCTGAGCCCGGTAGTTTTAATTTGCATTCTTTTCTGCATTTAGAGGCTTAAGGAGCGCGTCTCTTCGTTTTTGTAACTCACAGCCTCTATAATTTGCCGGGTGCTTTCCCTTACAATTAGCACAGGTTGCGGAGGTTTGTTTGTTTACTCCACAAACTTGGGAGATGTAACGTAGACACCTATTGACAAACGTTTGCAGCTTCCTCGTGATAGTGATGGTCACTCTCCAGGTACCACATCCATATAGCAGCACGGATTCAACGTTGGAACGGAACAGTCGTAGCTTGGTGTTTAAGCTAATTGCATTACTTCGCCAAACTATGGATAGCATTCCAAAAGCAGATTTTGCTTTACCTATTCAGCTGGCTATATCCAGTTCGGTTCCGCCATCGGTTGAGACAATACTCCCAAGGTATTGGAAACTCTCTACTCTCTCAACCGTTTGTCCAGTAATGCATATATGAGTTGATGAGTTTGGTCCTAGGCTGATCATTCTTGTTTTTGCCGAGTTAATTTTTAGCCCAACGACGTCTGCTTCCCTCTCCACATTTGCTGTCATTTGGTGAAATCGTAGTCGAGGTGTTTGAGTTCAGATGTGAGAGTCCATCGAATTCCTCCATTTCCTGTTGATAAGGCCACATTCAGCACATCGCTAATCACCAATAAAAACAATATTGGTGAAAGTATGCAGAATTGCCGAACCCCACTTTGGACTTCGAGTTCCTAAGACAGTCTTCCTCTGTGCAGAACGTGACATGTGGACCCATCATATGTAGCCTTGATAATTGGGGATCTGCATGACGATTGATCGGGAAACTACTGACTGTCCAAAACATGGATTGGACCAGTAGCGCAACAATCAAGTTCGTAATGTAGTGCTTGCTTTACCTCCTCGTGGTGGTCCCCGGGCAACTGCATGTATAAATCCTTATACATATAGGCCAAAATTGCAAGTGCGAGATTGTCTAGGGTCTTATGCCTAGGCTAGGTAATCTGGGCCAGCAACCCGCGTTACCGAAACTACAATAGCTATGGAAACCGACACAATGCCTCGGATAAGGACTGATAATACGTTGACGACCTTTGGCTATCGTACCCGGACTAAGATTGGTTTCTGGAATGTGAAGACGCTCCTTGACTCTCAGAGTGAAGGACCTCAGAACGCCAGATTCCTTCCATTGGAGCATGAGTTCATGCGATATAGGCTGGACATATTGGGAGTAAGGGAGATAAGATGGTTAGATGCGGGTGAGTACCAATCCCCAACGCGTAATACTGTATTACTCTACTCCGGAAGACCAACCGGAAACCCCCGTGGATATGGAGTTGGACTGCTGCTAACGCCAACAGTACGCAGAGGCCTAATTACCTGGCAACCGCACGGTGATAGGATTTTAACGGCCAGATTCCGGACTAGAGTACGTCGCGTCACCATCATACAGTGTTACGCCCCCACGGATGGTTCGTCTGAGGAAGAAAAGGAGAACTTCTACAACCAGTTGGGAGCTGTTCATAATGCAACACCCAATGGCGACATTGTCATTGTGATAGGGGACCTGAATGCCAAGGTAGGCTGCGACAACGAAGGGCTCAAACATGTTATGGGACGGCACGGACTAGGCAATCGGAATGACAACGGCGGAAGATTTGTTGACTTCTGCAACTCAAATCGTCTTGTCATAGGTGGCACCATGTTTGAGCACAAAGCCTACCATAAAATCAGTTGGGTGTCAACTGACAGGCAAGCAACCTCCAACCAAAATGACCATTTTGCCATCAGTCGCCGTTTTAGAAGTAGTCTCCTAGACGTCCGAAATAGGAGAGGTGCCGACATGGGGTTGGTACGAGATCACCATCTTATGATAGCTACTCTCCGACTACGCACTGCTGCCGTTCGTAGATCTAACGACACAAGAATACCTAGGTTCAATGTAGACCGACTGAGAGTTCCCACAGTGCGCCAAGAATTAAGGGACCATCTCTCAAGTGGAGTGGAAACAATCAGCAGCTCCCTGCCTGCCACCATCCAAGACCATTGGTGCGCTGTGAAAACTGTTTTCACATCAGGTGCTGAAAGGATTGTCGGTCGATCACAGGGAAACCATAGGGCGTGGCTTTCCGAGGATACCTGGAGAAGGATCAACCAATGAAAACAGCTAAGAGCTCAAATTGCAGCAACTCCAGCAGCAGGGAGGTTCGAGCTTGAGTCCCTATATCGCATGAAGATGAGAGAAGCACAGTGTAGCGTGAGACGTGACAAGCGCAATTACATCAATGCGCTGGCTACGGAAGCAGAAGAAACAGCAGCGAGGTGCGACAGCAGAACCGTTTATAGAATCACTAAAGAGCTTATAGGTGGCCGAAGCTCTACTCAACACTCAGTGAAAGGCTTAGACGGTTCGTTGCTAATATCGGATGAGGATCAACTGAAGAGATGGAAGGAGCATTTTGCTTCGGTTCTAAACCGTGTATTCGCCAGCAATATGCACCCAAGTCAGACTGAAGTGTCCGTAGAAAGAAGTTCCCGAATTCGCACCACAACCCCCAGTAAAGAGGAGATTATTACCGCAATCAAAGCACTGAAAACTAATAAGGCGGTAGCACTTGACGGCATACACGCGGAGCTTTTTCAAGCTGCGCCAACAGCATCGGCAGAGCTACTGTTCCCACTTGTCGGGAGAACATGGGAAGCCGAGAGTTTTCCAGATGAGTGGAAAAGGGGAATGATTGTCAAGCTCCCTAAAAAAGGCAACCTAATGCAGTGCGAAAACTGGAGAGGTATCTGCGTGCTGCCTGCTGTGGCCAAGATAATAGCTAGAATCATCCTGGAGCGAATCAAAGAACACCTTGAAGACACACTTGACGCCGAACAAGCAGGTTTCCGCTCTGGATCCTATTGTGTTGACCACATCAACACCCTGCGGATCATCATCGAGCAATGTGTTGAATATCGATCACCACTTCACCTGTTGTTCATCGATTTTGAAAAGGCGTTTGATAGTGTCAATCGGGAATTTATTTGGCGTGCCTTGCGCAGGAGAGGCATTCCGGATAAATTAATAGCAATTATCAAAGCTACATATGATGGGTCCACATGTCACGTTTTGCACAGAGGAAGGCTGTCTGAGGAATTCGAAGTCCAAAATGGGGTTCGGGAAGGCTGCATACTTTCACCAATATTGTTTTTATTGGTGATTAGCGATGTGCTGAATGCGGCCTTATCAACAGGAAATGGAGGAATTCGATGGACTCTTACATCTGAACTCAAACATCTCGACTACGCCGACGATGTATGCCTACTGTCTCACAGAATAATGGACCTTCACCAAATGACAGCAAATGTGGAGAGGGAAGCAGACGTCGTTGGGCTGAAAATTAACTCGGCAAAAACAAAAATGATCAGCCTAGGACCAAACTCATCAACTCATATATGCATTGCTGGACAAACGGTTGAGAGAGTAGAGAGTTTCCAATACCTTGGGAGTATTGTCTCAACCGATGGCGGAACCGAACTCGATATAGCCAGCCGAATAGGTAAAGCAAAATCTGCGTTTGGGATGCTATCCATAGTTTGGCGAAGTAATGCAATTAGCTTAAACACCAAGCTACGACTGTTCCGTTCCAACGTTGAATCCGTGTTGCTATATGGATGTGGTACCTGGAGAGTGACCGTCACTATCACGAGGAAGCTGCAAACGTTTGTCAATAGGTGTCTACGTTACATCTGAAGGATATTCTGGCCAAACCGTATCTCTAACGAACAGCTTTATCAGAGAACGGGCCATGAACCTATAGGCACAACCATACGGTCACACTCTCCGAAAGGGTGACAGGTCCATAGCTAACCAAGCGATGCAATGGAACCCGCTTACCCAGGATGGCAGGATACGCGGCGGTCCTAGGAGTACGTGGCGCAGAACAGTTGAGAAGGAAACACGGCAACTGGGAAAAAGTTGGGGAGAGCTGAGGCACATTTCCAGAAATCGCACATGATGGCGCGTAGGCGTTGTAGAGGCCCTAGGACCCACAAGGGGATACAGGACATAAGTAAGTAAGTAAGTTGATAATTGCTATTAATTTATCCGGAATGCCTCTCCTGCGCAAGGCACGCCAAATAAATTCCCGATTGACACTATCAGACGCCTTTTCAAAATCGATGAACAACAATTGAAGTGGTGATCGATATTCAACACATTGCTCGATGATGATCCGCAGGGTGTTGATATGGTCGACACAGGAGGATCCAGAGCGGAAACCTGCTTGTTCGGCGTCGAGTGTGTCTTCAAGGTGTTCTTTGATTCGCTCCAGGATGATTCTAGCTATTATCTTGGCCACAGCAGGCAGCACCCTGGTACCTCTCCAGTTTTCGCACTGCATTAGGTTGCCTTTTTTAGGGAGCTTGAAAATCATTCCCTTTTTCCACTCACCCGGAAAACTCTCGGCTTCCCATGTTCTCCCGATAAGTAGGAACAGTAGTTCTGCCGATGCTGTTGGCGCAGCTTGGAAAAGCTCCGCGGGTATGCCGTGAAGTCCTACCGCCTTATTAGTTTTCAGTGCTTTGATTGCAGTAATAATCTCCTCTTTACTGGGGGTTGTGGTGCGAATTCGGGAACTTCTTTCTACGGACACTTCAGTCTGACTTGGGTGCATATTGCTGGCGAATACTCGGTATAGAACCGAAGTAAAATGCTCCTTCCATCTCTTCAGTTGATCCTCATCCGGTATTAGCAACGAATCGTCTAAGCCTTTCACTGGGTGTTGAGTAGAGCTTCGGCCACCTATAAGCTCTTTAGTGATTCTATAAACGGTTCTGCTGTCGCACCTCGCTGCTGCTTCTTCTGCTTCCGTAGCCAGCGCATTGCGCTTGTCACATCTCACGCTACGCTGTACTTCTCTCATCTTCATGCGATATAGGGACTCAAGCTCGATCCTCCCTGCTGCTGGAGTTGCTGCAATTCGAGCCCTTATCTGTTTTCGTTCGTTGATCCTTATCCAGGTAGCCTCGGAAAGCCACGCCCTATAGTTACCCTGCCATCGACCGCCAATCCTTTCAGCACCTGATGTGAAAACAGTTTTAACAACGCACCAATGGTCTTGGATGGTGGCGAGCAGGGAACTGCAGATTGTTTCCACACCTTGCGAAATGTACTCATCCGCATCTATCCATCTTATCTCCCTTACTCCCAATATGTCCAGCCTATATCGCATGAACTCATGCTCCAATTGAAGGAATCTGGCGTTCTGAGGTCCAACTTAGTCCGGGTACGATAGCCAAAGGTCGTCAACATGTTATCAGTCCTTATCCGGGGCATTGTGTCGGTTTCCGTAGCGATTGAAGTTTAGGTAACGCGGGTTGCTGGCCCAGGTTACCTAGCCTAGGAATAAGACCCTAGACAATCTCGCACTTGCAATTTTGGCCTACATGAATAAGGATTTATACATGCAGTTGCCCGGGGACCACCACGAGAAGGTAAAGCAAGCACTACATTACGAACTTGATTGTTGCGCTACTGGTCCAATACATGTTTTGGACAGTCAGTAGTTTCCCGATCAATCGCCATGCAGATCCCCAGTACATTTGCAGTACATTTGCGCATGATTGAATCCTTGGCAACGTTTACACTGCGGAATCGTTCTTATATTTCTACGCATTGGCTCGATTTTGACGACGATAAAGAGCGGAAGTCCACGCCTTACCAAGATGTCTTTATCTATTTCCGTTTGTTGCTTCTCCTTTTTGTTGTCATTAACGGCATCAAGAATTGTAAAGCCCTTGTCTTGAAGGTCAGTCATAATCTCTTCTTTGGTGCATGAGGGGTGGACTCCCCTTGCAACAACACGATGTGGCCTTTCTGACTTGATTTCGAAAGTATACCACTCAATTTTGTCGGTATTTAACTTTTGGGACACTGCTTGGTAGTCGTCGTATCCGTTAACCCGACGATGTTAATTGGTGGGGGTGGACGAGATTGCGCTCGAGTTTGCTTTTCTTGCTGTTCTTTGTGCTCTTCTTTCTCTTTTTCTTTTAGGGACTCGACTTCGGGGGAAGAGCCGACTCTCCGTTTCTTACTAGGTGTCTTCTTTGTGACCTGACACGTTTCGCGTGCTAGCTCTTCTTCGTCTTTGTGATATTCCCGACTAGCTAAGCGTGCTGGAGTACATTCGCGTTCTTCCTCTATACGTGAGCTCTTTAAGACCTTATTTTCTTCTTTTAATAAGTCTATTTCTATCTTAAGCTCTTGATAGAGTAGGTCCATTTCGTTAAGCTTCCTTCGGAGTATTTTATTTTCTTCCTCAAAGCTGTTATATTTCGCTGAGTCCTGAATTTCGCGCGCTGGCGCTTCCGGTGGACTTCTTTCCCGGAGTTATTCGATATTGGTGGAGGAAATCGAGATACCCTTAAACTTTTTGAAAAGGGGTCATTGGATTGCAATAAGCGGCTTCCCCAGAATCCGTAGGGCCGACCTCCGAAGAGGGTGGATTTTCCAATAAAGCTGGACTGCCACCTGGGGTAATATATCTTTTCGTTTTGTTCATTGCATATTTGTATACACTATACGCTCGGTATACGGAGATTGGATTTTAGTCGCCTCTTACGACAGGCATTCCTACCTTGGATATATTCTATCCCCTTAATATTCGCTTCTTGTTTCTTATACTTATTCCTTTTAATTGACTTCTTACTTGTACTTATCTTAACGTTTTAATCTCTGGACATGCACTCACATATCTCTGCTATTCAACGAATATGTCGAAGTCTCAACTTAGTTTCGACTCGAACTCTCGACTCTGCAAATAAAAATGGTGGCGATATTTTTTGTCCACAGTCTCTTTGCTCTCTTTGAGAAGAGGGCCAGCTGGCTGACAGATGAGTGGATGATTTTGATTGATTGATTCTATTAGTACACAGAACACACAGCAAATTTAGTCGATGTTAAAAGATTAAATAAAATACCTGAACCGATAATTCATCACATGACTTTATTTCTCGAGGTTATGCACTACAAAGAGTGAAATGTCTGAATGATATTAACGTTGCGAATCGGCAACTGAAAATAAATATTGTAACATTTTTTTTTTTTTTTATAATTTACACGTGTTAAAGGGGATATGAATACCCTTATACTAATTTTTAGAACACGTGCGTTTTTGTGGAAAGAGGAAGAGACAGAGAGAAAGGAAGATTGGTGTAGTGGGTTTGAAACTTAGGTGGTATTAAGTTTCTGTAAACTCCAAGGGTGGCTGTCCAGATAACTGGGGAGTATTTTTATTTGAATGCGCTATTATTGTCGTTGCTTATGATTCACAGTATTTTTTTCCATCCTCCTGATGTCATCATCACGATCAAGTTGCATTTTAGCCATATGACCACCCTACTGCCAGTGTTATGCCTTCACAGTAGAATTGTCTTAGCTTTCGCAATTGATCGACTTTTTTATTTATTTCATGCGAAATAAATTGATGATTCTTGACATCAGGATTCGAACCGTGAATCAACAGCGTGACAAGCGATGATGTTACCACTACACCACGGCCACCCTCAATATGCCACAATAATGTAGAATAATAACTACGCTCCTCCAGCCCATTCCAAAGTGTCTTTTCATTCGAGGTTCGTGTCTGCGGCTAAGTCTCCACAGTTCATGTCTACGAAAGAGACGGATAATATCACGGATAACTGCAAGAAATGATTGGCATCCTGGAATTATTACATCAGAATTTTTCTTGTTCCAGTGGTCTAAGAATTTGCTCGAAGTTTCTGGCTATCAGAAACTTCTGCTATGTAAGGACAGATGGCGATCGAAAGGAGGCAGTTGGTTTAGAACCGTGGCGAAGAGATTGGAAAAGTGATAATGGGCGAAGTTGTAATTTTGTGATAAATAGAAAGTTGAGAGTTATCAAGAAGAAGTAATTAGTTTGGATTTCTGAATTAAGTAATTGAAAGGAGATAAAGTGATTTGAGAGGAAAGAGACCTTGTAACAAGAAGAATTTGCAAAGAATAGTATAGTGTGAACTTGAATTGTTTTATAGACTAGAAAATAAAGAAATAAATTTCACAGAATATCGTTTTATCTATTCGAGCCGTAGCTCGCATACTACATTGGTGTCAGAAGCGGGATAAAACTTATTCTGTGAATAACTATTTCCGTGGTGTGAAATTGCACAATAAAAAAAAAAAAAAAACATTTCTGTTCAGTTGCGCAAAATGGGTCGCAAATTGGGAAAACTAACTATAACTCAACTAAAGGCAGAACTCAGTAAGCGGAACCTCGACACAACTGGGGGAAAAGATGACCTACTGATTCGTTTGGAAGAAGCAGTAACGCAGGAAGGTGAAAATCCGCATGACGTAGAGTTTGACGTGGGAGAGGAACCAGCAAGTACAGTAGCCGACCCGGATATAACAAGTCTGCTCCTGCAACTTAAGTTAGTCATGGACGAACAAAGGAAAACAATGGAAGACCAAAAGAAGTCTCTGGAACTTAAGCTCGATGACCAAAAGAAAGCAATAGACGGCCAAAAGAACTCTCTAGAACTTAAGCTGGACGAACAAAAGAAAGCAATGGACAAACAAAAGAATTCTCTAGATGCTCTGGAAAGCAAACTTGATGAGCAAAACAAGAACTTGGAATCCAAATTCGAAGCGATCGAAGAGAAAATCGAGTAGGTCGAGACGCAACTCGAAAAAGTCGAAACTAGATTCGATGAAAACTTTGAGAAGCATGAAACTCAGTTCGGGAAGATAGAGACTCAGTTCGAAAAAGTAGAAAAGCAAGTCGAAAATCTTACTAAGGAACTCAGCAACGTGAAGAGACAGAAAGCACGGGAATATTCCACTGACGGTCTGAGAAGAAAGGAGATGCAGCCTCCTATCTTCGATGGTCAAACATCATGGCCAATTTGTAAGAGGCAATTCGAAGCGGCCGCAATGACCAATAGCTGGGACGATGAAGAGAAGACTATTGCACTAACGCTTGCACTGAGGGGTCCAGCTGCGGAGCTCTTGCAGACCATCCCGGAAGATAAACAGCAGAACTACGACTCTCTGGTTCAGGCTATCGAGATGCGGTTTGGGGATGAACACATGCAGCAGGTGTACAGGGTTCAGCTGCGTAGTCGAGTCCAGAAAAGGGGGGAAACGCTCCAACAGTTGCAAGCGGATATAGAGCGACTAGCCCATCTTTCATACCCTAAAGCCGGTGAGGAGCTTATCAACGAAATGACGGTGGAAGCTTTTATTCAGGCCATAGATGACAGACAACTGCAAATGGCTGTAAGGGTGGCTGAAAAGCGAACACTCCCCGAGGCATTGGCATTCGCTTTGTCAATGAAGGCTGCGGACCAAGCATACCAGGGAATACACCGTGTCAGAGAAATGTCCGTCGTGGAATGCTCATGCCAGAGAACAGCCGTCATGGATGAAGACAAAGCTCCCGGAAGTCAAATCCGTTGCTGGAATTGCAACCAAACCGGACACCTACAACGGCAGTGCAGAGTACACCTAGACAAGGAAATTGTCCACATTGCACCAGTAGGAGGAGCAGAGAGGAAGCATCTGGCCGTCAGTCAGACTTACCAACACCAGCAGTCGGGAAATGCGTAAGGACCAATTCTGCGGGGCAGAAGTTGGTTACTGGAATCGAGGCCCCCAGGACCACCATTCAAGTTTCGCAAACCAAACGGAGTAACAAGAGCCTGACAGTGGAGGCACTAATCAGCAAGAAGAAGTGCGTAGCTACCATCGACACAGGCGCCACTGCCTCCATTGTAAGAAGAGATATCGTCAGAAGCGCCTGGCTGCACAACACCAACAGCTACTGCCTGAAGACTGCAACAGGGGAAATGGCGAAGGTGTTTGGAGAAGTTCGTCTTACGATTACTCTGGCGGGACTGACGTTCTCCCATGCGTTTCTGGTGGCAGATATATGCGACGAGTGCATCATCGGAATAGACTTCATGAAAGCAAATGAAGTAATCCTGGACGCATCGGGATGCAAGTACTGAGGTATCGAAATGAGGAGATTCCGATGGTGTACGGAAACGAGAATGCCGTAACTCTCAGGACAGTCATCAGCAAAGACGAAGTTTTGCCGCCGTCTTCAGAGACAATCATTTGGACGAAGCTGGAAGGTGATCTTGGGAGCCACCGATTCTACATAGTAGAACCAGACCCAGAGAAGAATTTTCAAGACTACATCGTGGGAAAGACGTTAGTCGAACCAAAGAACACCATGGTTCCAGTGAGAGTTTTGGACGCAAGACCACACACTGTCAAACTAAGGCGAGGGGAGGTGACTGGAAAATGCACGCAGATTACCGCCGTCGCAACAATATCTGAACGTGATGCTCCAAAACCTCTCCCATCACCTTGGACAGCGGAAACGAGAGAGACGATTCTCCAGTCCAGTGAGCTGAATGAATCAGGAGCAGCGAACTATGACAGAGAATTTTATCAATGCGTTCGCTGATGTATTTGCCTCACAGGACGGAGAATACGGCCGAACACACCTGGTACAACATCGAATAGACACTGGTGATACTAGACCAATTCGTCAGCCTGCTAGGCGCCTTCCATTGGCAAAGCAGACAGAAGTTGCAGAGATGGTGTCGGCAATGGAGAAAGAAGGTCTGATTGAAAATTCTAAAAGTCCGTGGGCATCACCGGTTGTACTTGTTAAGAAGAAAGATGGCAGCACGCGGTTCTGCATGGACTATCGGCAGCTCAATTACGTCACCAAGAAAGACAGCTATCCTCTGCCACGGATTAACGACACGCTGGACACACTATCAGGAGCCCAATGGTTTTCCACTCTCGACTTGAAGAGTGGATACTGGCAGGTACAGATCCATCCAGAAGACCGGGAGAAAACCGCCTTCACCGCAGGAAGTGGGCTATGGCAATTCACGGTAATGCCATTCGGGCTGTGCAATGCTCCGGCGACTTTCGAGCTATTGATGGAATGTGTCCTGCAAGGGTTAACATGGAAATCCTGTTTGGTATACTTGGATGATGTCATCGTCGTAGGAAAAACGTTTGCGCAACACCGAGACAATCTAAGGGATGTGTTTCAAAGGCTTCGAAGTGCCCACCTGAAGCTCAACGCCAAGAAGTGCGCCCTGTTTAGAGTGGAAGTCAAGTACTTGGGGCACATAATTGTAGCGAAAGGAGTGAGAACCGATCCAGAGAAGGTCGAAGCGGTGGAAAACTGGCCAGTCCCCAAAGATAAACACCAACTAAGGAGCTTCCTGTTCCTAGCCACCTACTACAGATGGTTCGTGAAGGATTTTGCCGGGATCGCAAAGAGCCTGCCCCAGTTGACGGAAAAGGGAAAACAATTCAAATTGTCAATTGAGTGCGAGAAGAGCTTCAAGGCACTTAAACAACGGCTATGCGATGCCCCGATACTAGCTTACCCCACCCCGGGGAAACGTTCATTGTGGATACAGCTGCTAGTAATGTCGGGGTAGGAGCCGTACTCTTCCAGGTGCATGAGGGCCAAGAGAAGGTGGTTGCGTACTTCAGCAAGGTACTCTCTAAGCCAGAAAGGAACTACTGCGTGACAAGGCGGGAACTTCCAGCTTTGATCTTGGCTACGAAGCACTTTCACAAATACCTCTACGGGAGGAAGTTCGTTCTTCGCACAGACCATGCAGCCTTAAAATGGCTATTACAGTTCAAGAGTCCTGAGGGTCAGGTCGCAAGATGGATCGAAAGGCTGCAAATCTACGACTACGAAATACAGCATCGTAAAGGAAGGCTCCACTCTAATGCGGATGCACTGTCCCAGAGACTATGCAGAACGGATTGTAAACATTGTGCGCGTCAGGAAGAACGGGAGCTGGTTTCCATCCAAAGAATGAGAGCCGAACCTATCGCCGGCTGTAGCGTAGATGAGATCCGGAACTCTCAGAAGGAAGAGCCGGATATCGAGCCGATTCTGGCCTGGAAGGAGAACATGGAGAAACCGGATCATCAGGACATCTCTCACAGAAGCCCGACCTTAAAGGCATATTTTGCGCAGTGGGACTCCCTCCATGTCCTCCGACGGAAAGTCGTTTGTAATGCAGCTTGTCGTACCGCGGACGAGGGTCAAGGAGGTGTTACAGGAAATGCATGGCGGGGCGTCCGGAGGCCACTTGGGAGTGAATAAGACGCTAGAAAAGGTGCGAGAACGTTTTTATTGGTTAAATGCGAAGGAAGATATCGAAGACTGGTGCAGAAAATGCGACGCGTGCAGCTAGCAAGGGTCCGAGAATCAAAACTCGAGGTAAGATGCACCAATACAACGTGGGAGCACCTTTCGAACGAATCGCCATTGACATCGCAGGGCCCTTTCCGGAAACCGACAATGGTAATCGGTATATACTCGTAGTGATGGACTACTTCAGTAAGTGGCCGGAAGCGTTTCCGATCCCTAACCAGGAAGCCAGAACCGTGGCGGAGCAGATCGTCTACAATTGGGTTAGCAGATTCGGTGTGCCCTTGGAATTGCATTCTGACCAAGGGCGGAACTTCGAGTCAAGAATCTTTCAAGAGATGTGTCAACTACTCGGAATCAAAAAGACAAGGACAACCCCGCTTCATCCACAGTCGGACGGTATGGTGGAGCGTTTCAATAGGACTTTGGACGAACATCTCTCGAAGGTCGTAGGTGACTACCAACGGGATTGGGACCGGCAGGTTCCTTTGTTTTTGATGGCCTATAGAAGTGCCGTGCATAGCACTACTCGACATACGCCGTTCGAAATCTTATTTGGTGGAATAGCTCGTTTACCCAGTGAGGTGAAATTTGGATCTCCTACCAATGAGCCCAGAAATGAAGAAGAGTACGTGGTGGACCTTAGGGAAAGGCTTAGGGACATACACCAAAGGACCAGAAGCCAGATTAAGATAACGAGCGACCGCATGAAGACCAGGTATGATGCCAAGGCAACAACGTCAGGATTCCAGGAAGGAGATCTGGTGTGGCTGTATAATCCCAATCGCAAAAAGGGGAAATCACCTAAGTCGCAGCAGAACTGGGAGGGTCCCTACAGAATAATAACCCGCATTAACGATGTTGTCTACCGCATCCAGCGAGGACCAAGGCCAAAATGAAAGTGGTTCATGTGGACCGACTGAGTTGATACAAAGGCCGAAGTGAGGACGCACTTGTTCGGGACGAACAAGTTTTAAGTTTTCATTCGAGGTTCGTGTCTGCGGCTAAGTCTCCACAGTTCATGTCTACGAAAGAGACGGATAATATCACGGATAACTGCAAGAAATGATTGGCATCTTGGAATTATTACATCAGAATTTTTCTTGTTCCAGTGGTCTAAGAATTTGCTAGAAGTTTCTGGCTATCAGAAAAGTTTCTGGTCCGAAAATAAAGAAATAAATTTCACAAAATATCGTTTTATCTACTCGAGCCGTAGCTCGCATACTGCAATATGTTGATACTTGTTTTGCGATACTTTTCCTTTATTTTTCTTTTTTTTGAAAAAAAGATTACAAATTAGTTAGTTTTTCTCTTGTGTCCTGTTGTTAAAGGAAAGAAAAGCGGAAAACCACCTTACCGCGTGCTCGCTGTCAGATGTTGAAAGTGCCCGTTAGAGATCTGCAGTCAGTGTGTTCATTAGAGATGTGCATTCACAACACTCCTTTCCAGTAAGTCCTCTGGACCTACCTCCTTATTTGTCCTAACATCAAGGACAGCTAGCCTTACCGCAGGTCTTTGATAGATTTCCGATTGTGTTACAACTGTCGCGCTTCTCATCTGTTCATCGTGACCAAGTCTGGTCTCGACCACTCGTCCTTTTGGCCAACTTCTTTATCGTCGTTAGGAACAGCCCATTGCTTGGATCCTCCGGATGAACACAAGAGAAAATGATTGGACGTTAGCGCTTCTTCATTCTCGTTATCGATGGGTATGAATGTTAAAGGTCGAGAGTTCACTATATTTTCCACTTCCAACAACATATTTACCTCTCAGTACCTCATCTGGTGGATAACGATCCGGTTTTATTTTGTAGAGAACTGACTTGATGGAGCGAACTAAGCGCTCCCAGATCCCACCCATATGGGCTGATCCAGGCGGGATAAACGTCCATTTTGGTGGTCACAGTTGTAAACGTCTGCATGATCTTGTTATTGTCGATGTTTTTGAATGCCTTCTTCAGCTCACTTTCGGCGCCTCTGAAATTTGTCCCATTATCGCTGAAGAGTTCGAGTGGTGTTCCTCGGCGTGCCAACAAGTTCCGTATCGCAAGTATGCAGGAATCGGTTGTCAGCGAATGAGCAACTTCGATGTGAACCGCCCATTTCGTCAAACATGTGAAAAATACTCCGTACCTCTTCTCGATCCTACGAAGATTTACTATCGACATCGGCCAAAATAGTCAATGCCGGTGTATGAAAATGGTCGGCAAAACGATAATCTGGCTACTGGAAGATGGGGCATTATAGGAGGACATGGCTCCTCCACGGCATTCTTAAATCGTTGACATCCTCTTCTTACCTTGCCCAAAACCGTTCTCATATTTGGGACGTGAAATCTCTGGCGTACCTGGTTAATTACAGTTTCATGATTTCCATGATGGTAGCAGTTGTGGTAGTTACGAACGATGAGTATTGGGATGTGGTACAAGTCGTCTAACGTCATTATATGTTTCTACGTGCCTCTCAATCCTGCTACTAGCTCGAAGAACCTCGTGTTCATCAAGATGTGGACAAGGCGATGCCAGTGAACTTGATTTGTCGACACGACCAGTTGAATCTATTCTTAGAACCTCTTCAGCAAAGACGTTCCATTGAGCCTGCTTAAAGAGTTGATATTCGGTTTTTCTAAGTTCACAGTGACTAATTGGACCTGTTTTGCGGGTCCTTAGTCGCAGGCGAGCAAGCATGTTTCTGCAAATCGTAGAACCAGAACCGCGAATCGTAGAAGTCGACACCACTTGGACAATTTTTTTGGTGCAAAAACATCTTTACTGACATTGCTATGTACGCGAAGAAATTGAGCCTTCAGTTCATCTTCGGTTCGTTGTTCAACGAAGTCATCCTGAGGCCAATCCTCTGATGCTTCTAGGAGAAATTCTGGGCACGTCAACCATGGGATTTATGTGCTTAAGTTTGGATTTTTCTGCCATTTTGTTCCTTCGTCGGCCACGTTGAGTTTGGATGAGATCCAGCGCCTTTCACGTATATTGGTGAAGTCTTACTTGAAACGCGACGAATTGTCGATAGAGGTGGTCAGACCGCAACCAACTTAACACTGTTGTAGAGTCCGACCATAAGAAACGAGATTGAAAGGTTATTGAGTGGGATTCGATCATGCTGGCAGTAAGACAAACTCCTAAGACATCCGCTTGGAGCTTCAGACGTGGAATTGAGAGCGACTTCAGTGGGGCAACTTTCGTCTTGGCTCCTATAAGAGCACATTCGACCACATTTTTTTAGCTACGGCCGCGAATGCATTTTCGCTTGCATCCACGAAAACGTGCAGCTGCATCTCAAGGTAGCTCTCGAAAACATTTGAGATGTAGCATCTGGGAATACGGATCTCATCCAATTAAGGCATAAAGCGAATCCAATGAAGCCATTTGGTGTGCTGAGGTTCCAGTATTGGGTCATCCCAGCCGATTCCACTGCGCTAGACTTCCTGCAGCAGTACTTTGACATATATGAGGAAATTCGCCAAGAATCCTAGCGGATCGAAGATCTTCATGAGAATTCGCAGCACTTCGCGTTCTGTGGGAACCATTGCGCCTAAAAGCACGTCTTCATTTCTCGAGCTCGACGAAATTCAAGATATGAAGTAGTCCTCTTGGGTACACCTCCACATTCCCAAAACCTTTACAGCTTCGGGCCCAGTTTTGGTGTTAAAGTTAACTTCATCGGTGGGTACAGACCCCAGTGCTCAATAACTGCCTTCGAGTTGGAAATCCAATTGCGTATGTAAAATTCTCCCTGCTGATGAATAAATGCTACTACCTGTACCACTTAACTGCCTGCTGCTAACAATTCACGCTATTTATGAGATCGTCCACATAATGGTTTTCACGAATCAATTTTGCAGCTCGGGAGAACTTTGCTTCAAATTCTTCTGTGTTTTTATTTTACACATACTGCGCTCAGCTAGGCGAGCAAGTGGCTCCAAAGGTTAATACCATAACGACGTATTCTTCTATGTTGTTATTCTGGTCAAACCATAGAAATCGCTGATAATTTCGGTCCTGTTCCCGAATTCGAAACTGGTGGAACATTACTTGGACGTCGGCATAGAAAGAGAATCGTCTCTCTCGAAATTTAAAGATGACAGTTGTGAAAGGCGTGAGTAGGTCCGGGACCTTTTAAGGCCACAGAGTTCAAGTACACTCCTCCAACTATTACAGATGCATCCCCTACCAGACGCACTTTCCCAGGTTTTCTTAAATGTACAGCTATTTATGCAACACTCTGCGTCCGACTTGCATCTGTAATTCCCATGCCTTCTTAAACAGCGTCGACGTAACCTATGATCTTGTATGACTCCCCATCTAGACGAGTGACTCAACTGCATGAATTGCCTGCACTTCTCGATTGAAGGGCTGCTTCCACTGCAAACAAAACACTTTCACTCAGCAGGAACTCCTCTGGGTTTGGGCAATGTAACTCGGCGTCAAATATTGGTGCTGTGACTGCTAAGTCCGCGTGAAGAAAACCTTTATCTTTCTTACTGTGTGCCACTGGCTTACCTCCTCCGGTTGAAGCTGACGAACTTGGAACTATTACGAAGTTTGCTGCCTCCGCAAGTTGATAAAGCCATACGCTAAACTCAGATAGCGTACAGGTGTGCAGTGTCTGCCTGTGTAGGGCCCAATTCAGTGGGATGGAGGAAGGTAGTTTCCCAATTAGCTCCTGTAAAAGCATAGGATTAATTAAATGATTTACCAACTCGGAGGCCTCCAGTGTGGCGCAGAGATTTTGTACCTGTTGCATTGGCAGCATTTATATCATGTATATGTAAAAACTACTGTAACTACCATAATGACGGAAATGTCAAGAGAGGAATAAAGAAAATCTTGAAATCTTGAACATGGTGGCAGCGGAAATAAAATTCTCCTCAATAAGAAGCAAATAAAATCTAAAAAAAGTAAAAATACATAAAACTAAAAAAGAAGGAAAAAAAAAAACATTCTCTTCCGAGCGGAATACTACACCCACAACGTTGCAATAATTGGATTTTCGGAAAACACGTACCATGCCAGAGTTGACCAAAGTGCAAAGGCAATTCAGCAACAACATCGGAATTTCCTAAAATTCAAATGAATACCAGCAGCACAAGGGAGATGACATTAAATCCTCCAGAGGAATTTTCTATTGTACCATTGGATTGGGAAAAATGGATAAAACGATTCGAAAGGTATCGCATGGGAAATGGATTGCATGAAACTAACGATCAATCTCAGGTAAATATTTTAATATATTGCATGGGCGAAAAAGCCGAGGAAATTTTTACATCATCTGTACCACCACCTAAGACGTTCGATGAATGTAAAATTAACTTTGAAAAACATTTTATACCAAAACGAAGCGTGCGAAGTTTCTTAAGAAAAAGCAGGGCGATGAGACAGGAGAAGAATTCATCACAGCCTTACACACTCTTGCGAAACATTGTGAATGGGGAGCATTGCACGATAAAATGATTTTGTAGACTCTGATCGTAGGTATGAGGGATTAAGGTTTGAGCGATAGGTTGCAATTGGATTCAGGTCTCACTCTAGAGAAGGCGGTAACATCATTCCGTCAAATCGAAGAACTCACACGACAGAAAAAAGAGCTTTCTTCAAGGACATCAGCAGTCTATTAAGTGGAACGTCTTTCCGATAAGAAATAAATAGGGTACAAAAGCAAAACATCAGGAAAGGCGTTGGAGGAATAGAGGCGAGGAAAAGTGCATGCAGTGTGGGTATGAGCGTCATGAGTATGATAGGTGTCCAGCGAAGAGTGCAGCATGTAATTTATGCAAGAAGGTTGGTCATTTTGCAAAACAATGCCGAACAAAACGACTTAACGAAGTTAGGGAGGACGAAGAGGAGTATTTTGTAGGTCTGTTAATTTATGACTCAATGACGAAAGTATTGAATTTAAGGTCGACACTGGGGCTGACGTCACATTAGTTCCCTGGGATGCTATTAAATCTAGAAAAGGGATATCTATTGAAAAAACAGAAGCAAAATTATCAGGCTATTAAAATTATGGGGAAGGCAACCGTCAATTTGAATTATAAGCAAAAATATATTATAGAAGTTATCTATGTAACCGCGGACAAAATTACACCATTGTTGGGGAAAACTGGAATTGAAAAACAAGGACTAATAAAAGAATTATTTGGAGTATCAAAAAGGAACTGGTTCGAAGAATTTAGGGATATTTTTGAGGGATTAGGGGAATTTCAAGACGAATATGAAATTGAATTAAAACCAAATGTAAAACCATTTGCCATATCAACTCCAAGAGCTGTACAAGTACACTTGAGGCCAAAAGTTTTAGAAGAGCTTAAAAGTATGGTGAAAAACAAAGTCATTGCGCCGGTGGAAAAAGGGTCGGACTGGTGCGCGCCCATGGTTGTAGTACGAAAAAAAGAGGCTATTAGGATTTGTGAAGATCTATCTGAACTAAATAAGGGTATTAAAAGACAAATACATCCTATCCACGGTATCGAATACTGGTTATCACAGCTGGCCGGTGGCAAATTGTTTGCTAAGCTTGACGCGAACAGTGGCTTTTGGCAGGTCCCTTTATCAAAAAAATCACAGGAGTTAACAACATTTATAACTCCATTCGGCACTTTTAAATTTCAAAGACTCCCTTTTGGTATCACATCGGTTCCAGAATATTTCCAAAAGAAAATGACAAGGCTCCTGTTGGGTATAAAAAATTGTATAGTACATGTATACGATATTCTGATATGGTCGGAAACGATGGAAGAGCTCGAAGAGTCAGTGGAAATGGTGCTCAAGGAATTGAGGGAAGTAGGAGTGACACTAAGCAAACAAAAGTCAGAGTTTGGGAAAACAAAAATCAACTTTTTAGGACATACAATCTCTGATGGGGTGATCAAAGTTGATGAGGAAAAAACAAAAGCAATTATGGAAATGTCCGCACCTACCACGGCTAAAGAACTTCAGCCATTTCTTGGAATGGTCATCTTTGTCGGGAAATATATTCCTAATAGATCGTCAATTATTGAACCTATATCAAGCCTACTTAGTAAAAAAAAATGCATTTGTTTGGGGGTATGCTCAAGAGCAAGCTTTTAAAGAAATAAAAGAAAAGCTAGTATCACCGCCTAACTTAAGGATTTTTGATCCCTCAAAAGATACAACCTTATCGTGTTATGCTTCCTCTCTAGGCTTAGGGGCTGTTCTCTTACAAACGCACGGAAAAGATCAATGTCCAATTGCATATATATCGAGAACCCTTACAGCATCCGAAAAGAGCTATGCCAATATAGAAAGGGAGGCATTGGCTATAGCCTGGGCTTGTGCTAAACTGAAAATTTATTTAATTGGACGAAATTTTACAGTTCAAACGGATCATAAGCCGCTTTTACAAATTTTGAAAACCAAAAAAAGGGACGATTTAACTACAAGGCTACAACGTATCGGCATGCGAATGATGCGGTATGACTATTCTATGACTTATGTGCCAGGAAAACATCTTCTTGCACCTGATAATTTGCCAAGAATGCCCCTTAAAGACTGTTTGGGACCAGATGAGCTAGAGGAAGAAGTGGAAGCGTACATACACAAAATTTCAATGTAGAATATATATACCAAGGGCGAAAACATTGTTCAAGTTATTCAATCACAAATATCTGATCCGGAATGTCAGGAGTTAAAACGATATATCAGATCTGGATGGCCGGCAAAAAAAATAAATTGAGGACGTAATTGAAAGAGTACTACTCTGTCGAAAACGAATTGACAATTATAGATGATTTGCAATAGAATGGTAATACCAAAAATATTACGACCCTTAATGCTAACGAAATTGCATGCGGGACATTTGGGTAAAACCAAGACAAGGTTACGTGCACATAGGACTATGTGGTGGCCTGGAATCTCAAAGGATATAGAGATAAAAATTAAGAATTGCCCACCTTGCGTTCAAAATATGAGAAATAAAAATGAGCCGTTAGTCGAATCAAATTTTCCGGATTTTCCCTGGCAGAGAGTTGCTATGGACTTGTTTAAGTTAAACAATAAATAGTTTATTGTACTTACGGATTGTTACTCACGATTCTTCGAAATCGAAGAATTGCAACGACTGCGCATGACTGATATTATAAGAGTTTGTAAGGTAACATTTAGTCGTCACGGAATACCACAGAATATATACACGGATAGTGGCACACAATTCGAAAATTTAAATAATTCAGACTTTCGACAAGGTTTTGCAATATTTACCAGTAGCCCTTAGTTTCATCATGCAAACGGAGCTGCAGAAGCTGCTGTCCAAATAGCTAAGTCTATTTTAAAGAAAAACGGCAAGAATACTGAACCCGCTTTGCTGGCATACAGGAATACACCACTGTTAAATGGATTTAGTCCAGCGGAATTACTTTTTGTAAGAATACTACGAGAAAATCTTCCGGATTTAAATTTGATGGAGAAACCAGATCTTCGAAACCTGAATAATGGGGAGGAAATGTATAGAGCCAGGTATAAAGCAAACTACGATAGGAGACATGGTGTAAGGGAACTAGCGCAATTAAATCCCGGAGAGTTTGTATGGGTCACTGATCTCAGGAGACATGGGAAGATTATTCGGAAAGATCAACATAGGTCCTATTTAGTTGAAACTGATAAACGCGTTATTCGCAGAAATAAATTCCATTTAATTAAAGCTCCATATTTAAAATCATTGCAGATAAAACCTATTGTTGATGCATATCTGGGATATGAAGCCATGAATACAGTACCAACGATGGACACAGATACACCTGCTGAGGAGAATCAGGTGCCTTATCTACGTTGTTCTAGCGACGCCATAGTCACCCGATCGGGAAGGAGGATATACCAGTCATAATAAATTGAATTACGTATTTTAAAATATTACAAATAATACTTACACTGAATTTAAAAAATAATAAAGAAACAAATTTTGGAATTGATTGTTTTATTGTAACGTAAAGTAAATATTAAATTTTAAGGATAAATTAAATTTTAATATCTAAGGGGGATGTTACATTGGCAGCACTTATATCATGTATATATAAAAACTACTGTAACTATCATAATGACGGAAATGTCAAGAGAGGAATAAAGAAAATCTTGAAATCTTGAACAGTACCGCTATAGCGAAGTTCAACAAAGTTTCCAATTTATCCAATTTTGGTGATGGCGTAGACTGGATTTTCTGAAGCAGAGAACCCAAAATTAGCTCCGGTTGCCCAAACATCATGTGCAGGGTAGAAATCACTCGTGGAACACAGCTGGGCTGACACAAAAGGACTTGGACAGCGTTCGAAGCATTATCATTGAGGGCCTTTTGAAGGCGAACCAAATTCTACTCGTCTGAAAATACGCAAAGCTGTGTCGTAAGCTGGAGATAAACAGGGACCATGTTTCCGGGTTGCCATCAAAGGTATGGAGTTCCCTAAGAGAGACTAACGCGCAGCAAGATGGTTCCCGATGATTGACCCTGATGGTGTGTTGGCTGTGGCTGCTGAACAAAAATCTTCTCATGAAACTGCGGATAATGATGTCTCGATGATGTTGCACCGATACCTGCATTTGGCCGCGACTGGACACCAATTGTTTCTCCAAGCTGTTGATGATGCTGGCTCGATGTTGTTGGTCTGGCGTTCGTGCTTGGCTGCTGTGGATACGAGTACGTACTACTTGGATGAGGATGTGAAAAAGCCATCTGCTTGTTAGCCAATGGTCCGCGTGGATGAGATTGTTCATTCGATCGCTTGACATGAGGTAGTTTATACTGTAAAGCAGAAGAATGTACAACTGGCTGCTGCAAAGTAGAAATGGGTTGTTGAAGGCACTGCAATGGTCTTTGCTGCTGTTGTGGTATGTTCACGTTAGCACCCAACCACGTGGTTGTAATATTGATCACATGGCCTCTAGGGTTCAGCATATTGGGCATTGATTGGCTTCCAACTGGTCTATACATTTGTGCTGAGCTTTGCGCTACTGCATCCACTCCTGAACTTTAATATTGGAACTATCTATCGTCTAGATGTTGATACTTTTGTTTTTAATTCACTCCTTGTTCATTTTCCAATCAGCTTCCAACTTCTGAGGCGCAAGTCCCAGTCTCTTTGAAGAAGATTTAGAGGCCTTGGATGATGCCACCGCAATCCGCTGTCTGTTCCCAGAACTTGCCGCAGCACCTGGTTTGTGAGTATCGATTTGGATATGAGCGATGTCTTGTGAAAGCACGCAAATTTATTGCTTTTGGTCGATATCTGTAGGCTGCAATGCGGAATTAACTTGCTCAAAGAGTCTACGTGCACAATTCACGAAGGAATTAGGATCCCTCGATTGACTCAAACTCTCTGTGGGTTGGTAGGCGATGCAAGTTGTCCTGATCACCGCTATGTAGGGGAGGCTGCCGTCCAGTAGGTGAAGAATGAGGGTTTCTGTCTGTATAAATAATATATATATACCCCTGGATTTCGATGGAGCCATCAACCCCGGTGAACGTGAAGTGAAACCATGAGCCGCACCTGTCACAAGCCACCATATTATCCACCGCAATTGGACAGCGCGTGTAGATTCTCTTCTGCTGACATCGACTTGTTGGCGTAACAAAATAAATTTGTTAGTGTTTTGCGGTTTTGCGGTTACTTTTCGTTTATTTCTCTTTGCAAAAAAAAATATTACAAAATTGTTAGTTTTTCTCTTGTGTCCTGTTGTAACGATTCTTCTTGTTCGACCCCAAAAGCAAAAAGAAAAAAAGCGGAAAACCACCTTTGCCGCGTGCTCGCTGTTTTTTTTTTTTTTTTAATGCATTTTTTATTGATTAATTTATTAAAACTTACATGCTAGACAAAAAACGCTTAAAACTAGCTGAACTAACTTAACTATTCTTATTCTAATTTACTGGCCCTATGCGGGCGCTCTAAGTTAAACCTAATACTTAAAACTATGTCTTTCGACGTAACGAACTTCAAAATTGTTTATTTGTGCTCGCTGTCAGATGTTGAAGGTGCACATTAGAGATGTGCTGTCAGTGTGTTCATTAGAGATGTGCAGTCGCAACAATTACAATGTTACCAATAAGATAAGGTAGTTGAGTTGTTATCTCATTTGAATACCCCCACTTATTGAAGTATATAGTATAATAAGGAAAGTATTATGTATTGATTTCAGGTCAAAGTATCTAAAAATCAGTATGAAATAATAATTAAAAATATAAATAAATAAATTTACGGCTTTTGTTAGACTATCGGCAACCATTTCCTCAGTCGCCGAGTACCGGAACTTTGCTGTTCGATCATTGATACGATCACAAACGGAATGATGACGGACGTCGATGTGTTCGCAGAAGCAATGTCTGGCCTAGTTCCCTGGGCCAGATACAGTAGACTGCCTACTACTTCATGGTATGGTACATTCTCCAATTGTTCACCTTTACTGCACATAGCCATTGACAACTTTTGGTTGATATCAGTCGGAGTCGAAGCTGGATTTGCGTCACTCATGCCAAATATTGAAAGGATTGCACGTGTACATTTTGCTTGATCTAACCAAATTCCATTTGTCTTCTTGTAATAGATAATGTTTAAACCAATACGACTTCTCGCCACACCAAGGTCCTTCATCTTAAACGTACTACTAAATGATCTCTTCCGTTTATCGCGAACATCGGAATCATGCCAGAAAATCAAAATATCGTCAACATATATCGCCACCATGAGTAATGGATCACTACTGTAGAACACACAAGGATTGGCTTTAGACTTCGGCAGACCAAACGACTTTAAAGTTTTTTCAAGCTTAATGTTCCATTGGCGCCCGCTTTGCTTTAAGCCATAAATCGCCTTTGCTAGATTACACACTCTTCCACTACCCTTACTGTCACCTGGTAGTTCCACATAGACTTCTTCCTCCAAAACGCTTTGCAGGAAACGGTCACTGCGTCCGTCTGGTCGATTTTCAGGTTCAGTTTGACAGACAGAGTAATGAGGTATCTAACGGAAGTATAGAGAACAAACGGTGAAAAAACTTCATGGTAGTCGATGCCGTATTGCTGCAAACATCCCTATGTCACTAGATGAGCTTTGTATCGAACTATTTTACCACTATCGTCTCATTTTATATTAAATGCCCACTTCGATTTGACTGCCTTACGATCAGATGGCGAAGAGGTAAAAGTCCACGTTTTATTTTCGATGGGCGAGCCCAGGTCACACTTTATAGCAGCTTTCCATTTCTAGCAATCGTCACGGCATAATACGTCTCTAACTGTTACAGGATTGAATTCTAATTCGTTAAATATTGCCAGACTGTCAAGATCACGGGGTACATGAACGCGTTTCGTTCTTCGTACCGTTTACAGTGGAGCAACATAAGTCTCAGGAACACAAGTCTCATCCACAGCATCAACAAATTTTGATTTCAGGAAACTTTGGTCGGAGATCCTCCATTGGAACAATAGGTAGGTAGGTAGGTAGATGTGGTTGTGACAGCATACTACGCTGAAACATAATTAGCGCAAAGGCGCCGTTTTAATACCACAACTCAAGTGACCTAAATTGTTGTAGAAACTGACGTTGGACTTGTGGAAAAGGAGAGAAAGGATTATTTAAATCCACCCCGTGGCATTGAGGAAACTGATAAAGTCCCCGATGCTTGTCTCCGCTAACTCACTAAAATTATCAAAAAGGTGTCTGACCCTACTAGGGGCCGGACACTTACAAAGGAAGTGAAGGATTGTTTCAGGCTCGTTGGCCATATTGCAGCTAGGACAAAGTGCATTAAAAGTAATGCCCAGTCTGGCTGCGTGGACCTCTATGGGCCAATGGCTAGTGCTAATTGCCAGAACCCCAGCAATAACTGTCCGGTTTCTGTTTAATAGCTCTTGTGTTCTGCGCCAGTTATACTTGGGCCATATCTGCCTGGATATGACACAGTTCTGCAGCCCTCGCCATCTATTACCAGCATCTACAAGGAAATGAGCAAAGATTCTACCCTTAAGGGCCCCTAAAGGAATGTTGACATCCTCCGAACGGGAGCAGCCAAGGGAAGATCCCTACCTCGCCAATTTATCAGCCCTTTCGTTTCCGTCAATGTTACTATGACCAGGCACCCAGATGAGGCTGATTCTAGACCGATGACCGAGTGCGGCAAGTTCCTCCTTGCATTGTTCAACAAGTTTGGAGGAGGAAGCCGCAGATACGATGGCTTTGATAGCGGCCTGGCTATCAATGAAAATGGCTATGGTGTTAAGTTGTATCGATGTATATTTGAGGAGACGGCACGCCTCTCGTACAGCAAGAACTTCCGTCTAGAATATGCTGCATTAATTGGGTAGACGGAATGAACTAGAGATATTGAGGGATTCAGAAAAGATTCCCGCTCCCACTCCGCAGTCCATTTTCGTCAGTGAAAATGGTTGTTTTGAACTCGTTTGTCACCGCGCCACATTTCCATTCTGCCCTGGAAGGGAATCTCACAGTGACATCCTTGCGAAAGTTCACCCTGGGAATTATGTAGTCGGTCGCATTTGCCCCCAACTCCCGAGGTAGCAGATTAAGGATGCTGTTGTGGCCATAGAAACTATTGCACCAGCTACCTGTTTCTCTTAATCTGATCGCACTACATGCTGATATGTACTCTGTATGAAGGTCGAGTGGTATAAGGTGAAGGATTACGTTCAAGGCTTCAGTTGGGCATGTTCTCATCGCCCCCGAAGCACCTAGAGCCGCAAGCCTTTGTACTTTGTTGATGAGTTTAGTAATGTATGCTTTCTTACCCGCCGGCCACCAAACTAGCGATCCATAGGAAAGAATAGGGCTCACCACCGCAGTATACATCCAAATGACCATCTTCGGACGAAGTCCCCATTTCTTACCAAATGTTTTGCTACAAGCATAAAAGCCACACAGGCTTTCTTTACCCGCTGTTCAATGTTAAACTTCCAGCTTAATTTAGGGTCGAGTACCACACCTAGGTACCTAGCACAAGATGATAAAGAGAGTAATTGGTTATTAAGCCGTGGAGGCGTGAAAGCCGGTATTTTGGTTTTTGTGGTAAAGAGCATCAGTTCAGTTTTGCTAGGATTGATGCTAAGTCCACATCCAGTGGCCCCTGTGCTAATCTTATCCAAGGCACCTTCCATAATCTCACTGATCACAAAAGGAAACATCCCCGATACCAACACTACCATATCATCTGCATAAGCGACAACCTTGACTCTGTCTCGGTCAATCCTATACAGAATTTTGTTGATTACCATATGCCAGATAAGAGGAGAGATAACCCCAATCTGAGGAGTTCCCCTTACAATGGATATGGTGGAAACACTATTACCGAGTGTCGATTGAATGATTCTGGTTTTTAGCATAGTCACTATCCATTTGCTAATAAACTCCCCTACAACCAGTTGGGACAGAGCTTCCTGAATCGATTCAGTACTAACGTTATTGAAAGCACCTTCAACATCTAAAAAGATGACAAGAGTAAATTGTTTGTAGTGTATTGTCTTTTCTATAATAAGCACAACTTCATGGAGCGCCCCTTAGTGTACGCATGCTGAGATTTTTATAGAAGGGTTGTATCTATTGTATTACGGATGTGCATGTCTAATATACGTTCCGATGGGTCTGAAATCTTTAGCAGATTCATGCCCTCGCTTCCCCGCTTTCGGAATAAACACAACACGAACACGCCTCCAACTCAGGGGGACGTGGTTTAGAAGAATACACCTTTCTGTAGATCCGAACTAGCCAAGGGACCACCTGGTGGAATGTTTTTTGCAGCATTACCGGGAGTAAGCCGTCAAATCCAGCCGATTTATAGGGAGAGAAGCTGGAAATGGCCCAAGAGGTATTAACCTCTGTAATTGTTGTCTTAATGACGTTCCAAGATGAGAATTGCACATCTTTGAGGACAAATTGATTGAGCAATCTCATTTTTGCAAACTGGAAAGTGAGTTTGCATTAAAAGCTCGAGAGATTCGCTAGAGGAATCCGTCCAAGTCCCGTCCGGCATTTTGATAAAGGACGGACTGGAGTGTTCCTTGGACAGGATCTTACTCAGTCTGGCAGAGTCATTAATGGCTTCAATGGACTGACAATAGTCCATCCAAGCCAGGGACTTGGCCGTTTTAATGGATTTCTTATATTCTTTTAGGCAATCCTTATATGGTTGCCAAAGCTTGTGTCGATAGTAGACATTGAAGATTTCTCTGGTAATCTTCCTAAGATTAGAAAGATCTTCGTTCCACCACGAGGGAAATTTGTTCTTACTGAATTTAATAGGGCACGAAACCTTAAAAGCCGTACCCATGGCTTTTAATATGGTTGCAATCTTGTCGTCAAGTTCCTTGACAGATTCGATTTTCGCGCCGGGTGTTCTGTGAAGTTTAGATTTGATAACCCGACCAAATATGCTCCAGTCAATTCTCTAAGGGTTTCTAAATGGCTTAGGTGCCTCGACCTCGAGGCTAACATTAAAGATAATCCATTTATGGTCAGACAAATTAGTTACTCTAAGGTTGTCAATATTGGTCTTGAGTGTAATGTCCAAGACTTCCTCCCAACCTCTGAAATTATCCGAACTCGGAAAGACAAAAGTTGGTTTGTTACCCACATTACAGACAGAAATGTTGGACATCACAAGTAAATCGAATAAAGACTCACCGCGTTTGTTGATTTCCGAGCTGCCCCATAGCGTATGTCTGGCATTCGCATCGCAACCTAAAATCAATTTACCATTTTTTTCCGCGATCGCTGATGTCAGCTGTCGTACCTCCACAGGCGATGATGGACTGTCTCGATCCATATAAGCTGAAGAAATAAAAAGAGTGTCAGTTGCAACCTCCAATTTAACCACAGTTAAAACGGCAGAGCTAAAATGAGGACATAGAAAAATATTTATATGTTTTTTAGCTAGAATGCAGGTCCTAGGTTTATTATTAACCTGGTTAATGGTATTGTAGAAGATGTTGTACCGGTTGTCCTTCAGCCCTTTAACGACGGAACCTTTCACCCAGGGCTCCTGAATAAGGCAAATGTCGATGTCTTCCTCGCCTAGGAAAACATGCAGATTATCTGACGCACTCTTCGAGTGGTGCGGATTAATCTGTGCGATCTTCAACATTCAGAATGGTGGAGTTGGTAATGGCGTCGACAACCATGTCCTCCGAGAACTTGTCGATGCCGTCAATTTCCCCGGTCTCATCGTCAGGACCAGAGGGGCGGAAAACTTTGATTTTGGCATGCCTTATGCCAAAATGCAGTTTATGGTCGGCTTCTTCGAGTGCCACCAGGCACGCTTCGTTAATCAGAAGCAGGAAAGACGAGCTGTTTTTCAGAGGTTCCTCTGCCTTGATGACTGCCCAGTTATCCATCGGAACAGCCGGGTTGTGCAGTTTTAGTCATTGAAGGAGCCTTTCTCCGTCAACCTTCATATTGGGCAACCAGAAGCGGGCCCTAGGTCTCCTGGGGATATCTTTGGCAGGGATAAGCTTGAGCTTCAAGCCCTCCCAGGCACCACTAACCTTAGTGATACACTCTCCAAGGAAATCCTTAGAGAATTGGTCCTTACATCTGATGACCCGATATCCCCTGACCAACTCGGCGGAGTCGAAACATGGCAGAGGTCCCCCTGGGTTTGCCAAAAGGTAGTCCATGATCATATTGGATAATCTAGCCTCGATGCTGATCCATGATTCACCTCCGTCTTGCCGTCGGAGGAGCGCTCGTTCACCAGAGCGACCTGCAGATGGTCCCTTGCCACCTCGGTGTCGCGTCATATGGTTCGCACTCGCAGCATGCGTGCTTTGCTGTTGAAGAGACGAAGAAGGGGTCCTGGCAAACTTGGTCTTTTTTGCCGCGCGATTGGTATCATCTAGAGACCTGATGCGCTTGTTAGCAATGGGTACCTTCTTCTTCAGTTGTTGTTTTTCAAGGTGGGCGATGTACTCATCGACCACAGCTTGGTACTTTACCTTGTCCGCTGCGTCTTTCTCATGAACACAGCAAGCCGCTTCATTTTTGGCAATCTAGCCAAGAATGAAACGAGGCGTGTTGTACTTGCCTTTCATGAGGGCTCCCGACGATTTTTTCTTGTTAGGCGAACCGTTGCCACTATCCTTTGTGGACTTAGTTGCCGTTGTGACAGTGTGTTCTGCAATTAACTGGTGAGCCGCCCCCTGTGCACCAGAGGGAGTACTGCTAGTACTGGCTGCGGCTGAGGGGAAGACTGCCTACTCCTGACTGGAGGCCAACAATTCGTCTTCAGATGAGGGGCCAATGTCTGGCAACAGCATCTCGACCTTGTATTTTCTTCTCTTTTTTTTGGTTTTTATCTTAATTTTTTTTTTTGGATTAATTATTTTTTTTGGTCCCACGAGTAAGTCCGGAAAAGAGAGTCCATCTAGGATAAGGCATTTATACTACCGACCTCGCCAGGGCATCGATAGGGACCGTTAGCGACCAGCACCTTTAATCACCAGCTGGCCACGAAACCATCGGCACGGGTACCTCAACACCTTGGCTTAAATGGTATTTATGGTTTACTCCAACCTCGTCCTAATGGAGCACAGCGCACGATTGAAACATGCGTGTAAATCCTTAGCTGACACGAAACACCCGAAAGGTGAATAGCCATTTCCGGCGGGCGCCTACGGGGAGGACCAAGGACGAGGATTTTGCCCACCAATTTGGAACAATATCCTCGTTAGTGTCACATGAGCATGCGCTTTTTCCCGGTTTCGGTTTTGCACCAAAGAATGCACTTTCACCCGTTTTGCCATAATCATCGCCAACTAGCAACTTAATTTTAATGCTTTCACCGGTAATGGACGTACCACTGCTTTCGATACCCATAATAAATGTTTTGAACTCCACGCCAAGCCCAGTCAGAATAATCGTACCGACCCACTCGCTACTTATTTTAAATCCAATTTCAGTTATTTTATACGCAGTCTTTATTAATTAGTTTACATAATCAGTCATTGAATCACAACTATCGAGACGAACCGTAATAAGCTTGCGGAGTAGTCCGATCATACGCGTTAAGTCCGTATGTTCGTATAATTGTTGTTAGGTTGTCCAAATACCCGACGCACACGGCTGAATATGTATGTGCACATAAACTGATTCATCAATGCGCAGGATAAGTTAGCCTTTGCTTTTCTCAAATTTCCATTTTTGTAAATCATGGAGTTCGAGCACACTTTCCATCGCGAATCTCCCCGTGTGATAATTTTCACTTCCAAGGAGTTTCTCAATTCAAGAATTTGAATTCTGTTGCGACATAATGAACTAGTTTACCAATTTTAGGTGGACAACGCCTGTACGAGTACCAATCCCAATTTTCTTTATTTTCTTATCCAACGCGGCCTGCAAATGCAACAAAAAAAAAATTATCTTATACACAATAAAAAAAACTCCCGGTAACTGCTCGCAAAACTTTCCAGAAATTTTTAACAAACTGCTGGGCCCATAACTTCTAGGAATTTAATCGATGTTAAAAGAATAAATAAAAGACCTGAACAGATAATCCAACACATGACTTTATTCTTCGAGGTTATGCACGAGAAGAAGCCGGAAACCACAAAAAGTGAAAGGTCTCAATAATATTACAGTGTTACCAATAAGCTAAAGAAATACTGTACAGAGTTGTTGTCTCATTTCAACAACTACACCAATAGCAGAGCTGCAGTACCAAGGTTTAGTGAGAAGACAATTTTTTTTTTAATAGTGGCAGGTGTGCGAAGTTTTTTTTTTTATAATCTGCGCGCCAAAGGGAGTATTAATACCCTTTAATTGTTTCAGGGCACGGGCGTCAGGGAAAAGGGGGACGAGGAACAGAGGAGGTACCTATGCACGTTGGCTTTGAATGTTTGAAGGTCGTAGTGATGGGGAAATACAGAGCCTGGTAGATCATTCCACATTCGTGTTGTTCGGAGTTTGGCTTTAGGGTAAACTGATGTGCATTCGAAGCATGTCGCGTATTGCGGGTGAAATTTTGAAGGGGAGGGATGCAACTGGCTATTTCGCTGGAGCATTTTTTGTGGAAAAAAACGATAAAACAGGGAGAGACAGGAGACATTTCTACGATGTTCTAGTGAATGAATGGAATTCACAATGTCTCTATCACCTATAAGTTTTAACGCGCGATTTTGTACCCTATCAAGAATGTGCAAAACGGTTTTCGGTGCACCAGACCAGACACGGGCGTTATATTCCAGCTTAGGGCGGATGAATGCCTTATAAATTGAGGCCAGATCAGACGGGGTAAATTATTTCTTGCACCGTTAAAGGAATCCTAGACATTTTGCAGTATTTTTGGCGACCTCGACAGCACCTCTTCAGAACTATGGGGGGGATACCATCTGGACCAGCGGATTTGTGTATGTTAAGACCTTTGAGTACTCCTGCAACTGTAGGAGTGCGAAAGTGGACTTGTCCCATGGAAAATTTATCGCTCTCAAATACAGGTGGAGACGAAGCATTATCTGGCAGCGTGGTGTTCGCTGCAAAGTGAGCAGCAAGCAGATTAGCTTTGTCTAAGGAGCTGACAGCTGGAATGTCATTGTAAATGAGCGTAGATTTGCCAGACGAGGCAGAATTTTTAATATTTTTGACGAATGACCAAAAATGTTTACTACCTTTGGGACATTGTAGGATTTTTTGCCTCAATTTTTGGTCATGTAAGAATTTTACACGTCGAACATGGGCACTGCAGTCTTTTCTGGCTTGTTTAAACTTCTTTCAGTTTTCCTCAGATTTGTTGGCTTTATAAGACCGAAAACTTACTTCTTTCAACCTGATAGCCTCTTTACAGCTCTGGTCAAACCACGAGTTTGCCTTAGGTTTAATGCTCTTTATTCTGTTAAGAATAAAGTCATTCAAACCTAAGGGTATAGTGTTAGTGTTCATATCAGCAGCGGCATCCACGTCGCTATCGAGGAAGCATAGCGACCAGTTAAAACTCCTAAAGAAGCCGTTAAGGCTTTCGCGTATTGCCATACTTTTCTTTTATGAGTTTTTTTCTTTAACTGAGTGGTCGGAGTACGAGAATTTAGCTGATACGATATTATGGTCAGACCGACCTAGAGGCGCTAAAACATCAATAGTGTATTTATCAGGGTGCGAAGTAAGAAACAAGTCCAAAGTGTTGGCGGAATGACTTTCAATGTCCGGTATACGTGTAGGCTCGTTTACAAGCTGAGTCAAATTGTTTACCTCGGCGAAAAGTTCAACATACCTTGCTTCGGGTGTTGTCTGGCCAAAATGTTGAAGCCAATCCGAATTGTGTATATTGAAATCGCCCGCAATGACGATTTCAGTATGAGGGTACAAGGAAACAATTCGAGTGATGGAATCGGACAGCGCATCAAATTCGTCAAAAGTTGAGTTGCTATCCGCACTAGGGCTTCTATAAATAAAGAAGTGGTGAATTATTTGTTTACGGACGGTGAATTTTAGCGATTTGAAATTAAATTCCGGGTTGGAACAGTGGCCATACTGTGGTGGAACTTGGTAAGTAATATCACTACGGACGTAAATGGCGAGGCCACGGTGGGGAAGAATAATGACACCAGGCAGTTTCAAATCGGAAGATTCTTCAACTACCTGTGTTTCACTTAGTGCCAAAACAGCTGGTTTGTGGGAATGGCCGTGGGCGTACACATCAAAGAAATTCATTCGAAGCCCACTAATGTTGGTAAGATCAACCCTAAATTCCCTCATCACTACAACATAGAAACACAAGGCAAACAAGGGTGTAATATAATCCCATTTTGAATAAAATCTAAAAAATAAAGGACTTCGGCATCATACACTTCGGAATATAAGTGATCCGTAAGCGCGCGGATTATGGACTAAACTTAAAATAGAATTTCGATGAGGGAGAAGTCCGCCTGTGGATAACAAACTGCATATCAGCACATTTTTCCTTGAGCGAGCGTGCATGGAATATGACTCCATTCTTTGTTTATTAATTCGCTCCTTCGCTTATTGTTTAGTAGTCTTTCTCTATGTCTCTTCTCCTTTCCACAAAACGCACGTGTTCTACAAATTTCGTATAAGGGTATTCATATCCCCTTTAACACGTGCAAATTATAAAAAAAAACAAAAAAAGTAAGCACTAAATATTGTGCGCGTGCAATTAATATATCTTTTGAATTTGAAACTTCGTAAACACATTTGAAAACGTTGCAAATGTGTTTCCGTTGAAAATCAGAACTTGTTTATGATTGTGTTGATTTCCGTTGGACATTGGAACTATTTTACTTTTATACTGACTGATACAATTTGGTAGCCATGCGCATAACACCTCCCCTCATAGAAACAAACAATAACATTTAAGAAATTTATTGTTTAATCTTACATCTATTGACATGTGATATCAAATTTCTTCGTCCATTTCTTCTTCTTCTTCTTACGGCGAAGTTATGATCCGGAGTACCACTTTACTGCATACCTACTGTGGGGTTTGCCGTGCTTGCTCCTGATTTTTTGATTTATGTTTTATCTTACTTTTACAAAACCGGTGATCTCCAGTCGTGTCAACCCACGGATTCGCATGCACACTTGCGGGACAGTTTTAAGATGATATATGTGTCGCTAGGCTCACCTGGATATTAAAAAAATTGCCTAGATGTGATTTTCCCCTTAGTCGCCTTCTACGACAAGCGCTATGTATTTGTGGGGGGCGCTGCGGTGGTATTCTTAACCCGTCCCTGCACGGGGAGAAAATTTCTTCGTCCATTTCAAAATCTTCTACTCTTAAGACCCTTGAATTTAGTCTTCTAACTATGGTTTTACAATTTCTGATATTATTGTAGGAATCGGCTATTTGGTTTTATTCTTTAAAATTATTTCTTGGTTTTCGTTTAGTACAATTTCGTATTCCGACTCCTTTAACAATTTTTAAAATTAAATATATTAACAAAATGGTTTTGATTAACCTCCAATTCCTAGCATTACGCCTTGAGCATCTGGTGGAATACCTTCCAATTTTCTTGCGATATAACTCTCTTGATTTCGAATTAGAATAGTTAAATCTTGAAATTCCTTTAGATCTTTAAGTTTTATTTTTGGCATATTGAGGTTTTCTACATTTATGTCAATTGATTTTATATTCAAGCAACAATCCTCTGGAGCAAAACGATATATATCTTTATTTTCAATAAATAACTCCGAATCAAGAATTGTAACACATGATACACTTCTTGATTCGATTGTTTCAAAAGTACAGTCTTAGTGTCTAAATTTAAAATGCCAATATTATCTATGAAACCTTCTTCATTATTCTCTTCTTTTCCACATTTACATTTGTAACTCCATCACACCACATCGTTTCACACCAAATCCAACCGCGCAACCGTAACAAAAAATCATACCATCAGATCACACCACATCGACTGACACAACTTTTAACCGCACCTCCATCGGACGATTACAGCAATCCAGCTTGCTATTGGCTAATATGATGGGCCAACCAGCGAGCCATTGCAATAAGCGGTGCTCACCATGGTCCAGCGTGGGGAATAAAAGGAGGCTGCACTTTGACGGCAGGGTCAGCAGTTAGTCAGACTGTGTAGCGAGCAAATGTACGATTTTTTTAATTATTAAATAAAGTTAATTGAAAAGAACTCTTGGAAGGAGTTTAATCTGCAGACGTTAAGAACTGTGGCTAGGGGTTCAATCGATTTCTTGGCTTTCAACTTCAGAAGTGGGATTGATCTTGCAGAACCGACTTCTATCAAAGAGCTGACAGTCTTACCTGACTGGAAAAGGAAGTACGGCAAAGAGGTGGTGAGCAATCAAGGTAGACGTGCAACATGGAAGACCAGGCAGCGAGAGAATTTTCAGCGTAAACGAGGGACGAGTTACGGGAAGAGCTTCGAACACAAGGACTGGAGCGAACAGGGGTAAAGGCAGATCTACTGAAGATCTAGACTGTTGGTGTTTGAGGGACTTGTGGAAGAATCAGAAGGGGCTGTTGATGACGGTGAAGTGCAAAGGACGCAGCAGGAACTGCAAGAACTGCGGGAAAGGTCCAACGTTTAGAGGAAGCGGAAAGGCGGCACGCGTCCAAAGGGTGAAAGAAATACCCGCACTTGGACCACCGAGTAATAGAACTGAAGACAGGTCATATTCGAAGAATGCGTATCCCATGAGAGAGTTTAACCCCAGGAATGCAGCGGGATTGTCATCACAAGGCTGGAAACGGAAAGTTGAAAATATAAAACGGATTTACAATTTGGACGAAAAATTAGTACTCATGGTAGCAACCACAAAACTATCTGGGGCAGCAAAGCTTTGGAGTCGTAGCCTAACGCCAGAGACCCTGGAAGATTTTTTTTTGACTAATTGTGTGAGACCTTCCTGACCACAGAAGATGATACTGACACACACAAGCTATTACGAAACCGTAGACAACGACAGAGCAAAGAAGTAGAAGAGTATATGTTCGAAATGAAGGCCATTGCATTTCGGGGACATATATGGGAAATACCATTGATGAAATATATAGTCCAAGGAATGATTGACATGGAGTGCAAGGATGTGCTCAAATCAGCTCAACCAGAGTCGGTACAGGACCTACTCAAGGAGATATATTGGACTACTGGATTGAGGAGCAGGAACGAACATCGGTCGGAAGTGCGGAATGCGCCGAGACCAATGAATACTGCAACCATAGTGGGAAAATCTGTTCCAGGCGCAATAAAGTGTTATCAGTGCCAGCAGCCGGGGCACATTAGTCGAAACTGCCCAGCACCAAGAAATGGAGGACAATCAATCAAACCAAGTACGAGCAGTAGACCGCACCAATTGCTAATCTACGAACAAAAAAGTGAGTACGGAAATCGAAGTGGACAAGCTGAAGAGCTGATGCGAGTTGCTAGTTGTACCGGATCATAGCCAACCCTATCCGCTAATTATCGGGAACACGCTGTTGGATCAACCGCAGGTAAGAATCCAGAAATCTTACCAGACACTAGAGATTAGTGACGGCGTGACAAAGAGTGAAGTTGGAGGACTCATCACCAAAGAGTGTACGTGGAAGAGACAAGCGGAGGAAATTTCACTCATGGAATTAGATATCGAAGAGTTGGAGTACATGAATAGGCTGAAGCTAAAGAAGTTAGTCAATGAACACAGGGAGTGTTTTGCGAAGTATGCTAGTGAATTAGGCGAGTATAAGTGGGCAGATTTTAGCATCAAACCGCAACCGGAACGACCCATTCGCATTCAACCGTATCGAGTGCCGTTTGCGAAGAGGAGCATTATAAAGGACAAAGTCGATGAGTTGTTGCAGCAAGTTTCTCTCCGATTGTCTTAACGAAAAGTCGAAAGACGGAAGTGATCGATTCTGCATAGACTACAGGTTACTGAAGTTAAAGCCAGCATGCCAAGAGGGGACATCGCTGACTACCTTGACTGTATAATTATTCCGAGTAAAATAATCGATGAAGGGTTGCAGAAGTTGGAACGAATTCTCAAAGTACTAACTAGTCTAACCCTCAACATGAAGATGTGTGCCTTTCTAAAAACCAACCTGGAGTTCCTGGGGCACAAACGGTCGCAATAGAACAATTTGAGAAACCAAAAGATGTGCGCGGGGTAAGGCAATTCTTGGGCCTGACTGGATTTTCCAGGAAATTTGTAAATGAATATGCTGTGATAGCAGCGCCGCTAATCGATTTGCTGAAAAACGAATCGCATTTCAAATGGGCAGACGACCAGGAAAGGGCGTTTAAGGTGCTGAAGGATGCACTCATCTACCCTCCAGTAATAGCACTATACGACGTCGAGTGCGCCCATGAGGTACACACAGACGCTTCAGCCCAAGGACTCACAGGTATCCTACTACAGCGGTCCAAGGAGGACCCCAACTTGCGGCCAGTAGCATATTACAGTCGCAGCGTAAAAGAGAGCGAGAGTAAATATCATAGCTACGAGCTAGAGGTATTAGCGGTGGTGGAAAGTGTGGAGAGATTTAGAGTATACCTTCTTGGATGCGAATTCAAGGTCGCTACTGAGTGCGAGGCCATCGTAGCCACGCAAAACAAACTGAAGATGATTCCTAGAACAGCCAGATAGTGGCTCAAATTACAAGAATTCGATTTCCAAACAGTCCATCAACCGGGGAAACGGGTAACGTAAGGCGATGCGCCAAGCCCCTAACCAGTCGAAGAACACCACGTGGTAGAAGAAGCATCTACCCTAGTACTGAACATCAATATCTCGGATGAAGACTTGGTAGCCAGTATGCAGTGGCAAGATCCGGATCCAAAAGAGAGAAGCGGGCCCCAAAACCAAACAACTACAAAAAGAGTATTCCGTCAGAGGAAACTGGCTGTTTCGGCGAATAGGCGACGACGAGAGATGGGTAGTTCCAAAGGCAATCAGATGGAAGATTCTGAAAATGTGCCACGACGACTGTGGGCACTTTGCAGCAAAAAAGATCAGCAACGAATACAAACCACCGACTGCTTCCCAAAAATGAGGCAGTTTGTGAAAGGGTATATCAAATCATGCGTGAAATGCGCATATGCCAAACGAAAGGGATGAATGGCCGAAGGAGAACTACATAATACCGACCGAGTTCCCATTCCATTTCACACGGTGCACGTGGACCACCTGGGACCCTTCGTGTTAGGAAAAGGGTGTAAGGAAAGGCAGTAAAGGCAGCTACTACGAAGCGTGTTCTGAATGCGCTAATGGAGATATTGGGATATTTTGGAGCCCCGAAGAGATTAATAAGCGATAGAGGCACCGGTTTTACAGCAAAGGAGTTCGAAAAGCTTTGTAAGACAATGGGCATACAACACATCAAAACGGCCACAAAGACATCCAGGGCCAATGGGCAGGTTGAAAGGATTAATAGGACGATTCTATCGGCATTAAAATGCGTGGTCAAGACTGGGCAAGTCAATTACGGTTGATCCAGTGGAGTCTAAATTCCACTAAGAGTGCAACGACAAGGGCTACGCCACACGAGCTGCTTTTTGCTTATACGCCAAGGAGCATAGCGAAGGATCAACTACTCAGGGAATTAGAAAACCGTAAAGTCGCTGAACCGGAAGAGATGGCGGAAAGAACTAGAGAAGCATTGCAAAACATCATAAGGGAACAGGAATATTAGAAGGGAAGGTACGACGGAAGGCACAGAAGACCAATGAAGTAAGGTAAATGATTTGATACTTTTCGAGAAAGAATCTGTAAGCACAGGTGAATCACGGAAGTTGGAGCCGCACTTCAAAGGACCGTATATCGCAACAAAGGAATTGCCGAACGACAGGTATGTAGTCCAAGATATTCCAGGGATGCAACGCACACAGAGGAGGTTTACATTACATATGTAATGGTTACTAATTTTCTTACATTCTTCCATCAAATTATTACTTAAATAATACTCATCTTTATTTTCTTTGATTATAAAATAATTCATTGTTTGTTTGATAACGTACATTATATTTTTAATTTTATAATGCGTGTTAATCATTTCATAAACCTCTGATTTAGTTTGTTCGACTATTGGAACCGACAAAACAACTACTAGTCTGTTATCCTTTATATAATATTGTAATATGCACGCTACGGCTCGAGTAGATAAAACGATATTCTGTGAAATTTATTTCTTTATTTTCTAGTCTATAGAACAATTCAAGTTCACACTATACTATTCTTCGCAAATTCTTTTCTTACAAGGTCTCTTTCCTCTCAAATCACTTTATCTCCTTTCAATTACTTAATTCACAAATCCAAACTAATTACTTTTTCTTGTTCACTCTCAACTTTCAATTTATCACCAAATTACAACTTCGCCCATTATCACTTTTCCAATCTCTTCGCCACGGTTCTAAACCAACTGTGTCTTTTTTGATCGCCATCTGTCCTTATATAGCAGAAGTTTCTGATAGCCAGAAACTTCTAGCAAATTCTTCGACCACTGGAACAAGAGAAATAATTCTTGCAGTTATAATTCCCTTTTATCCCTGATATTATTCGTCTCTTTCGTTGACATGAGCTGTGGAGACTTCGTCCCAGAAACGAACCTCGAATGAAAGGACAGTTCGAACCAAAATTCTGCCAGAATGGAAAGTCACTTCGGAATTTGCTGCATAGGAGCGTAATTATTATAATGCTACAATATACAGGATTTATTTCTTGAATTATACTCTTATAAGATTCTAGACTTGGAGTAAATAACATTTCCTGTTCTTTATCACTCTCTTTCAATAGTTCCCTAAAATTTGTTAGGTTCTATTATTATTGGATGTAGTACGTTGTCCTTTAAAAATAGAATTGCTTCTATAATCTGGTCAACGATTAACTCGATATGATTTATAAGAAAATAGATTCGAAGTTTTAATTCGGTAAAATATTCCCTAATAACAGTATTTTTCCTATCTTTGTTCACAGAGCCTATCAACTCTTCTGAATCAGTATTAATTTACCTATCTAAATTTGCGAACAACACTTTAAGACCTGAACCAACTATGTTTATGAGACCTCTTTTAGATCTTCTTTCAGCTCCTAGTAACTTATAAATGATTCTTATACTTTTCCTTAAATCTAAAATTTCTATTTTGGTTTTCTTAATAAATTTCTCGCATTCAGGGATTTCTAACAAACAATTCTCATTCACATTGAACAAGAAACGAGAAATTACGTTTATCTGATCTTCGATCCAACCACGCAACCGTAACAAGAAATCATCACCATGGTCCAGCGTGGTGAATAAAAGGAGGCTGCACTTCGACGGCAGGGTTAGTAGTTAGTCAGACTGTGTAGCGAGCAGATGTTCGATTTTCTTAATTATTAAATAAAACTAATTGAAAAGAACTCTTGAGAGGAAATTATTCTGCAGACGTTAAGAACTGCGGGTAGCGGTTCGGTCGAATTCTTGGCTTTTACATTTACATTTAGTTTCTTCACTTAATGCATATAAGTATTTATTTTCGGAAATTTTATGAAATATTTCAATATGATTCACTATTTGTTTTAAATTACAATAGTTGTCTTTTCTATTCATAAAGATTATTAATTCACAATCATTACTTGCAATACTATTGTTTTGGATTCATTCTTATTTGTCCTTTAAACTTGTAAATGTAACAATTCAAATTATTTTTTTTAATTTAATTTACTCCCATTCACATTGTAAACAAACCAATTTCTATTTACATAAGAATCGTTGTTCCTCACTGTAGTAGCTATCCACCCAGCAGCACCCACACATTATAATCGCACTCTTAACAGTTCTACACTCATCGCTTTTGTTTCGCCTTATCAGAACCGCTATCAGAATTCAATCTAGCGATTTTTTTTATAGTTTTTTGTAGCGTAACTTTTGTACCCCACTGTGTAACGTAACTTTTTAATACATAATTTGAGCCGCTATTTCACATGGCGCGATGTCTCTCTTTAATGCTTACGGTCAGCTAATGTATGTACATAGAATCATGATATGTATTACACAGTTGTCTGTTTGCGCTAGTTAGTTAGTCGCTAGCAATAGTCCGAGGAGGAAACATCTCCAACAATAAATTTGGCTCAGGAAAGTTAAATATTGTTTTCTTTTCATTAAACTGCCTTTTTCTTATAGTGAGGATTGATACTAATCCCCACATTTGGTGACCCCGACGAAAGTAAGCATGCCAGGTCCTACATCATCGTCAACCGACGCTCCATTCGCCAACACAACACCACTATTATTACCAGCTCGTGCTCCAACTGCTGAAAGCACAGCAATGCAGCGCTTCGTCGTTCGTCCACCAGCTTTCACTGCCGATCGACCTGCTCTGTGGTTTGCTCAACTGGAAGGGCAATTTCATCTAGCCGCTATCACCGACGAAACAACAAAGTTTTTTTTTGCGTCCTCCCACTTGGATGCCGTTGCCGCCGCTGAAGTACAAGATGTCATTCTTCACCCACCTGCCGAGACACCGTATTTAAGGTTAAAAACGGCGCTCGTCGAACGATTAACCTCATCACAGGAGACAAGGCTCCACCAGCTGCTTGACAAAGAAATTTTGGGTGACCGTAAACCATCTCAGTTTTTGCGGCAATTAAAAGGTCTTGTCGATAACGTCCCTGACAATATTCTTCGAACAAAGTGGTTGAGCAGGTTGCCACCTGCAGTTCAAACCATCTTAGCAACGCAGCAAGATACACCGTTAGAAAAACTGGCCACGCTCGCCGACCATATAATGGAAATTTCATCTTCCAACCACGTTGTGGCAGTTGGCGCTAATAATTATGCAGATGTTGTTACACCTTTGGAGCCCCGGCTGTCAAGACTCGAAGCCATGATAAATGAGTTGGTAAGTTCATTTAAAAACTCAACGCATGAACGTCCACGTGTGCACAGTCGTCCACAATTCCGTCCACGTTCAAGGTCCCGTTCGCAACCGGTTTCACCTAACGGCCTTTGCTGGTATCACGCCACATGGGGAGAACTTGCTAAGAATTGTCGCAGTCCATGTACCCTTGCGGGAAACGGAACAGGGAGTCGCTAACGGCGGTACACGACCCCGCACTTCAATCTCACCGCCTCTTCATATCAGATAGCGCTACCAAGGTCCGCTTCCTCGTGGACACTGGCGCTGATCTCTGCGTCTACCCGAAAAAGCTCACAGCAGGTCGTCAAGAAGAAACAGGCTACTGCCTTTTTGCAGCAAATGGATCGCAAATCAAGACCTTTGGCTGCATTCTGCTCACTTTAAACTTTGGCCTGCGACGAGATTTTACTTGGCGCTTCGTGGTGGCGGACATCGAAAAACCTATCGTAGGAGCTGATTTCCTAGCCCATTTTGGCTTACTTCCAGACTTGAAAAACAATCGCCTCTTGGATTCAACGACCGGACTTTCAGCGGCCTGCGTCGCATGTTCTATCGCAGATGTTTCATCCATCAAGGTGCTACCAAACACTTCTTCATGGCTACACATATTAGCCGAGTTCCCCAACATCACCAAGCCCGATGGAATCTGGAAACCAGCGAAGCATGCAACTCAGCACCACATCACGACCACACCTGGTCCCCCACTGTCGAGTAAGGCACGCCGCCTTGCTCCGGACCGACTTGCCATAGCCAAGCAGGAATTTGAAAAAATGGTAAAATTTGGTATTGCCCGTCGCTCAACAAGCTCTTGGTCCTCACCACTTCACTTAGTGCCGAAAAAGAATGGAGACTGGCGACCCTGCGGCGACTATCGACAGCTCAACGCACGGACCGTGCCAGACCGCTATCCAGTTCGAGTTCTCGAGGATTTCACAGCAAATCTCACTGGAAAAAAGGTGTTTTCCACGATCGATCTGGTGCGTGCCTTCAACCAGATTCCTGTGGCGTCGGACGACATTTGCAAAACGGCGATCATTACACCATTTGGGCTTTTTGAGTTCCCATACATGACTTTTGGACTTCGGAATGCAGCACAGACCTTTCAAAGGTTCATTGATGAGGTCACAAGGGAACTGGACTTTGTGTTCTCGTATATAGACGTTATTTTGGTAGCATCCAGAGACGAAAACGAACACCGAAATCACCTCCGCATCCTCTTTAAGCGTTTGTCCGAAGCCGGAGTTGTGATCAACCCTGCGAAATGCTGCTTTGGTAAATCCGAGGTTAATTTCCTCGGATACCACGTTTCCACAGAAGGCATCCGTCCTCCGCCAGAAAGGGTAGAAGCCATCATCAATTTCAATCGCCCCGATACCATCAAACAGTTGCGTGAGTTCCTTGGTATAATTAATTTTTATCGTAAATTTCAGAAAAACGCAGTAACGTGCCAAGCTCCTTTGCATGAGTGCCTCCAGGGTCCCAATATCAAAAGTTCAGACCAAGTCAACTGGACAGCAGAACGAGACGAAGCTTTTACAGCCTGTAAAGAGCAGCTTCGTAATGCCACGCTTCTCGTCTACCCGGACACTACATTGCCATGGGCTGTTTTTACTGATGCATCTCTTACCTCCATAGGTGCGGTTCTTCAACAACGAAGAGGTACAGTTTGGGAGCCCCTCGCATTTTTCAGCCAGAAATTGCAACCAGCTCTAAGGAAACGGAGCCCTTACGACTTAGAACTACATGCAGTTTACGCGGCAGTGCGAAAATTCAGGCACTTGCTAGAAGGACGCGATGTATCCATCTACACAGATCACAAACCGCTTCTTCATGCCTTCTCACAGAACCCAGACAAGGCGACGCCTTGGCAATTTCGGCGTCTGGATTTTATCAGCCAATTTTCGACTGACATCCGACATATATCCGGCAAGGACAACATTGTCGCTGACGCCTTGTCACGTGTCGAAGCAATCGCTACTGTTGTGTCTGCAACTGACCTAGCTCAAGCCCAAGCCGCTGACGAAGAAATCCAGCACCGCCTCCAAAATCCACCACAAGATGCACTGCGTCTTCAGCCTGTAAGCGTCCCGGAGTGCAACCTCCCGATCTACTGTGATGTAAATGGTCAGCTAGCCCGCCCTTTCGTGCCAAATAGTCTCCGCCAGCAAATCTTCTCGTCTCTCCACAGTGTAAGTCACCCTGGAGCCAATGCATCAATTAAACTTGTCTCACAACGATACGTCTGGCCCGGTTTGAAGAAAGATTGTCGTCTCTGGTCTCGTGCTTGCCTGGCTTGCCAACGCAATAAAATTTCTCGCCACGTTGTGTCGCCAATCAACGATTTTCCAGCTGGACACACCCGTAGATTCGAGCACATACACGTCGACATCATTGGACCATACGTACCATCAAGAGGATATCGTTACTGTCTAACGATCATAGACCGCTTCTCACGTTTCCCTGAAGCTTTTCCGTTGGAGGACACCGGAGCTGAATGCGTGGCTCGGAAATTATTCGCCGGTTGGATATGCCGTTATGGTGTGCCACTGCGGATAACCACTGACCAAGGAGTGCAGTTCGAGAGCCAGCTGTTCAATACTCTCAGTCAATTACTCGGCAGCAAACATATTCATACAACGACATTCCACCCACAATCAAATGGTATGGTCGAGCGCCTGCACCGACAACTTAAGGCTGCTATCAGGTGCCATGAAAGCTCTGCTTGGGTTGACACATTGCCAATAGTATTGTTCGGCATTCGCACAGCATGGAAGGATGATTTGGGTACCACTCCATCTGATATCGTCTATGGAGAGCCGCTTCGATTACCTGGTGAGTTTCTTGTGCCATCTCCTTCTAATCATTTATCACCTAAAGATATTGCCGAACGTCTGAGGATGCAGTTTGCAAATCTTGCACCCGTTCCTGGTACACGTCATGGTCAACGAAAAGTGTTCGTCTTCAAAGAGCTTGCCACTTGCTCCCACGTCCTAGTCCGCCTTGATGCATCGCACAGTGCTTTCACTCCACCGTACGAAGGTCCATATCGTGTCATTTCACGACAAGAAAAGTATTTTGTCGTGGACATTTCTGGACGATCAGCAACTGTGTCCATCGATAGATTGAAGCCCGTGTTCACCTTGAGCAATGCCGACGACAACACAGCAGATGACAACAACAACACCAGCAGTGACACCATCGTAGAGCAACCAACCATCATGACAACCCCAGAAGCATCACAGCGAAGCCAATCTGGTTATTTATCATCATCATATCGGCCAAGCACCAATAGTGATTCGCCGAGTACATCTACTCCAATAAGGCGCGTTCGATTTAATCTTCGCAACTAACAAATAGACTATTATTAATTGCATACATTTTTTTTTGCCGAAGGGGAGTATTGTAGCGTAACTTTTGTACCCCACTGTGTAACGTAACTTTTTAATACATAATTTGAGCCGCTATTTCACATGGCGCGATGTCTCTCTTTAATGCTTACGGTCAGCTAATGTATGTACATAGAATCATGATATGTATTACACAGTTGTCTGTTTGCGCTAGTTAGTTAGTCGCTAGCAATAGTCCGAGGAGGAAACATCTCCAACAATAAATTTGGCTCAGGAAAGTTAAATATTGTTTTCTTTTCATTAAACTGCCTTTTTCTTATAGTGAGGATTGATACTAATCCCCACATTTTTTTCTCTAACTGGTCGTAAAGCTGCACACTTGTGCAGAGAGGTGCGTAGCTGGTTGCTGCTGAGTGGATTTCTCATTGTCTTTTTTCTGATCTGGACCAGCCGCTTGGTAACATTAAAAAATTATAACGTTGTTAGAAAGGCTCTCGTTTTTTATTCTTTTTCTTCGCTTTCCCAACGTCGTCCGATTAATGTAATCGGTATTAATTTTCGCCCATTGTTATACAATTTGTTGGTCCAAACCGAGCCGGATTCTTGTTTTCGAATTGCTAAAGACTTTCGTTTAGACAATATATAGGGGTGTAAAGAATTAAAGTGCAATTATTGGTATTGTGTTGATTTCCCAAGTCAATCGAATTCGGAAAAAATTGACCACGTGCACCTAACCACCTCGTGAAATTTTAACATTTTCGTTTCGAGGCAGTGCGTGGGTTTTTTTTTTCTTTTAAGGAATTCATTGCGTTTTAATTATAGTCGAACACTCGTATTTAAAAAAAAACATTTATCTGACTTTCGCTTGTGCCGTTAAAAAGAAAGAGAAAAATTTTTAATTTAAAATGTCTTCTTCGACCACACTTTCTGCCTTTCGGTTGACAGTGGTCACATTAAAGGCTCGTTGACTAAATTAGCCAAGTATTCAGAGCACATTAGTGAAAATTCTTCATTAGTTGATCTTGACGTCAAACTTCTCAAAGCGGACGATTTGTGGAAAGAGTTTGATGCTTCGCAGAAACTCATGTACGAGTTTGCAGAGGCAGAGGGTTATACGGACCCAATGCCTGATTACGAGGAATTTGAGACTAAATATTTATTAGTCAAATCGGTTCTATTATCCGCGTTTCGGGAACGTGAAAATGCTGAAAAGAGTAAGGACACAATTAATCGAATAGCGGAACAACAACAAATCCTTATTGAATCGTTTGCAAAATCGCGACATTCGACTCGAACGGACTTTATTCTCCCTACAATTAGAATAGAACCGTTTTCAGGTAATTATCAGGAATGGCTTGCCTTCCGAGATATGTTCGAGGGTGCTATACATAATAAAGACCATTTAACGCCTATTCAAAAATTTCATTAAGTCATATCGACGGAACGAAGCCCTGAGCTTAATTAACCATTTGCCACTTTGTGACGCCACCTATGAAACGGCTTGGGAGCGTCACGACAGTAGGTACAATCGACCACGGTACGCGATTACGGGATTCATTCGATCGTTTATGGACTTACCCTCAACCCAAACCTCCAACGTTGGCCTCTTCGGAAAATCTCTGACGGAGCAGACGAGGTGGTAAGAGGTCTTATTTCGCTGAACTCATATGATCGGGATCCATGGTGAATCTACATACTGCTAAACAATCTGGATCCCGACACTCGAAAACAATGGTCGGAGAACAGTGTTTGTTTAAGAGTGCTTTTATTCTTTTTCGAACGAAGGCACATAAACCTTGATCAAATGTGAAGAGTTGCACGAGCACGTAAACCAATACAACATAAAATGAAAATGCAAACAGACTCTATTCCCTGCTTTAACACTAATGAATTTATTTTTACCTTATCTCTATTTTTTATACAACTTTGATTTATTGCTAACTATGTACAATAAAACTTAAACGATAGAATGTACCATATGTATTCATATTTCTGCCGATTTCCTCGATGTCGCGACGTAAGCTTCATATCGCATGAATGTGGGAATACCTTTATTGTGGGAAAAAGCTTACGCCGCGCATCTTACAATTGGAAACGGAGTAATAAAATTCAAATGTAACAATGTGCAATGTGCAATGTGGGAAAATTAAGTTTTTAGAATTATGTGCAATATATTTATATTGTAACATAATGTAGCATAATAAGTGCGCATCAACAACTATGCAACACATTCCGAAGTGTCTTTTCATTCTGGCATAATTTCGTTCCGAAGTGTCTTTTCATTCGAGGTTCGTGTCCGCAGTTCGTGCCCACAGTTCGTGTCCACGATAAGAGACGGATAATATCTAAGACAACGTCACGGAATTAAGAGAGAATTATAACCGCAAGAAATTATTGTCATCTTGGAATTATTACATCAGAATTTCCTTGTTCCAGTGCTCGAAGAATAGAATAGAAGTTTCTGGCTATCAGAAATGCTGCTATGTAAGGACAGATGGCGATCGAGGCAAGGCAGTTGGTTTTGAACCGCACGAGGAGATTGGAAAAGTGATAACAGCCGAAGTTGTAATTTTGTGATAAATTGAAAGTTGAGAGTTAACGAGAAGAAGTAATTAGTTTGGATTTTTGAATTAAGTAATAGAAAGGAGATAAAGTGATTTGAGAAGAAAGAAACCTTGTAAGGAAGGAGTTTGCGAAGAATAGTATAGTGTGAACTTGAATTGCTCTATAGACTAGAAAATAAAGAAATAATATCACAGAATATCGTTTTATCTATTCGAGCCGTAGCTCGCATATTACATTGGTGTGAGAAGTGGGATAAAACTTATTCTGTGAATAACTATTTTCGTGGTGTGAAATTGTACAATAAAAAAAAAAAAAAAAACATTTCTGTGTTGAGTTAATTAGTTGCGCAAAATGGGTCGCAAATTGGGAAAACTAACTATAATTCAACTAAAGGCAGAACTCAGTAAGCGGAATCTCGACACAACGCGGGGAAAAGATGCTCTACTGATTCGTCTGGAAGAAGCAGTAACGCAGGAAGGTGAAAATCCGCATGACGTAGAGTTTGACGTGGAAGAGGAACCAGCAAGTACAGTAGCCGACCCGGGTATAACAAGTCTGCTCCTGCAACTTAAGTCAGTCATGGACGAACAAAAGAAAGCAGTAGAAGACCAAAAGAAGTCTCTGGAACTTAAGCTAAATGCTCTGGAAAGCAAACTTGATGAGCAAAATAAGAACTTGAAATCCAAATTCGAAGTGATCGAAGAGAAAATCGAGAAGGTCGAGACGCAACTCGAAAAAGTCGAAACTAGATTCGATGAAAATTTTGAGAAACATGAAACTCAGTTCGGGAAGATAGAGACTCAGTTTGAAAAAGTGGATACGCAATTCGAGATAGTAGAAAAGCAAGTCGAAAATCCTGCTAAGGAGCTCAGCAACGTGAGGAGACAGAAAGCACGGGAATATTCCACTGACGGTCTGAGAAGAAAGGAGATGCAGCCTCCTATCTTCGATGGTCAAACATCATGGCCAATTTATAAGAGGCAATTCGAAACGGCCGCAATGACCAATAGCTAGGACGATGAAGAGAAGTCTATTGCACTCACGCTTGCACTGAGGGGAGCTCTTGCAGACCATCCCGGAAGATAAACAGCAGAACTACGACTCTCTGGTTCAGTCTATCGAGATGCGGTTTGGGGATGAACACATGCAGCAGGTGTACAGGGTTCAGCTGCGTAGTCGAGTCCAGAAAAGGGGGGGGAACGCTCCAACAGTTGCAAGCGAATATAGAGCGACTAGCCCATCTTTCATACCCTAAAGCCGGTGAGGAGTTTATCAACGAAATGGCGGTGGAAGCTTTTATTCAGGCCATAGAGGACAGACAACTGCAAGTGGCTGTAAGGATGGCTGAAAAGCCAACACTCCCCGAGGCATTGGCATTCGCTTTGTCAATGAAGGCTGAGGACCAAGCATACCAGGGAATACACCGTGTCAGGGAAATGTCCGTCGTGGAATGCTCATGCCAGAGAACAGCCGTCATAGATGAAGACAAAGATACCGGAAGTCAAATCCGTTGCTGGAATTGCAACCAAACTAGACACCTACAACGGCAGTGCAGAAGTGCACCTAGACGGGGAAATTGTCCACATTGCGGAAGTAGGAGAAGAAGAGAGGAAGCATCCTGTCGGTCAGATTTCCCAAAACCAGCAGTCGGGAAATACGTAAGGACCATCTTCGCGGGGCAGAAGTTGGTTACTGGAATCAAGGCCCCCAGGACCACCATTCAAGTTTCGCAAACCAAACGGGGTAACAAGAGCCTGACAGTGGAGGCACTAATCAACAAGAAGAAGTGCGTAGCCACCATCGACACAGGTGCCACCGCGTGCATTGTAAGAAGAGATATCGTCAGAAGCTCATGGCTGCACAACACCAACAGCTACTGCCTGAAGACTGCAACAGGGGAAATGGCGAAGGTGTTTGGAGAAGTTCGTCTCACGATTACTCTGGCGGGACTAACGTTCTCCCATGCGTTTCTGGTGGCAGATATATGCGACGAGTGCATCATCGGAATAGACTTCATGAAAGCAAATGAAGAAATCCTGGACACATCGGGATGCAAGTACTGAGGTATCGAAATGTGGAGATTCCGATGGTGTACGGAAATGAGAATGCCGTAACTCTCAGGACAGTCATCAGCAAAGACGAAGTTTTGCCGCCGTCTTCAGAGACAATCATTTGGACGAAGCTGGAAGGTGATCTTGGGAGCCACCGATTCTACATAGTAGAACCAGACCCAGAGAAGAATTTTCAAGACTACATCGTGGGAAAGACGTTAGTCGAACCAAAGAACACCATGGTTCCAGTGAGAGTTTTGAACGCGAGACCACACACTGTCAAACTAAGGCGAGGGGAGGTGACTGGAAAATGCACGCCGATTACCGCCGTCGCAACAATATCTGAACGTGATGCTCCAAAACCTCTCCCATCACCTTGGACAGCGGAAACGAGAGAGACGATTCTCCAGTCCAGTGAGCTGAATGAATCAGGAGCAGCGAACTATGGCAGAGAATTTTATCAATGCGTTCGCTGATGTATTTGCCTCACAGGACGGAGAATACGGCCGAACACACCTGGTACAACATCGAATAGACACTGGTGATACTAGACCAATTCGTCAGCCTGCTAGGCGCCTTCCATTGGCAAAGCAGACAGAAGTTGCAGAGATATTGTGGGCAATGGAGAAAGAAGGTCTGATTGAAAGTTCCAAAAGTCCGTGGCCATCACCGGTTGTACTGGTTAAGAAGAAAGATGGCAGCACGCGGTTCTCCGTGGACTATCGGCAGCTCAATTACGTCACCAAGAAAGACAGATATCCTCTGCCACGGATTAACGACACGCTGGACACACTATCAGGAGCCCAATGGTTTTCCACTCTCGACTTGAAGAGTGGCTACTGGCAGGTACAGATCCATCCAGAAGACCCGGAGAAAACCGCCTTCACCGCAGGAAATGGGCTATGGCAATTCACGGTAATGCCATTCGGACTGTGCAATACTCCGGCGACTTTCGAGCGATTGATGGAATGTGTTCTGCAAGGGTTAACATGGAAAACCTGTTTGGTATACTTGAATGATGTCATCGTCGTAGGAAAAACGTTTGCGCAACACCGAGACCATCTAAGGGATGTGTTTCAAAGGCTTCGAAGTGCCCACCTGAAGCTCAACCCCAAGAAGTGCGCCCTGTTTAGGGCAGAAGTCAAGTACTTGGGGCACATAATTCCAGCGAAAGGAGTGAGAACCGATCCAGAGAAGGTCGAAGAGGTGAAAACTGTGCAGTCCCCAAAGATAAACACCAGCTAAGGAGCTTCCTGGGCCTAGCCACCTACTACAGATGGTTCGTGAAGGATTTTGCCGGGATCGCAAAGAACCTGCACCAGTTGACGGAAAAGGGAAAACAAGGTACTTCAAGGCACTTAAACAACGGCTATGCGATGCCCCGATACTAGCTTACCCCACTCCCGGGGAAACGTTCATTGTGGATACAGATGCTAGTAATGTCGGGGTAGGAGCCGTACTCTCCCAGGTGCATGATGGCCAAAAGAAGGTGGTTGCGTACTTAAGCAAGGTGCTCTCTAAGCCAGAAAGGAACTACTGCGTGACAAGGCGGGAACTTCTAGCTTTGATCTTGGCTACGAAGCATTTTCACAAATACCTCTATGGGAGGAAGTTCCTTCTTCGCACAGACCATGCAGCCTTAAAATGGCTATTACAGTTCAAGAGTCCTGAGGGTCAGGTCGCAAGATGGATCTAAAGGCTGCAAATCTACGACTACAAAATACAGCATCGTAAAGGAAAACTCCACTCTAATGCGGATGCACTGTCCCGGCGACCATGCAGAACGGATTGTTAACATTGTGCGCGTCAGGAAGAATGGGAGCTGGTTTCCATCCAAAGAATGAGTTTGGATTTGTGAATTAAGTAATAGAAAGGAGATAAAGTGATTTGAGAAGAAAGAGACCTTGTAAGGAAGGAGTTTGCGAAGAATAGTATAGTGTGAACTTGAATTGTTCTGTAGACTAGAAAATAAAGAAATAATTTCACAGAATATCGTTTTATCCACTCGAGCCGTAGCTCGCATATTACAATATGTATGTGCAAGATGTGCAAAATAATGTGGGAATCTTAACAGTGTTCTTGACGGCTACCCTACTATCAGTTTTTTAGAGACTCATTGTGAGGCTTTAGAAAACTCCGCCGGCAACATTCGCAATGCACAAAAAGCGAAGTCGTCAACTGTTAAAAGCATGCATGCTGTTCCTCCTTCGAGTTGCATTAAATGCAATTAGTCTCACGGACTTTGGCAATGTCCACAATTTCTCGAAATGCCAATTCCAGCTCGAAGAGATTACGTCAAGTCAGCTAAGGTATGTTTCAATTGTTTGCGTAATGGACATTCCTCTGCTCGTTGTCCATCTAACAGTCGATGCAAATCTTGTAATTCACGCCATGATAGTTTGGTTCATGACCCTTCGGTTAATCAGCCTCGTGAACTCTCATCGGTAAATAACTCCTCGGTTGGTTCTAATACCAGCAACACTTTCGATCCCGTTTCTGTCGACTCGTCACCTTAATCATCAACGTCGTCATCATCGGTTGCTAATAATAATTATTCGGTAAACATCGCTCATCAATTACCCCAAACACTTCTTCCCATCGCTGTTGCAATGGTCCGAAAGTCATGTGCTCAGCGATTATTACTCAAACGAAGAAACGCTAGGATATCGGTCAATGGTATTGGATCTACCAATGCAGGTACATCCAGAGGCCTCATCTCATTGGCAATCTCGTCACGCTGTGGGTTATTTTGTATCCGAGTTGATACTTATATTTTACCCAACGTTACTACAAACTTGCCAACATTTTCTTTTTCGATTGAGAACTGGGATCATTTACTCGGATTGGATTTAGCTAATCCGTCATTCAACGAATCTAGGCCGATCGATATTCTGTTAGGAGCAGATAAGTGTTGGGAAATTTTCCATGGAAAGGTAACCAAAAATAACCAGGGTTACCCAATCGCCCAACGTACCATTTTTGGTTGGATTCTGGCCGGACAACTTGCACCAAATTTAAACCCCGATATCATTTCAAATCATACTTCTCTAGATACCGATTCCATTCTGCAAACATTTTGGACAGTCGAGGAGTTAGATCCTAAATCGCATCTGTCGGAGGAAGATGCGGAAATCGAGGAACACTTCCTAAAAACTCATCACCGTGACTCAGAAGGGTCTCCCATTTAAGTCTCCACCACAATTCACGGATACCCTATCTGGGGCGGTTTCGCGCCTCAAATCGATGGAGAGGAAATTCTCTCAAAGCCCTGAATTTTTTGCTAACTACACCCATTTCCGGGACGAGTATCTTGCGCTAGGACATATGGAACCGGTTACTACTGCGGAATTAGGAAATTCTAATGTGTACTACCTTCCCCATCACGCCGTGATAAAGCCAGATACGTCCACGACAAAATTGCGTGTCGTTTTCGATGGGTCATTTAAAGACTGTCTTAATGATTCCCTGATGATCGTCCCTCCCATTCAGCGAAATCTCTGTTTGCACCAGGTTTCGTCGCTTTGCCTTTGTGTTTACTGCGGACATCGTAAAAATGTTTCGTCAAATATGGGTGTCAGAGAAGGATTCGGACTTCCAGCGCATTCTTTGGAGGAGATCGCCATCTGAGGCAATCCAATATTTTCGACTTCGCACTGTGACATACGGCACATCGTGTGTACCCTATTAATCGGTTCGAACTCTCGAGCAGCTCGCCAAGGATTATCAAAATGACTTCCCAATCGCATCGGAAGTGATCCTTAACGACTTTTACGTGGATGATGTAGCTTCAGGAGCAGACATATTGTCAGAAGCCATATCGAAACAAAACTCGCTTATTGAACTCCTTCCCAAGTGCGGTATGGAACTAAGCAAATGGCAAAGTAATTGTGTTGAACTCCTTAAAAATGTAAATAGTGCTTCTCGGGAAAATATTCCGTTTCACGACAACGCGGATCCCTGGGTCAAAGTTCTCGGGTTACTCTGAAACTCTCGAAGTGACGTATTCAGGTTTCGCCTCAATTATACCCCAACTGAAGTGATAACCAAGCGTCAAATTCTTAGAGACGGGGCGCGAATCTTTGATCCCCTCGGGTTTTTATCCCCCTCAATCATTCGTTTGAAAATATTATTTCAGGAGCTCTGGCATCGAAAATTGGAATGGGATGACCAAGTTCCGCTTGCAATCGGTACCCTGTGGAGTTCTTATCGAGATGAACTTTCGTTGCTTACTAAAATCTCGGTTCCCCGAATAATCGGTCTCGGAGATAATTCCTTTGATTTTCATGGATTCTCCGATGCATCGGAATCTGCATACGCTGCCGTCATTTATGCGCGCTATAAACTCTCAAACGGAAATTACGTAACAAATATCGTCGCCGCTAAATCTGGTGTAGCTCCGATACAGCAACTAAGTATCCCACGACTCGAGCTATGTGGAGCCGTTCTGCTCACGAAACTACTTGTCGCGATTCGAAATTCCCTGGGCCTTCACGTAGCAAAAGTGTATGCCTGGTGTGACTCAAAAGTTGTACATTCGTGGTTGTCGTCTCCCCCTCGTCGCTGGAGTGTTTTTGTCGGTAACAGTACCTCAGAAGTTTTGGGCACAATACCGCGTAATCGTTGGTTCCATGTCTCGGGTAGATCTAACCCTGCGGATTGTGCCTCACGCGGTATACCACCCTCGCAGCTCGTCGAGCACCCACTTTGGTGGACCGGTCCACAATGGCTTTGAAGGGACTCGGTTTTGTGGCCGATTGCAGACACACCTGAAGAAGACTCTACCTGGCTGTTTGAAAAGAGGAGAAGCTTTAGCCAATCACATCATGTCATCAACAAGGAGCATCTATATGAACAGCTTTCAACTCGAATTTCATCGTGGAGTACCCTCATCCGAACAGTAGCTCGGTATCTTGGTTTTATCGCTCGGATTCGAAAACAACTGCCGTCGCTTTCTGACTACCTCAAACAACCACAGACAGCTTACGACGCCAAGGTAAGTATAATAAAATGGTTATAGTATCAATACTTTGGTGAATATATCAAATAACAATTACAAAAAATATAGTTTCTTTCCCAAGACTGTACGCTTCTTAATCTTTCTCCCTTCATGGATAGCGATGACATTTTACGAGTCGGAGGATGACTTCAACAAGCTGACCTTACGTTCAACACAAAACACCCGATCATCATACCCAAAGGGCATATCATCACTCAACTTATTATCATCGACGCGCACAAACGTTTCTTGCACGCAGGGGTATCGACCCTCTTTGCCCTTATTTGCCAAGAATATTGGATAATCAGGTGCAGAAATCTCCTTCGCAAAATCGTCCACGACTGTGTCCCCTGCTTCCGTCAAAGAAAAGCGACCGCCACTCAGCTGATGGATAATCTACCACTACAACGAATTCAGCCTTGCCGACCATTTACCCATTGTGGGTGTGATTACGCAGGTCCCATAACGGTAAAAGTGAAATCGGGCAGAAAAAGTACATTTACCAAAGGCTATATCGCGTTATTTGTTTGCCTTGTGACGAAAGCGGTTCACTTAGAACTTGTTAGCGATCTAACCACCGAAGCTTTCCTTGCTGCTTTCCATCGCTTTGTTTGGCGCCGCGGAAAACCCTCGCACATGTATTAAGATAATGGTACAAATTTTCGCGGATGTAATCGCTTATTATCGGAGATGCATGAACTCGTTCTGTCGGATCATCATAATTCGCTGGTAGCGGAATCATTGGCTCGCGGCGGTACTACCTGGCACTTCATTCCAACTTCTGCACCTTACTTCGGAGGTTTGTGGGAGGCGGGGGTAAAGTCGGTGAAACAACATCTTCGCCGAGTCATAGGATCTGATATTCTTACTTTCGAACAGTACTATACGCTGTTAACGTAAATCGAAGCAATTCACGACCTCTATACCAAATGTCTGACACTAATTTAGGGTTAGCTGCTCATTTCATTCTAGGTGAGCCCTTTGCAGCGGTACCGGAGCCTACGCTTGACGTTCCCACTAATCGTTTATCGTGTTGGAAAAATCTCCAAGCCAGAATTCAAGGATTTTGGAGGCGCTGGCAAATTGAGTACCTGACGTCTCTGCAACAACGTCCCCGCTGGCAGCAAGCAGAAGCCAACATCAAAGTCAACGATCTAGTCGTCATAAAAGACTCCACCCCCCCACCAGGCAAATGGGCTATGGGGCGCGTCTCCGAAGTTCACCCAGGCCGGGACGGCCTTGTTCGAGTTGTAACTGTGCGAACGGCCAGCGGCACCTTCAAACGCCCTATTCATAAACTGGCGGTACTACCCGTGTGCTGAAACGTCGTTCCAGGGGAGGCGGAATGTTTTGGATTTATTCTTATTTGTCCTTTAAACTTGTAAATGTAACAATTCAAATTATTTTTTTTAATTTAATTTACTCTCATTCACATTGTAAACAAACAAATTTCTATTTACATAAGAATTATTGTTCCTCACTGTAGTAGCTATCCACCCAGCAGCACTGTAGTAGCTATCCACATTATAATCGCACTCTTAACAGTTCGACAGTCATCGATTTTGTTTCGCCTTATCAGAACCGCTATCAGAATTCAATCTGGCGATTTTTTTTTGTTGTTTTTTTCTCTAACTGGTCGTAAGGCTGAACACTTGTGCGGATAGGTGCGTAGCTGGTTGCTGCTGAGTGGATTTCTCATTGTCTTTTTTCTGATCTGGACCAGCCACTTGGTAACATTAAAAATTATAACGTTGTTAGAAAGGCTCTCGTTTTTTATTCTTTTTCTTCGCTTTCTCAACGTCGTCCGATTAATGTAATCGGTATTAATTTTCGCTCATTGTTATACAACTATTCCTAAATTCTAATTCGTTACATATGTAATGGTTACTAATTTTCTAACATTCTTCCATCAAATTATTACTTAAAAAATACTCATCTTTATTTTCTTTGATTATAAAATAATTCATTGTTTGTTTGATAACGTACATTAATTTTCCTATCCTTGTTCACAGAGCCAATCAACTCTTCTGAATCAGTATTAATTTCCCTCTCTAAATTTGGGAACAACACTTTAAGACCTGAACCAACTATGTTTATGAGACCTATTTTAGATCTTCTTTTAGCTCCTAGTAACTTATAAATGATTCTTATACTTTTCCTTAAATCTAAAATTTCTATTTTGGTTTTCTTAATAAATTCCTCGCATTCAGGGATTTCTAACAAACAATTCTCATTCACATTGAACAAGAAACGAGAAATTACGTTTATCTGATCTTCGATCCAACCACGCGACCGTAACAAGAAATCATCACCATGGTCCAGCGTGGTGAATAAAAGGAGGCTGCACTTCGACGGCAGGGTCAGTAGTTAGTCAGACTGTGTAGCGAGCAGATGTACGATTTTCTTAATTATTAAATAAAGCTAATTGAAAAGAACTCTTGAGAGGAAATTATTCTGCAGACGTTAAGAACTGCGGGTAGCGGTTCGGTCGAATTCTTGGCTTTTACATTTACATTTAGTTTCTTCACTTAATGCATATAAGTATTTATTTTCGGAAATTTTATGAAATATTTCAATATAATTCACTATTTGTTTTAAATAACAATAGTTGTCTTTTCTTTTCATAAAGATTATTAATTCACAATCATTACTTCCAATACTATTGTTTTGGAATCATTCTTATCTGTCCTTTAAACTTGTAAATGTAACAATTAAAATTATTTTTTTTTAATTTAATTTACTCCCATTCACATTGTAAACAAACCAATTTATATTTACATAAGAATCATTGTTCCCACTGTAGTAGCTATCCACCCAGCAGCACCCACACATTATAATCGAACTCTTAACAGTGCGTAGCTGGTTGCTGCTGAGTGAATTTCTCATTGTTTTTTTTCTGATCTGGACCAGCCACTTGGTAACATCAAAAACTATAACGTTGTTAGAAAGGCTCTCGTTTTTTATTCTTTTTCTTCGCTTTCTCAACGTCGTCCGATTAATGTAATCGGTATTAATTTTCGCTCGTTGTTATACAACTATTCTTAAATTCTAATTCGTTACATGTGTAATGGTTACTAATTTTCTAACATTCTTCCATCAAATTATTACTTAAAAAAAACTCATCAACAATTCATTGTTTGTTTGATAACGTACATTATATTTTTTATTTTATAATGCGTGTTAATCATTTCATAAACCTCTGATTTAGTTTGTCCGACTATTGGAACCGACTGTTTGGGATTTTGTTTAATTAATCGATGAAGAATAGTAATGATTCAAACAAGAAAAGAAAATCAGAGAGATTCAAATTTATTTACAATAGGTATTTATTTTAATGGATACCTTACAACCTGTGATGCCTGCTGCGACCAAAATCCAAGTGAAAGAGAATTGGTTGTTTCGAAGTTCGTCTGCAGTTACGCATATCAGCATCCGATTACACCTACGCAGTGCAGGAGAGCGTGCGTATGTGTCATCACAATGTAGGAGCGGGTGCGCTGATGTGTGTGTGAGTGCAAGTGCATCGCGTGATCCTCAGTGAGTGCAATTGTTGTTAGGATGCAACTGCAGAAAGTGGTTCGATTCAAATGATGTGCAGTGGGTCACATAATTTTTAAACAAAGTAACAGATAGTAACAAAAATATTTTAACGAAAATTTAACAATAATAAATAAATACAAATTAATTGAATGAGATTAGTCTTAAACATTCCGGCCCCCCTGGAACGAGTTTCAGGACATCGGGAGCACAGCCAACTTTGAGATAGGACACACAAAGGTACCTCTATTGGTGGTGATTGTGGCAACACGTACGCGGTTATCTGCACCTGGAGCAACATCTTGGATTCGTCCCATAAACCATTTACTTGGTGGAAGGTTGGGCTCCTTGATAACTACTACATCGCCGGGTTTGACATTGGTTTTGGTGCGTTGCCATTTGGAACGCTCTTGGAGAGTTGTGATGTACTCCATCTGCCATCGTTTCCAAAAACCTTGGACCATGCTTTGGATATGTTTCCAATGTGTTAAGCGGTTTGGCGGGATATCTAGGAGATTGGGTTCTGGAACAGCAGTTAATGGCTCACCTATAATGAAATGCGCTGGGGTTAGTGGGTTTATATCATCGTCTGACAAAGCACACAAAGGACGAGAATTTAAAATTGCTTCAATTTGGGTCAAAAGGGTGTATAACTCTTCAAACGTAAGAATAGAGCTTCCAATAACACGACGTAAGTGAAGCTTTACCGATCGCACCCCAGCTTCCCACAGCCCACCGAAATGTGGTGCAGATGGAGGTATGAAGTGCCATGAAATACCATCCTTCGCAAGAGCTGCAGCGATGTTATTGATGTGGTCTTGAGACAATATGGCCTTGTGCATCTCGTCCAAGCAGCGACGGGCACCTAGAAAGTTACTTCCGTTGTCGGTGTAGATGTTTGAACACTTTCCACGTTGAGAAACAAATCTCCGTAATGCAGCCAAAAATGCGTCTGTGGTGAGATCAGTGACCAATTCGAGATGAATGGCCTTCGATGACATACAAACAAATAGTGCAATGTATGCTTTCGAAAGCCTCGGATTACGTCCACGGGAAAACTTGATGGTGAGTGGACCAGCATAATCACATCCAGTATTGGAGAACGGTCGACTTTGTTGAATCCTTTGCGCTGGCAGATCGCCCATCAACTGAGTTCTAGTGTGCTTCCTTTGCATAAAGCACGGTTTGCAGCTGTAGACTATCTTCCGGATAAGATTCCGACTGCCCAATATCCAATACTGTTGTCGAACAATAACGAAGGTCGCAGATACACCAACATGCAGATATTTAATATGAAGATCCTTCACTATAATAAACGAAACATGATTATTATTAGGGAGAATTATAGGGTGTTTAATATTATAGGAAACAGATGTTTGTTTTATTCTTCCTCCTACGCGTAGAACTCAGTCCTGGTCAACAAATGGAAACAATTTGACCAGTTGGCAGATTTTTGCTGCTGGTAAGATGATGAATTTCATCTGCGAATGCTTGTTGTTGAATATGTTTTAAAATAGTTAATCTGACCTTTTGGATTTCATTGAGGCTGAGCCCGAACACATGTCGATTTGATTGAGGTATTTGACAATTTGATAAAAAACGAAGACAATATGCGACTATCCTTTGCAATCGATCCCACGAAGAGACTTTGATGATGAGGTTTTGCAGAGTGTCATTTTCTGTCGTTGCAATGAGCGTTACTTTCGGTAAGCGCCATTCTTCCATGATAGCGGCCTCACACGTGGATTCCTGTGAAGTAAAGGATGATATAGGCCAGTGTTGTTCTGATGCGGATAGCCAAGATGGACCACTCCAACAAAGATTGTGGTTGACTAAATTTGACGGAAGAATACCGCGCGATGCACAGTCTGCTGGATTTGATTCGGACGCGATGTGATAGCAGCTGTTCGGTTGGCCACAAACGTATTCCATCGACGAGGAGGTGAAGAGAGCCAATGTAGCACGATCTCTGAATCGCACCACGCAAAGACCTTGGAGATTTTGGTTGATATCGACGATTTTACTAGGCCGAACAACCGAGTTAATAAGAGAGCGGCACATAGCTCGAAGCAAGGGATCGTGACTGGTTTGAGAGGAGCAACTTTTGTCTTTGCTGCGACTATAGTCGTTTTTATTTTGCCTGAATCAGTCTTGCAGCGAGCGAATATAACGGCTGCATAAGCCACCGAGGAGGCATCAGAGAAGCCGTGAAGCTGAATTTCTTCAGATACTAATGAAGAGATATTTCTAGGAACCCGAATCCTTTCAAATAAGTGAAGCTCTTCACGGTACTTTATCCATTTGCGACTTAGGTGAAGAGGTAATGGATCGTCCTATCCTAGTTTTAACTCAGATGACCAGAGCTCTTGGAACAGGATTTTGAACAATACTACCGAAGGAGCTAAAAAACCTAATGGATCGAAGATTCGTGATATTTCCGACAGTAAAGTTCGTCTTGTCGGTGAAGGTGTTTCCCGCGATTTCCTCATGTGAAATGAGAATTCATCACTGGCAGGACTCCAAAACATTCCTAGAACCTTTATCCACATCTTCGATTGCTCAGGATTAGTCCACGAGAATTCACAGGCATCTTGAGGTAGGTTGGATAGTAAAGGCCAACAATTCGATGTCCACTTCCGGAGTTCTAACTTGGCTTTAGATAAAAGCTCAATGAATTCGATCTGTAGACTAATTAGGCCTTCTACTGAGCTGCTGCCGGTCATCACGTCATCTACATATACGTCGCTTAAAAGGACCCGAGAAGCGACAGGGTATTCAGCCTGATAATCTTCAGCAAGTTGTTTCAACACACGGACGGACAAAAATGGAGCGGGGGCAGTACCGTATGTGACGGTACACAAACGATAATGTTTGATCTGTTCAGCAGGAGTTTCACGCCAGACGATGCGTTGAAAGTCAGTATCCTGATCGTGAACCCATATCTGACGAAACATCTTCACAATATCGGCCGTGAAGACGTAGCGATGTTGGCGAAAACGCAAACAGACACCTACTAAATCTCGCTGAATTGGAGGACCGATTAGCAATTGACTATTCAATGACTGTCCTAAGGAATCCTTGGCTGAACCATCGAAGACTATACGCAATTTCGTTGAGGAGCTGTCCGGTTTGAACACTGCATGGTGCGGTAAATAAAAATGTTTCCCGGTAGCCTCGTCCAACTCCTCCGGAGGAATTAATCTCATGTGGCCTAGCGTCAGATATTCCTGCATAAACTTAGAATATGCCTTATGAAGTTCCGGGTTTAATTGAAAACGACGTTCCATAGAGTTCAACCGAGATACCGCCAATTTCAATGAGTTTCCGAAGTTTGGTGATGAAGATTTAAAGGGCAATTGATCGATGCACTTTCCCTCCGACGAACAGGAAAATGTCCTTCGAAAATGGATTTCTGGCTGATCCTCATTGAAGCATCGATCTTTTGAGGGGGTGACATCCTCCAGTTCCCAAAACCTTTGCAGCAGAAGATCAACATCAATAGTAGAGTGGAACGACGAAAATGAATTGGATTGACTAGGGTCAAAAGCTTCACCGGATATAACCCAGCCAAACGATGTATTTTGAGCAACAGGTGTACCTGGAGGACCTTGAATTTGCTCTCCCCTCAGAATTCCCCACAACTTATCGGCGCCTAACAAAACATCAATAGCACTTGGTTGATTGAAATAAGGATCAGCTAATTCTAACCTCGAGATTTGTGGCCAAGAAGAAATATCAACGCCCTGAGAAGGCAGATTCGAAGTCAGCTTTCGAAGAACAAATGCGTCGACCGATAAAGAAGATGGATTACAACGTGAGTGCAATTTTAATGAAATGCATCCTTTTGTGTACAATGCTTCGGTGGTTGATAAGCCAAGAATTGGTATGCGAGCGTGTCTGCGACGAAGACCGAGCACCTGGGCAAAGGATTCTGTAATAAAAGAAACTTGTGACCCCGAATCAAGCAAAATCCTACAATTCACAAATTTCCCTTGAATATCTTGAGCTCTAGCCAGTAAGGTTGGGAGTATGGTCTGTTTTCGATGGCCAAGCTCAAGCGAATGATTGTTAACGATAGGTTTCGGTGTAGAGTAGTGTGCGCTGGATGAGGCCGGTAAATCAGATGAACGGTTGTTCGATACAGATGGTACAGGTGCAGACTCGGATGCTGATGAATGAACCAAAGAATGGTGACGAGATTTATATATCCGACAGTAAAATGTGGATCGACAATTGTTGCATGAATGACCGCTGCGAAGACAATAGAAGCAAAGCGATTTGCATTTCACGAAACAAATTGCGAGCATTGTGGTAAAATATGATCACCGTCGCACTTGGGGCATTTCGATTTATTTTCAAGAGATGAAGAGAAATGAGATTGTACCTGACCTTGTAATTTATTCCGCGATACTATAGGATGAATAAATGATTGGCATGATTCAAGTGCATCACACCTCGATTGCAAAAATATCAAAAGTTCAGCAACAGTACAATCGTTACGAGAGCCGACTTCCGCTGCCCACGCTTTTTTCGTTTCATAGTCCACTTTATTTAACAATAGATAAATTATCCACGGATCGCGAACGGCTTGATCAATTGCATTGAGTCCCCGAATGACTTCATCCGCACCATCAGATAACTTTCGAAGCATCTGCACATTGCCCGGCAAGGACAAAAACGTTTGTATTGTAGTATAATAATAACTACGCTCCTACTATGCAACCCATTTCGAAGTGTTTTTCATTCTGGCAGAATTTTGGTAAGAAGTGTCCTTTCATTCGAGGTTCGTGTCTGCGGTTTCCACAGTTCATGTCAACGAAAGAGACAGATAATATCACGGATGAAAGGGAATTATAACTGCAAGAATGATTGTCATCTTGGAATTATTACATCAGAATTTTTCTTGTTCCAGTGGTCGAAGAATTTGCTAGAAGTTTTTGGCTATCAGAAACTTCTGCTATATAAGGACAGATGGCGATCGAGAGGAGGCAGTAGTTTTAAAACCGTGGCGAAGAGATTGGAAAAGTGATAATGGGCGAAGTTGTAATTTTGTGATAAAATGAAAGTTGAGAGTTAACAAGAAGAAGTAATTAGTTTGGATTTGTGAATTAAGTAATTGAAAGGAGATAAAGTGATTTGAGAGGAAAGAGACATTGTAAGAAAAGAATTGCGAAGGATAGTATAGTGTGAACATGAATTGTTCTATAGACTCGAAAATAAAGAAATAAATTTCACAGAATATCGTTTTATCTACTCGAGCCGTAGCTCGCATATTACATTGGTGACGGAAGTGGGATAAAACTTATTCTGTGAATAACTATTTCCGTGGTGTGAAATTGCACAAAAAAAAAAAAAAGAAAAAAAAAAAAAAACCATTCCTGTGTTGAGTTAATTAGTTGCGCAAAATGGGTCGCAAATTGGGAAAACTAATTATAATTCAACTAAAGGCAGAACTCAGTAAGCGGAATCTCGACACAATCGGGGGAAAAGATGCCCCACTGATTCGTCTGGAAGAAGCAGTAACGCAGGAAGGTGAAAATCCGCATGACGTAGAGTTTGACGTGGAAGAGGAACCAGCAAGTACAGTAGCCGACCCGGGTATAACAAGTCTGCTCCTGCAACTTAAGTTAGTCATGGACGAACAAAAGAAAGCAATAGAAGACCAAAAGAAGTCTCTGGAACTTAAGCTCGATGACCAAAAGAAAGCAATAGACGACTAAAAGAATTCTCTAGAACTTAAGCTGGACGAACAAAAGAAAGCAATGGACGAACAAAAGAATTCTCTAGATGCTCTGGAAAGCAAACTTGATGAGCAAAACAAGAACTTGGAATCCAAATTCGAAGCGATCGAAGAGAAAATCGAGAAGGTCGAGACGCAACTCGAAAAAGTCGAACTGTGGTTTGTAATGCAGCTTGTCGTACCGCGGACGAGGGTCAAGGAGGTGTTACAGGAAATGCATGGCGGGGCGTCCGGAGGCCACTTGGGAGCGAATAAGACGCTAGAAAAGGTACGAGAACGTTTTTATTGGTTAAAAGCGAAGGAAGATGCACCAATACAACGTGGGAGCACCTTTCGAACGAATCGCCATTGACATCGCAGGGCCCTTTCCGGAAACCGACAATGGTAATCGGTATATACTCGTAGTGATGGACTACTTCAGAAAGTGACCGGAAGCGTTTCCGATCCCTAACCAGGAAGCCAGAACCGTGGCGGAGCAGATCGTCTACAATTGGGTTAGCAGATTCGGTGTGCCCTTGGAATTGCATTCTCACCAAGGGCGGAACTTCGAGTCAAGAATCTTCCAAGAGATGTGTCAACTACTCGGAATCAAAAAGACAAGGACAACCCCGCTTCATCCACAGTCGGACGGTATGGTGGAGCGTTTCAATAGGACTTTGGACGAACATCTCTCGAAGGTCGTAGGTGACTACCAACGGGATTGGGACCGGCAGATTCCCTTGTTTTTGATGGCCTATAGAAGTGCCGTGCATAGCACTACTCGACATAAGCCGTTCGAAATCTTATTTGGTGGAATAGCTCGTTTACCCAGTGAGGTGAAATTTGGATCTCCTACCAATGAGCCCAGAAATGAAGAAGAGTACGTGGCGGACCTTAGGGAAAGGCTTAGGGACATACACCAAAGGACCAGAAGCCAGATTAAGATAACGAGCGACAGCATGAAGACCAGGTATTATGCCAAGGTATAATCCCCATCGCCATAAAGGGAAATCACCTAAATTGCAGCAGAACTGGGAGGGTCCCTACAAAATAGTAACCCGCATCAACAATGTTGTCTACCGCATCCAGCGAGGACCAAGGGCCAAAATGAAAGTGGTTCATGTGGACCGACTGAGTCGATACAATGGCCGAAATGAGGATGCACTTGTTCGGGACGAACACGTCTAAGAGGGGGGCAGTGTAGCATAATAATAACTACGCTCCTACGACTATGCAACCCATTTCGAAGTGTTTTTCATTCTGGCAGAATTTTGGTCCGAAGTGTCCTTTCATTCGAGGTTCGAGTCTGCGGTTTCCACAGTTCGTGTCTACGAAAGAGACGAATAATATCACGGATGAGAGGGAATTATAACTGCAAGAATGATTGTCATCTTGGAATTATTACATCAGAATTTTTCTTGTTCCAGTGGTCGAAGAATTTGCTAAAAGTTTCTGGCTATCAGAAACTTCTGTTATATAAGGACAGATGGCGATCGAGAGGAGGCAGTAGTTTTAAAACCGTGGCGAAGAGATTAGAAAAGTGATAATGTTCGAAGTTGTAATTTTGTGATAAATTGAAAGTTGAGAGTTAACAAGAAGAAGTAATTAGTTTGGATTTGTGAATTAAGTAATTGAAAGGAGATAAAGTGATTTGAGAGGAAAGAGACATTGTAAGAAAAGAATTGCGAAGAATAGTATAGTGTGAACTTGAATTGTTCTATAGACTAGAAAATAAGGAAATAAATTTCACAGAATATCGTTTTATCTACTCGAGCTGTAGCTCGCATATTACAGTATATACGACTGTACAATTAGATGGACACGATCATACCTATTTTCAAGGCGTTCCCACGCTTCAATATAATTTGAATCGGAAATGGGTATATGTTTTATCAGGTTTGCAGCATCATCGCGTAAAAACATTTTCAAGTAGTGAAACTTTTGCGTGGTTGTGAGATCAGGTTTGCAATCTACTGTGCCGGTAAACAAATCGCGGAACGATGGCCATTCCTTATAGTTGCCCGAAAACAGTGGAATGCTAATTTTTGGCAGGTTAATCGTTGAAGAGTTTGTTGCAGTAGACTTCAATCGATCAAACAATGTCGATTGCTGGTTCGCCAAGAGTTCAACTACTGATTTGTCCGCCCCTTTTGAAAGAGACTGCCTTTGATGGATGGCTTTCATCAGACTGGAATGCGCGTTAAAATATTTATTCTCATACTCGTCGAACTCAGTTTCTAGTTCCCTAACTGCATTATCATTCGCATTGTCTAACAGCTCATTATGAAGCAACGAAAAATCTGCCCACACTTCATCTAATTTACTCACGCGAATTTGTAGCATTTCGATAGGTGTTTTATCACCGATTGTCTCTATAAAAGCTTCCGCGCGCGTTAGTCGACCTTTTGCATGACCACATTTTATCTTAAGCGAATTCGTTTTACATATAATTGGATTGAAGACGAGAGTTCGATATTAAGCTGAATTAAAACAAAACGAAAGTTCTACGCGATTAATCTTCAACAAATAATTCACTAACGAATTTAATGAACTTTAGGAAGCAATTATGTCTACCGATAAGTCTATCATAAATGCACCAAAAAAGGAAAAACAAACACACAGTATGACTCAATTTTTTTTATGCGGCTGAGAAGGACCAGTCTTATTATGTTTGGGATTTAGTTTAATTAATCGACGAAGAATAATGATGATTCAAACAAGAAAAGATAACCAGAAAGATTCAAATTTATTTACAATAAGTATTTATTTTACTGGATACCTTACAACCTGTGATGCCTGCTGCGACCAAAATCCAAGTGAAAGAGAATCGCTTGTTTCGAAGTTCATCTGCAGTTACACATATCAGCATCCGATTACACCTACGCAGTGCAGGAGAGCGTACGTATGTGTCATCACAATGTAGGAGCGGGTGCGCTGATGTGTGTCTGAGTGCAAGTGCATCGCGTGATCCTCAGTGCATGCAATTGTTGTTAGGATGCAACTGCAGAAAGTGGTTCGATTCAAATGATGTGCAGTGGGTCACATAATTTTTAAACAAAGTAACAGATAGTAACAAAAATATTTTAACGAAAATTTAACAATAAACAATAAATACAAATTAATTGAATGAGATTAGTCTTAAACACCGACAAAACAACTATGAGTCTGTTATCCTTTATATAATATACAGAATTTATTTCTTGAATTATACTGTTATAAGATTCTAGACTTGGAGTAAATAACATTTCATGTTCTTTATTACTCTCTTTCAATAGTTCCCTAAAATTTGTTAGGTTCTATTATTGTTGGAGGTATTACGTTGTCCTTTAAAATAGAATTGCTTCTATAATCTGGTCAATGAGTAACTCGGTATGATTTATAAGAAAATAGATTCGAAGTTTTAATTCGGTAAAATATTCCCTAATAACAGTATTTTTCCAATCTTTATTTACAGAGCCTATCAACTCTTCTAAATCAGTATTCATTTCCCTATCTAAAGTTGCGAACAACACTTTAAGACCTGAACCAACTATGTTTATGAGACCTCTTTTAGATCTTCTTTCAACTCCTAATAATTGATAAATGATTCTCATACTTTTCCTTAAAGCTAAAATTTCTCTTTTTTTTTTAATAAATTCCTCGCATTCAGGGATTTCTAGCAAACAATTCTCATTCACATTGAACAAGAAACGAGAAATTACGTTTATCTGATCTTCAATTGGACTGAAGTCAATATTTGTAATTGTAGAGACCTTTCTCATTTTCTGTCTTAGTTCCCCGATATTCCTGTAATAAACTCCGTTGGGTGGTGTTTTTTCCCATTGTACAGAAGTGATGCAATTTACTAGCGAAAGTCTGTAAATAATAAAAATGATTAGTTGTTGAAATGCTTAATTTTCCCTTTGTTATATTTCATGGATTTATTATTTCTTTTAATTAAAACGTAGTTGTCCATTAGTTTAATTATTTTGAAAGGCCCTACATATCTTCCGCTTGACTTATCCCTTTTATCGTTTTCGATTAACACTAAATCATTTAATTTAAATTCTTTTATTTTTGGCCCTAATCTTTTGTCGTATCTCTCTTTTGCTTTAACCGTCATGCCTAACAGGTTTCGCTTAGCTTCTAATTCTATCCTTACCAACTAAAGTTGTAGTTCCTGAGTATAATCCATTGTGGTTTTGAACTTTATGTTCCTAAATTCGCTTGGTATGTTAGCCTGTCTACCGAATAACATTTGATACGGTGAAAATCCTGTACCGTTGTGTTTATTATTATTATGACAAAACCCGGCATATCTAAACAATTGAGCTTTGACTTATCCTTTATTACTAATCTTAAGTATTCTCCCAGTCGTGCATGCGATCTTTCCGCTGAACCGTTTGACTGCGCATATGCTTTATCTTAAACATTTTACATAATTCTTTCATAAGTTCGTTCACATATTCTCCACCATTATCTGTGAGAATGAATCTCGGTATACCAAAGTTTAGGATCCACTCGTCGGTGAAAGCTCTTGCAACGGTTTCGCTTTTTTTATTCTCAATAGGGATATACTTAATAAATTTACTTAGATCGTTTTGTATTGTCAGACAGTAAAGTGTTTTCTTGTTTTGTATATAAAGTCCTGTTAAGTACATCGCGACTTTTTCTAAGCTATGTTCTGCTGATGAAACAATTTTCATAGGGTTTCTACTTGGATGTCTCAGAAAATCTCTATCATCTTTGCAATAGATAGATCGCTTCCGAAAATTTCTCTTACGGTATATAGTTAGACTTTTCTATAGGGTATATTAAATTTTGACTTAATTCATCAGCGACTCCGTTATCCACACCTTTTTCATATTCTATAATATAATCGTATTCCTCCATTTTCAATCTCCATCTAACTAATCTCGATCCAGGGTCTTTTACGTTGAAAAGCCAAGTAAACGGTCGATGATCAGTCTTAATTTTAAACCTTTTTCCATATAAATAGGGTCTGAACTGCTTCACGGCCCACACAATAGCTAAACATTCCTTTTCCGTTGTGCTGCAATTTACTTCTGCACCATTTAAGGTTCTGCTTATGAAATGTATAGGTAATTCCTTTCCTGAGTGCTCTTACGATAGAACCGCTCCTATCTCTAAATTATCCGTTGTTACCACGAACTGTTTATTGAAATTAGGGTATTGCAGTAACGTAAGTTCTTTTAATAATTTTTTTAATTCGTCAAAACTTTTAGAATGTTCTTCTTTCCAAATAAATTCAACATTTTTCTTTAGCTAAAATTCTATATAAACTTCCTGTAATAACCTATCATTCCCAGAAAGCTTTTAATTTCCTGTCAATAGCCTTTACCTTTTCTATGTTAGGAAGTAACCGATTTCTAGTAATCAGATGACATACAGCAGCAGCCGCCAGAAAACCAGCGGCAACCGGCAATACAGCCGCAAATGCTGCAGCCGAAGTAGCAGCAACAAAAACAGCTGAAAAAACGACAGCAACTACAACAGCAGCAGAAGCAGAAGCAAGAAATTAAACAACAACCGCAGCAGCAGCAGAAACAACAGCAGCAGAAACACCAGCAACAGCAGCAGCAGCAGAAACAACGACAACCGCAGCAGAACCAACAGCAACCGAAGATGACGGCAAAAGCGAGGGTACCGCCAATCAACACCTAGAAGATTGAGCTTATGGACACCATTAAACTATGTAAGTCGGCCATAGGCAACAATTTTTCTATTAAACGCTTAAATGAAGACAGGCATGCTATCCACTGTAATACAGTGGAACAATATAAAAAAAATTAAAGATCTCTTAAAGGACACGACGACGGAGTTCTTCTCCTTCACCCCGAAGGGGGAAAAGCGGCAAACAATGCTGCTGAGGGGGATAGACCCATCTACTGATCCGGAGACGCTCTTTGCGCTGCTTAAAGAGAAAAAGTGCAACGAGCTCGAATTTGTAGGGGTCAAGCCATTCACCACAGCTAAGGCAAAAAGGGAGAAGCGGAAACTGCCGTTCTTCCTAGTTCAGCTTTCACCCAATAGCAAGCTGGATGGTCTAAGGAGTATTAAAGTCCTAGACTACCAGGTTGTCGCATGGGAAAAATTAAGAAGGAGCGAAAACATTTCACAATGTGAACACAGGTTCGGGCACGCCGCGTCGAACTGCGAAATGCAGCCTCGATGTGTTAAATGTGGAAAGAACCACAAAGCAGAGGAATGCACTCTGGGTAAGGATGGAGTGGCAGATAAGAGCCAGCTCTCGTGTGCTTTATGCAGGAACTCGGGACACACCGCAAACTATCGGGGTTGTCCTAAGTTCCAGTACATTAAGAAAGTAAATCTAGTTCGCCAGGAGAAGGTCGTAGTGAAACGTCCACCTGCTCCAATTCAAACACAATCCGTGACTCCCCAAGTGACCTACGCCCAAATGGCGGCAGGTCGGGGAAACGCGGAACAGAAAAAACCGAAGGTTGCTTTTCAGGCCCCAGCACCTAGAGCACCGGAGGCTCAAACTGACTTGCTGGCCATCTTGCTCTCTATCCAAGGGCAGATGGAGCAGCTTCAACGTTAGGTACAGGAGCAGGCGAAGCGGGTGGACCAGATCTACGCACTTCTGCCGGGCTTAACGCATCTTCAGTCGTAATGGGTACGAACATGGAGGAGCAATCCTTGAAGATCCTTGCGGTGAATGTGAATTCACTGATTAGGATCGAGTGAAGAGCCGTATTGTTTAAGTTGCTTGAAGACCAAACCCCTGATGTGCCTATGGTTAGCGAAACAAAGCTATCCCAGAAGCACAAATTGGGGCACAATAAATACAATATTGTCAGAAGAGACCGACCCAACTCCACACAAGGAGGAGGTGTTGCGATCTTCATACGCAAACAACTGCAATTTAAAGTTATGTACAGCGGTGAAGTGCGAAGGTTCCAGGAGCTGGAAGCGTGTATCGTGTGCATCCCTCTCCGTAGTGGAAAGAGGATGTACTTGGTCGCACTCTATGCAAATGAAGCTACTCAATCTACTTTATTTATTTCAGAGCTCGAGACACTTTTTCGATGCCTAAGGCTGGAGTCGGAGGAGAATTATTTCATCATGGCCGGAGGGGATCTGCATTGCGATTGATCGGGAAACTACTGACTGCTCAAAACTTGGCTTGGGCCAGTAGCACAACAATCAAGTTCGTGATGAAGTGCTTGCTTTACCTCCTAGTGGTGGTTCCCGGGTAACTATACGTATAAACCTTTATGCGTGTAGGCTAAAACTGCAAGTGCGGGTTGTCTAGGGCCTTGATTCTAGACTAGGTAATGTGGGCTAGCAACCTGCGTTACCGAACCCTAATTGCTACAGAAACCGACGCTATGCCTCGGATAAGGAATAATCACATGTTGACGACTTTTGGCTATTGTACCCGGACAAAGATAGCTTTCTGGAATGTAAAGACGCTCCTCGACTCGGGAAGTGAAGGACCTCACAATGCCAGATTCCTTCAATTAGAAAAAGAATTCATGCGATATAGACTGGACATTTTGGGGGTAAGCGAAATCAGATAGTTAGAAGCGGGTGAGTACCAGTCCCCAACGCATAACACTGTACTATTCTATTCCGGAAGACCATCTGGAAGTCCGCGGGAATATGGAGTCGGACTGCTGCTAACACCAACAGCACGCAAAGGCCTAATTTCCTGGCAACCTTATGGTGATAGGATTATGTCGGCCAGATTCCGGACTAGAGTACGACGCGTCACCATCATACAGTGTTATGCACCAACGGAGGGCTCGTCTGAGGACGAGAAGGAGAGCTTCTACAATCTCTTAAGCGCCGTCTTCAATACAACACCAAATGGAGACATTGTCATAGTGATGGGGGATTTGAATGCCAAGGTAGGCAACGACAACGAAGGGCTCAAACATGTAATCGGGAAGAATGGACTAGGCAACCGCAAAAGTTTGTGGATTTCTGCAATGCCAACCGCCTTGTGATAGGTGGCACCATGTTTGAGCACAAGACCTGCCACAAAGTCAGCTGGGTTTCCAACGACAGGCAAGCAACTTCCAATCAAATTGACCATTTTGCTATCAGCCGCTGCTTTAGAAGTATTCTCCTGGAAGTCCGAAACAGGCGAGGAGCAGATGTGGGGATAGTACGAGATCACCATCTTATGATAGCTACTCTTCAACTACGCACTGCTGCCGTTCGAAGAGGCCACGACAATACAAGAATGCCCAGGTTCAACATCGATAGACTTAGTGATCCCTCAGTGCGCCAACAATTAGGGGAGCACATTTCGCAAGGTGTGGAAGCAATCAGCAGCTCACTGCCCACAACCATCCAAGACCATTGGTGTGCTGTGAAAAATGTTTTTACATCTGGTGCTGAAAGAATTGTCGGTCGATCACAGGAAAGGCATAGGGCGTGGCTTTCCGAGGATACCTGGAGACGGATTGACGAACGGAAACAGCTGAAAGCTCGCATTGCAGCCGCTCCAGCAGCAGGGAGTAATGAGCTAGAGTCCCTATATCGCATGAAGATGAGAGAAGTTCAACGTAGCGTGCGACGTGACAAGCGCAACTACATCAACGCGCTGGCTGCAGAAGCAGAAGGTGCGATAGTAGGACCGTCTATAGAATCACTAAAGAGCTGACAGGTGGTCGCAGCTCCACCCAACACCCAGCGAAAAGCCTAGACGGTTCCTTGCTTATTTCGGATGAGGACCAGCTTAAGAAATGGAAGGAGCATTTTGCTACGGTTTTAAACCGTGTATTCGCTAGCGATATGTTCCCAAATCAGAATGAGGTGTCCGAGGTAAGAAATGCCCGAATACGCACAGCGCCTCCCAGTAAGGATGAGATCACTACCGCGATCAAAGCACTTAAAACCAACAAGGCGGTCGGACTTGACGGTATTCCCGCAGAATTCTTACGACCAGCTCCAACAACATCGGCTGAGCTTCTGCTTCCACTTATAGAGAGAGCTTGGGAAGCCGAGAACTTTCCTGACGAGTGGAAAAAGGGAATGATCGTCAAGCTTCCTAAGAAAGGTAGTTTAACTGGAGAGGTATCTGCGTGCTGCCTGCTGTAGCTAAGATAATAGCTAAAATCATCCTGGAGCGAATCAAACAACATCTCGAAGACACACTCGATGCCGAACAAGCAGGTTTCCGCTCTGGATCCTCCTGTGTCGACCACATCAACACCCTGCGGATTATTATCGAACAGTGCGTTGAATATCGATCGCCACTTCACCTGATGTTCATCGATTTTGAGAAGGCGTTCGATAGTGTTAACAGGGAGTTTATTTGGCGTGCCTTACGCAGGAGAGGTATTCCTGATAAATTAATTGCTATTGTCAAAGCTACTTACGAAGGGTCCAAATGTCACTGTTGCCAAACCTGGTAACACCGTCAGAAATGGCAACGCCGTAATTTGCGGCGATGATTTCACGGCGAAGAAGATCTGACAGGAGCGAAGAGGGCGCCTTCTTGGCGGGTTTTTTTTTTGTTCTTTCTTTTGCAAGCAGACGACCGCGTGGAAGGAAACGAAAATTTTAGCAAACACTACGCCATTACAAAGTAAATGTAAATTTGCCTTTTTGAATTTTAAGATTAAAGTTTGTAACAAATGCTAAAGTTTCGGATTTTATTTACACGCGGTAACAGTCTAAAATTTTCGTTTCGTTAAAATAAATAATAGTAAAATTTTCCTGGCGACGAATGCACGCATTCAAAAATTTTCCTGAAGTCGAACGCACATGTTCATATCGTGCAACTGAGGTTAACTTTGGGAAAGTCAGCACAAACAGGAGTCCTGGGAAAAGCCACAAATTTGGTTGTGAAGTAAGCCAAAACCCAACTACACGTTCACCCAAGCCCGTCACTGTCAAATAAAGGTAAGAGTTATGACTGATAAAAATATATCTAGCGATCATCAGCATTCCCTTCACTGCAAATCATGCACCGAACCCGATAATACTCAAATGGTCCAGTGCGATAGGTGCGACGAGTGGCACCATTTCACATGCATTGGTGTCACATCCGACATCGCAAACCAAGAATGGATGTGCTCCAAATGTGTGTCAAGTAGTAGAACCCCCCATCAGCCATCGTCTAATAATCAATGCCTGCAGCCACCACTTTTACTAATTAATTATGCCCTTTCAGTACAGAATGTTGTTGCTACCATGGAAGCTGTTGGTTTACAAAGCCACTTAAATAATCCGTGTTTGTTACAGGAACTAACTGATAAACTACCTCATCAAATACGCTTAAATTGGGGAATTTTCAAACTTAATGCTGAAGGAGTGAATTTGTTAACATTCGCCGCTTGGTTATATCAAGTAGCTGAAGCAGCCAGCGAGGTAACGGAAATATCAGTCCCAAGGGTAGCAGAAAAAGGGTTTGACCGGCGATGACCAGCTACGGCTCTGTATGTAAATACACATCAAGGTGAAGCGACCCTTAACGTTAATGTATCACGACCATGTATTGCCTGCAAGAAGGACTGTGAGACTATTGAGCATTGTAGTAACTTTGCTAATATGAGCCTAAAGCAAAAATGGGATATTTTCAAAAAACACTCCCTTTGTCGAACCTGTCTGATCCCTCATAACCGGCAGAGGTGCGTATCTAACAAACGGTGTGGAGTTAACAATTGCATCTACAGACACAACAAATTATTACACAGATATGAAGAACCACCAACAACAACCAACACTCCAGATCGATTTAACTGCAACGTACACCAAATGAGTACGAATTTATTATTTAAAATTTTGCCAGTCATAATTTACAACAATGATTTACATATAGAGACGTATGCCTTCTTGGATGATGGCTCCTCTGTCACCCTGATGGATGAACAGTTAGCTGACCATCTGAAATTAAAAGGTGATAAGGAACAATTATGCCTAAAGTGGACCTCCAATACCCATCGTCAGGAGAGAGAATCCCGAAAGGTGAGTCTTCAGATCTCCGCCCCAAAATCTCAAAAGAAGTACGCTCTGTCGAACGCACCGTTAAATCACTCCAACTCCCGATTCAGTCGCTGGATGCTGATAAATTAACAACTCTTTTCCCACACTTAAAGGGTATCCCACTAGAATCATTTATCAGTGCTAAACCACAGATATTAATCGGTCTCGATCATTGCAATCTTCTCAACCCACTAAAATATCTAGAAGGAAGTATGGAACAGCCGGCGGCGATAAGAACTCGACTGGGCTGGACGATATTCGGACCATGTACAGAGCCCAGCCAAAAGACGGATTCGCCCAGCTTCAACTACCACATTTGTGAGTGGCAGGAAACAGCAGATGAAACGCTCAATGATCTAGTCAAGAACTTCTTCGCGTTAGAGCAAATGGGCTCAACAAAAGATGAGTGCGAACGATTTAAAGGCACAAATCATGTCGGAAAACACAACAACACGTCGTGGAAATCGGTTTATCGTTCCGTTCTTATGGAAGGGGGAAGGTGTTTCTCTACCAGATAGCAGACATATGGCAGAACGTAGACTAGCCTGTTTGGAAAGGAGATTGATCCGAGAACCGGAGTTGGCAGCGAAGATGAATGAACAGATACAACAATATTTGAAAAAGGGATATGCGAGTATGGTACCTTCCAAACTTTCCTGTAATGAACCCAAATAAGCCAGACAAGGTGCGTATCGTATGGGACGCCGCAGCTAGTGTTAATGGGGTTTCATTGAATTCGCTTCTACTTACAGGACCAGACAACCTGCCTTCGTTACCAGAGGTAATATTTCGTTTTAGACAGAGGAGAATTGCAATATGTGGCGACATAAAGGAAATGTTCCACCAAATATTAGTTCGGGAATGTGATCAACATGCACAGAGATTTCTTTGGAGAAATCAAACATCAGGAGAACTTGAAGTTTTCATAATGCAAGTGCTCACCTTTGGATCTACCTGTTCGCCGTGCTGTGCGCAATTCATAAAGAATAAAAATGCCTTAGAATATGCAGCAAAATTTCCTAGAGCAGCAAATGCAATTTTAGAAAATCACTACGTTGATGATTACCTCGACAGCGTAGATACTGAAGAAAAGGCGTTGAGATTAGCAAACGAGGTGATTTACATTCATCAGCAGCTGGGTTCGAGATTCGAAATTTTTTGAGCAATTCTAGGAATATTCTAAAATCACTATTAGAAAACACGGCTCAACGTAATAAATACTTCAACAATAACACCGATCTGTATGATTCTGAAAAGGTTTTAGGAATGTGGTTGTCACCATCGACAGATATAATATCGTTTTTATATAAAACTAAAAATATAAACCCAAATACATTGAATGGTAATTCGCTGCCTACGAAGAGACAGGTACTTCGAACACTTATGTGTATATTTGATCCTCTGGGACTCATTACTTATTTTCTTATCCTTCTCAAGATCATTTTGCAGGAGATATGGCGTAGAAAAATCCAATGGGATGAGCCAATTCACAGTGAAGAGTACGATGCGTGGTGCGAGTGAATAAAACTGCTCCCAGCAGTTAAGAAAATCAAGATCAAGCGACCGTACCTTAGCCAATTGAAATTTGATGCAGACTGTTCTGTTGAGCTTCATATTTTTGTTGATGCCAGCATGTCAGCATATGCCGCTGTAGCTTATTTGCGAATACAACGTGGATCCACAATCGAATGCTCCTTGGTATGTTTCAAAACAAAAGTGGCACCTATTAAACAGGTCTCAGTACCACGGTTGGAGTTGGAAGCAGCTGTTTTGGGCGTCAGGATTGCAAAGATAGTTACGAGAGGACATTTCATTAAAATAGACAGGAAGTATTTTTGGTCCGATTCACGATCCGTTTTGTATTGGATATAAAACGAAAATTGAAAACTTAAGCAATTTGTTCTGTTTAGAGTCGGTGAAATTTTGGAGGATTCCAATGAGAGTGAATGGAGATGGGTACCATCAGAAGAAAACGCGGCAGATGACGCAACAAAGTGGAACACCCGAATAGACTTGTCATCAAATAGCCGATGGTATAAAGGTCCTACATTCTTATATATAGGAAAGGATGAGTGGCCCGCTACGGAAATGAGCGTTTCATGCGCAATTGAAGAATTTAGTGTACTGTCGCATACTGTACCGCTCCCCTTATCACCAGTAGATTATAAAAGATTTTCATCGTGGACTAAGTTACGAAAAGCTATGGCTTACGTGTACTACTTTTCGGATATAATTCAACGAGCAAGACAGAGTGGAAACCGTGGCATTCTAACTCCTAGAGACCTAATGAGAGCTGAAAATTACTTATATAGATTGAGTCAAAGAGAATCATTCCCAGGTGAAGTGAATATACTCAAACTAAGCGAAGATAATTTAATGAACGAGACGAATAAAAAAAGTTCAATATACAAGTTAAGCCCCTACCTGGACACCAATGATGTCATGCGTGTCAGAGGTCGTATAGACGCCTCCAACAATGTTCCATTTAACTGTAAAAGGCCTATCATCTTACCAAAGGAACATTATATAACTGGGCTAATAGTTGCAGAATACCACCATAGATACAAACATCAATACTTCGAAACAGTAGTAAACGAGATTCGACAAACATATTATATTCCAGCCTTAAGAACGTTACTCAGGAAGATCCAACGAAGATGTCAAGCTTGTAAAATCAGGAAAGCAGTCCCAGATCCGCCACTTATGGCTGAGTTACCACCAGGACGACTTAAAGCATTCACACGACCATTTTCCTACGTGGGCATAGACTATTGGGGTCCTATCTTAGTAACAGTCGGAAGACACGTGGAGAAAAGATGGGGGGTTTTATTCACTTGCTTGACCATAAGGGCAGTCCATATAGAGATAGCCTGTAGCCTGACCAGTGATTCCTGCATTTTGGCAATCCAGCGATTCTGTGCGAGAAGGGGCAAGCCAATCGAGATCTGGACAGACAATGGGACAAACTTTAAGGGCGCATGTCAAGAACTTAAAGAGGCCATAAAAGAGTTGCAGCCTGACTGGGTGGCGTCCAAGTTTGTAGATGAGAAAATAAAGTGGAATTTCATACCTCCAGCATCACCGCACATGGGCGGTTGTTGGGAGCGATTGATACGCACCGTTAAACAAACTCTATCCAGTATAAATCTTGGCCGAATTCCGAAGGACGAGACACTATTGAGCATGATGGCGGAGGTGGAAAATATTATTAACTCAAGACCTTGACTCCAAACCACTTTTTACTTGGTTCGTCCAATGGAACGAGGCTCTGTGGCGAACTGTGTGACGACGGAGTTGTCCTACGGAAGCACTGGCTGACAACCGAAAAGTATTCCCAAATTTTCTGGAAGCGTTGGGTCAAAGAATACTTACCGACTTTGACCAGAAGAACAAAATGGTTCCATCCAACGAAACCTATAGTGGAAGGAGATGTTGTCATAATTGTAGACGAAAACAATCCAAAGAATACTTGGCCGAAAGGTCGGGTTATACAAACTCATCCCAGTAAGGACGGACAGATAAGATCAGCGGTAGTCCAGACAGTCAACAGAGTATATACACGGCCGGCAGCGAAACTGGCAGTACTTGATGTCCAAGGGTTTGGCAAGTGTGGTAACCCGGATGAGACAACCAGATTACCAGGGGGGAGTGTTGCCAAACCTGGTAACACCGTCAGAGATGGCAACGCCGTAATTTGCGGCGATGATTTCACGGCGAAGAAGATCTGACAGGAGCGAAGAGGGCGCCTTCTTGGCGGGTTTTTTTTGTTCTTTCTTTTGCAAGCAGACGACCGCGTGGAAGGAAACGAAAATTTTAGCAAGCACTACGCCATTACAAAGTAAATGTAAATTTGCCTTTTTGAATTTTAAGATCAAAGTTTGTAACAAATGCTAAAGTTTCGGATTTTATTTACACGCGGTAACAGTCACGTTCTGCACAGAGGAAGGTTGTCTTAGGAATTTGAGATCCAAAGTGGGGTAAGACAAGACTGCATTCTTTCACCAATACTATTCCTATTGGTGATTAGCGATGTGCTTCGTGCAGCTTTGTCGACGGGAAACGGAGGAATTCGATGGGCTCTCACATCCCAACTTAAACATCTCGACTACGCTGACGACGTATGCCTACTCTCTCATAGAATTATGGACCTCCACCAAATGACAGCAGATGTGGAGAGGGAGGCTGGCGTCGTCGGGCTGAAAATTAGTACCGCAAAAACTAAAATTATCAGTCTTGGAACGAACTCATCGGCTCAAATATGCATTGCTGGACAACCGGTAGAGAGAGTAGAGGATTTCCAGTATCTTGGGAGTATTGTCTCCACCGATGGTGGAACCGAACTGGATATAGCCAACAGAATCGCCAAAGCAAAGTCCGCCTTCGGGATGTTGTCCAAAATATGGCGAAGCAATGCAATCAGTTGGAACACCAAGCTAAGACTGTTCCGCTCCAACGTTGAATCCGTGCTGTTATATGGATGCAGCACGTGGAGTGACCACCACTATCACCAGAAAGCTGCAAACGTTCGTTAATAGGTGCCTGCGCAACATCTTAAGGATTTTCCTACCCAATCGTATCTCTAACGAACATCTTTACGAGAGAACGGGTCAGGAACCAATAGGCACAACCATCCAACGACGGAAGTGGCAGTGGCAGGTCACACGCTCCGAAAGGGTGACAGCTCCATAGCGAACTATGCTCTGCAATGGAACCCCTTAACTCAGGACGGCAGAAGACCTGGTGGTCCAAGGAGAACATGGCGCAGAGCAGTCGAGAACGAAGCACGGCAGTTGGGGAAAAGCTGGGGAGAGCTGAGATACATTGCCAGAAACCGTACACGATGGCGCGTAGGCGTAGTCGAGGCCCTAGGACCCACAAGGGGATATAGGACATAAGTAAGTAAAGTAAGTATGGCCGGAGATCTAAACGCCAAACATAGAGATTGGGGAAACAACACACCTAATCCTAGAGGGAACCTACTATTCAATTGGTGGGGTCGGCACAGTGTCGAGTATAAACTCGATTTGAAAGCTACAGATAGTCCGTCGTTTCCTAGAAGCGGCTCCCATCTGGATCTTATGCTGCTCGACGTACGGTTACAACTGACTGACATGGACCGACAAACTATAAACTGGCTGCACACATTTGTGTATGACAGTGACCATTGCGGACTCAGTGCCGTAATAACGATTCCCAACGAAATTGCGGAGTTAGAGGAGTTTGTCCAAACGTACTCCTACAATTATAGTAGGACGCGTTGGACTCGCTTCTCAAGAACCTTAACAAGAGCACTCTCCTCGAATTCGCTCTACCCACCGTCCAATAGGAATCTGTCAAACGAGGAGATTGACTGGTACCTAAGACAAATGGACGAAACAATTAAACGAACTATGGACAATACGATACCTCGGTATCAACATACTGACAACGCAGACATATTCCGCAATGCAACAATTGACGCACTACACCAACACAAAAGTAGACTGCTGTCGAGACTTAAAACCTTGTACAGACAGTTTACTGACAGACAAAACTCGGAGGTTAGGACGCTGAAGTTGTCGACTAAAAACCTCCAAAAATTAATTAGAGGAAATTACAGACTTTCTGTAAATTTGCATTGGAACAATAAAATTCGGGCTGTAAAATCCAACAACCCGTGTATGTTCCCACAAATAAATAAAATACTTCGGAGGAATAATCAAAACGACGTTCCGTGTCTTAAGATCCCCCGAACGGCGAACAATGGACGAATACTTATAACAGCAGGTATAGATCCAGATAACGCAGTAGAGGATGACAACTTCTTTGTGATCGAAGATCCGCAGGAGAAGGTAGAGGCTATAGCAGCGCCTTCCAGGAAGTGTACAAGGTGAATGATACCATTTGCCCGAACCACGACCTGGAAAATTGCGTCCTTGTGCACAACTTCTACCTTCGAAATTATATAGAGCACTGACGATCAGAGAACATAGGTTCTACCGCGTTCAATGACGATAACATGACAAATAATGTCATCGCCGATGAAAGAGTACATCCCCCGTTCATATCGAAGGTGGAGCTCCAAGCGATCTTCGACTCATTGAGGAGGAAGAAATCTGCGGGAATCGATGGAGTATCGAACATTGTGCTTCAACATCTCCCTCTAGAAGCGGTGGATATTTACACCACTCTGTTTAACAATGCGCTGAATAATAATAAGTTGAAGATCAACTTCCAGAAATCAGAAACCATTCTTTTTAGGACGCCATTGTCTGGGGCCTCTAGGGATACCAGAAAGAATTGGCGAAAGTTCTCAATCGTGGAACCACACGGACAGCCACTTGCGTGTCGAAGTGTAGTCAGATACCTGGGGCTTTGGTTAGACCAATATCTATATTTTAACACACATATAGATGCTGCTCTGGCCAGAGCCAAAGGTGCTTTTGCCCTTACAAAGAGACTTTTTTATAGCAAGCAACTCGATGCAAGGGTAAATGTAATCTGCTACATGGCCCTCATCCGGCCCTTGCTCGTATATGGATATCCCGTGTGGTTCAACGTGGAAGCAAGCTTGTTGGAAAAGATTCGGGTGTTTGAGAGGGCTTGCCTTCACTTGTACAGAACACCAGAGTCCCAGTACATAAAATTCTATCCCAATGAGGTCTAGGTCAACAGGGCTAACCTAATAAGGGTGGATAATTTCGTTATCAAGCTGATTCAAAGCATATTGCAAGAGCAATGAGTTCGACGAACAACCTGATCTCCGGGGCTTTTTACCCCAATTATGAGTATCAGGAGAGAGTGCGCCTTAACGGCTTTGTTCCCCCAGAGGCGTTCCTCTATTTCGATAAGAAAGGTCTAATCCAGGACAGATTGGCGGTACCGCTAATCTTCCACGTTGCTCGGACAGTTGTGGATAGGCGACTCAACTACGACAGAGACGGAGCACACGGCAGTGTGGAGCGTCTCCGGTTTAGTAGGGCGGTATCGGGTCGCGATATTTTTGACGTACAACATCAGTACGGTCATTCCTGGTGGCTAGCCGAAAGAGAGGAAACTCCTTCGCCGTTTCCTCCTAATCCAAGGTAGCCTGTTGGCTGTTCGTATCCATGGCCGACTTACATATGTTAAGGTTTAGGTAGTTTATTCATATTGTATACAGGTTAAAAAAAAAATAAAAAATCTTATCACAGCACTTGGATAGGAAGAAAAAAAATAAATAAAAAACCAAAAAAAGTACGTATATAATTACGTATGGTAGAGTAAGATAGATTAAGGTAGAATAAGATATTTTAAGATTTATTTTAAGGTAGATTTGTAAGTTTTATATATAAGATCAATTAAAAAAAAAAGTTCATATACTAAGTTTTTGTCTAATTTTCTTAGTAACAATTAAAATTAAAAAAAAAAAAAATAAATAAACAATTTTGAAATTCGTTACGTCGAAAGGTATAGTTTTAAGTATTAGGTTTAACTTAGAGCGCCCGCATAGGGCCAGTAAGTTAGAATAATAGTAGTTAAATTAGTTAAGCTAGTCTTAAGTGTTTTTTGTCTAGCATGTAAGTTAAGTTATAAATGAATTAATTAATAAAAAATGTATTAAAAATGAAAAAATTCATGATGGAGTGTTTTTTAGACCAAAAGGCATTCGTGTATACTCAAAATGTCCGTAAAGTGTAGTGTTGCCGATTAAAACATTGAAGAACAGAGTGAAGACACCAAGTAACAGATCTTCTATAACAACAAAATGATTTTAAAACAAGTTTTGTTTGTCCTATGTTTCTGTAACTATAATACTATAATCAATACATTTGTAAATTAATAGATTTTTACACAAATCTACTAAATATATGAAGCAAATGCATTGGCAAATTGTATTTCACGCCGAAATCTAAGTAAATAACAAAGACATAAATACTCTTAAATGAAAAGTCGAAAGAACACTCGAATAAAAACCTTTATAATGATTAGTTCGATGCGTTTTCTTTTACATACGTGTATATATATATTTCTTTGTTCACAGTCAACCGAAGCAAAGTCCATAGAGTTTTTCCATTAACAACTCCAATTATAAGTCCGTGGTAAAAACATGTAGAAAAAGCTGACTCTTTCGTACTCTCCTTATTTAATGGAATTTGGTGATATCCAGATTTTAAGTCTAGAGTGGTGAAATATCTAGCACCTCCTAGCTGATCTAAGATTTCCGTAATATTTGGAATTGGATGTCTGAAATAGTTATATCGTTTAATTTTCGAAAGTCAATAGCGATTCTCCACTTTGCTTTTCCGCTGGCATCCGATCTCTTTGGTACTACCCATAATGGACTAGACCATGAAGAAATGCTGTGCCTAATTATTCCTTCTTCCAATAACTGCTCTATTTGCTTATTCACTTCATTTTCGTGTATCTTGGGATACTGATACGTTTTCGCGCATATTGGTATATCACTTACCATGCGTACATGATGTTCTATAACAGACGCTTCTGTTAATTTTTCATCCTCTAAACCGAAAATATCTACATTTTCTCTTATTAGCTGTATTTTTTTGAAAGCTAGCTGGTTAGTTGGCAGTAAAGTCGAATTTCACACGCAAAACAAATACAATAACCGACTGCCTACAACTGTTGATTTTCTCCGCAGTCAAATGCGACTGGCTAGGAATTTTATGATACCTCATGGCCAGGCGGTGCTGAAAGCAATTTTGTTATTTATAGATGTTGGTGCCACTGCGAAATCGTTCGGTTCAGTAGGGATGTGCTCGTACATGTAAGCTTTCGTATATGTAAAGCGTGAAATGCTCCTGATTGGCCGAAAAATTAATTGGATTTAATATCGTATTAATTTAATAAATGCTGTGAATTCGTTTATTGTTTTATTTTAGTTATATCAATTTGCATGTTAAGCATGCAAAATATGAGGTTCAACACATTTTTAAAAAAACTGTTTTGTAATATCCATTCCGAAAAGATTAATTTAACTCCGGCGTACACATTTCCTTTCCATGAAAGTGAACCTCGAATTACCCTAATTATTTTATGACATCAAGTAATTAGTAATAAGTAATTAAAGCCTATAAAAAATGCCCTGATATTTTGTTTTGGGAATTTGAGCAATAAAAAACGGATTTTCTAGATGCACCAATAATATTTCCTTCAGAAACTTCTGCTGGGTATTCATCGTCCATTGTGATGCATATGTTGTGCATAATACATGCACTTAAAACAATTTTTGTCACCGAACGCAAGTCCTTTTGTTCAGTAAACTTTAAAAATCTTCTGAATCTTCCTTTCAGCAACCCAAAAGCATTCTCCACTACAATTCGCGTTCCAGAATGCAAATAGTTAAAAGACCGTTGTTGCACCGTAAGTCTTCCATTATCTTTAAATGGTGGCACTAACCAGTAAGTAGCAGGATACGCTGAGTCACACAGGATGAAAGTATTTGAAGGAAACAGCTGCGTGTAATGTGATTCTGTATAAGGCTGATCTTCGAAGCACTCTGTTTGTTGGTGAACACAAAAAAAGGAAGTTTGAAAATAACTCCATGTTCTATTTCTAAAGAAAATTCGTTTTAACAAATTGTATTATACTAAAAATTTAAATCTTACCGCAGTTAGCACTTTCCAATCGCTTCGAGTTTCAGCACAAAATGGAAACCAAATTGAAAGGCGCGATAATAAATGTCGATTGCAAACTGAGGTTAGAGTGGGATAAATATATATTCTATTTTTTTCTATACAACGAAAATGAATTTACCCATAGAGAGTTCTCTAGTGGCAAAGATAAGTTCTGTTTATTTGAGGATTCGATAAAGTGGACGGTAAGTGGGAGTTCTGTTACATCTCCTCCCCCGTAGATCAACTCGATTCACTATCATCCACGCTAAGAACGGCCAACTTAGACACTGGACGGCGCAACACTCCTGACCTTGTACACACATCTGCCTTTCTGGTTTCTCCATCTGCTCCATAGTACACTCGTTGTACCTTTCCACGGCACCACTGGCTCCTTGGCAAATTCGCATCACAGATAAATACTAGGTCACCTTCCTTCAACGGCGTCATCTTATGGCACCATTTAGCCCGACATGTTAGAGTGGGTAAGTACTCCGCAATCCAGCGCTTCCAAAATCGGTCTCTCAATTGGCGGGCAATTCGCCATTGCTTGCGGAGGGCATATAACTTCTCTGGGGGCTCGGATACACTCGGCGTCTGTGCGGTGTTGGCTGACCCAAGCAGAAAATGATTCGGTGTTAATGGCTCCTCCTGGTCGGCTGAAACTGGCAGATGTGTCAAAGGCCGAGAGTTCACTATGTTCTCAGCTTCGATAATGGGGCACTGTAGAGTATGTTCGCGTGGTGCGACTTCATGCAGCGTGTGGCGTAAGACTTTCTTCACGCACTGAACCATGCGCTCCCACACTCCTCCTTCAGATGGATTGTTAGGTCAGTTGAAGAGCCATTCAACACCTTTCGATGAAAGTTCATCCTAAATACGCTCGCACTCAAACACTTCGGAAAAACGTTTAGCTACTTGGTCAGCTCCAACGAAGTTCTTGCCATTATCGCTTCTGATCCTTATTGGTACTCTACGACGATTGTTGAAATTGCGGATGACTACGATGCAGGCGTCAGTTGACAAATCACGGGCGACCTCTAGGTTAATAGCTCTCACGACGAGGCATATAAACAATGCCACTCACCGCTTCTCCTGACGACGGCCAATGGTTTCTATGAGTTGCCCGAAGTAATCCAGGCTAGTGTAGGAAAATGGCCTCACATATGGCGTTAAGCGGTCCCTCGGTAGCTGACCCATTAAAAGCATAGCAGGTGACACTCGAGCAATCTTGCAGACATAACAACTGGAAATTATCTTACACATGACTTGCCTCAGACGTGGGATCGAATATTTTCGACGGATTTCACAGATCGTCGCCTCGACGTTTTGATGTTTCATCTGACAATAGTGGTGAGACACAATCAGTTTCGTCAGCGGATGATCAGGTGGCAATATTATGGGACGTCTCGTGGTATATGGAAGCCAGCTGGCTGCATCAAGGCGACAATTAACACGCAGGATACCGTCGTCATATATATATGGCAAAGGTCTGTACAAGGTACTTCCCTTGGTCAGGCTTTGTTTACTCCGGATTTGACTCAGCTCAGCTGCGTACCCTTCAGCTTGAGCTTGGCGATATAAAAGGGCATCTGATTTATCGAACTCTGCAATGGACAAACCATTCTCCTCTCCAGAGTAATATACTCGGCGAAATCGATTAGCAAACCGTATGACCCACTCCATCGTCCGCTTGAGCCTGATAAAGGAGGAAAATACTGTAAAGTTTATAGAATTATAACTCACGGAGAGTAGGGTGAACTTCGACTGAAGTTCTTCGTCGTCTCCATCGAGATGATAGTTGACGTTGGCAGGGTCAGCAGGTCACATTTCCACCCTTTTACACAGGAACTCTGGACCTCTCAACCACCGGGATGAAGGGTTGAAGTCGACCCGATAGTTTGGCCGAGTAGCTTCATCAGCTACGTTGTCCTGGGTAGGGATCCACTTCCAATTGGATAGTGGCTAAGATCTCAGCGCTTCTGTGCGCTACGAACGGCTTGTAGCGACGATTCTCCGATGTAATCCACTTGATAACAGTCTTGGAGTCGCTCCACAGAAAACATTGATCGACTTCAAGCGCATGTTCATCAATGATCGTTAGCATTAGACGTGTTCCCAGGACAGCAGCTTGGAGCTCAAGTCTGGGAATGCTCATCGGCTCCAGCGGCGCGCATTTTGTTTTAGCACATATAAATGCGACCGCTATCTTACCATTGGAGTTACTAACTCCCCAGTATGCTACGGCGGCAAATGCTTCCTCGCTAGCATCAACGAAGATGTGGAGCTGGAGTTGATCTGGCACAGTACTACGGAAGCAATGACGTGGAATTTGGAACTCAATGACGTCGCTTATGTTGGAGTACCACTTCTTCCAGGCTGCATTGATGTCTACAGGTAATGGCTCATCGCAATGTGTATCACGTCTCCACACTTCACGCATTAACAGCTTAGCTCCGGTTAAGAAGTGGAAAGAAATCCGAGTGGATCGAAGACGGACATCACCAAGCTAAACAAATGCCTCTTAGTAGGGCATTTTCTTCCAGCGACGATTTCCGCATCCACCAGATGAAACTTTAGATGATACCTAAAGGTATCACTAGAAGGCTGCCAATACATCCCGATCACCTTTTCCGTTGCCAAACTATCATCGATCGGGCAACTGTATCCCACCACCGTAGACTCCTCATCGCCAGTCAAGGCGCTTATAACATAGTGTGCATTTGAGGCAAAGCTGCGCAGCTCAAATCCGGCGTCTTTGTGGATTTCACGCACTTGTTTTGTAATTCTGGTGGCTTCCTCTATTGACGCGAAGCTGTCCACGAAGTCATCGACATAGTGGTGTTTTAGGATAGCTTTGATGGCTCGAGCATCATGCTCACGATGTTCCATGGCGTTTACAGTCTTGACATATTGGGCTGCGCAAGGCGAACATGCAGCCCCAAAGGTTATGACCATCATCTCGTAGACGTCTGGGGGCTGGTTATCATTGCCGTCTCGCCAGAGGAATCTTTGCGCACATCTGTCATCTGGTCGAATCAGCACCTGATGAAACATTTCGCGTATGTCTCCACACACTGCGATGGATCCTACACGGAAGTTAAACAGTACAGACGGCATCGGTTGGTACTGCTGTGGTCCCATCAGTAAGCACGAATTCAGCGAAGTCCCTTCAACAGTGGCGGCGGCATCAAAAACCAATCGTAGCTTGCCTGGCTTGTTGGAGTTTTTCACGCCAAAATGCGGAAGGTACCATGTCTTTGGTCCGATAATGGCGACTTCTGCTGGCTGCAGCTTACGGGCGTAATTCTTGGCAACGTAACTCCTAAGATCTCGTTGTAGGCGACAGCAAACGATAGCGATCAACCTCCTCTTGGCCATTGTGTAACTATCGGGCAACTCTACCCGATCGCTCTTCCAAAGGAGTCCGGTTTGGAACCTACTGTTGACTTTAACTGTTGTAATTTCCAGGATACTTTTATCTCTCATATCAGCTTTGGTTTCAACAATTGGTGCTGGCCGCACACGAAAGTTCTCTGTATCAAAATAATCTTCCACCAATTATTTGTGTATTATATCCTCGATGACGACGTTCGTCACAAGGCACGATGGTTTCGTTTGCACGGTTTCTTGGGTTAAACGAAATACCACCCAACCCAGCTCAGTGTTACCACCCACCTTGGTTGAGCCGAAGTGTCTCAACTGGCAGACCCAAATGACAATGGTCTAAGCCTATGAGTAGTTTAGGTGTGACATCGGAATATGGCAGCGACGGTAAACGATTTAGGTGGCTGGACATCTCTCGAAGGTCGCTGCTATGTAAGCTTTGCGTTGGCAACTGAAGGTTGGAAACCCCAAAAACATTGCGTAACATGTGCCTCTTCTTCCTGGTGGTACCGCTGATCTGCACGCCAACTACGGTCGATGGCTCTTGAGTAGCTCTCCTTCCAAACCACCGAACATTCAATTGATGCTTCCGGCCTTCCAGTCCCAGCTCCTCAATCAGCGCGCTATCCATCATTGTGATAGATGAACCTTTATCCATCAGCGCATACGTGTCAACTGGCTTCTTTGGCCCATACAGCGTAACTGACAAAATACGAAACAACAATTTTGATGGGCCAATTGTGTTGACTGAGCAGCTGAGAACTTCTCCCGTGGTATTATCCTCACTTAGCTCTGCATATGGCGTTGACGGAGCATCGACGGTATTACTCTGGCTTCTGGGCTCATGCAGTAGCCTGTGGTGACTCCATTGCACCCGTTGATACCACATAGCTTCCGGCGGCGATAGTTGTGTGTCGAATGTCCCACTTCCAAACAGGTGAAACATAATCGCAATCGTTTTACCTGGTTCCATCTTTCATTAACGGTACCATTTACAAATCTCCTGCATTCAAGAATACTGTGCCGGCCTTGGCACATCGGACACCTAGGTGCATGAATTCGCTGACCTTTTGTTGTATCAAGTACGACTCGTCTCTTTGCTTCTGCTGGTGTACGGCTACCACTGTCTTGAACCGCACAAATCAAACTTGCGACTGAACTCAACCAATTGCTGAAGTCAACAATCGTAGCGTACGTCTTATCGGCGCTGCATACCCGTCCCACTCTATCCTCTTACTCATAGGGAGCTTAGCTATGAGCTCATCCAACAAGGCGGGGTTAGACAGGTGATGCTAGCCATTTACAGACTGCAAAAATACTGCAAGGTTCCTCGCCTTCGTCAGTAAATGGAATCAACTTCTTCACTGAAGACTCAGGTATAGGAGATACCTCCCGAATTTGTTGAAGCTGGCTACGTATCAGCTGATCCGGGAGGTCGAAACGTTGACGAAGTGTTTCTATCACGGCACTAACGTTCTGCGGATGAATCAGCAACTATCGAATTGTTTCCCGCGCCTCACACTTCAGACTCTTTTGTAGGCGCGTGCTGTTCTCCAAGTTTGTATAATTATACGCTGCAGTTGTTTCGGCGTAAGTTGTAGAAAATATCGGTCAGTCCTCAGCATGGCCGCAGAACTCCCTCAAATCAACTATTTTACGTGGCATAGTAAATGTGTGCTGTGACGTACAATTGCTACTTCCAGCACTCGGAGAAAATCCTGTTTGAGGAGGCAACGGCTCCGATCTAAAATTCATCTCTGTATACGTAGATGCTAAGCAGTTCCCCGTACTAACAGTCGATGAACGGAAACTATCTGTCGGCAATAACGGGACAGTGATTGGCGTTGACACCGTTGGCTGTAGTGTGATTTGGCCCCAAACGGTACCTGTGCTTGATGCCGTACATTGTGCAACGGCATTTGAGGTAGATAACGGCTGTGTAAACTGAGTAATAGCCGGCGCAAATGAGACTTCTGGCAGTGACGGGACATTATGCAGCCTCTCCTTTAGCGCTAAGCACTGCAAATCACTATCCTTCAACTTCACTTGCGTATTTATCAGTTCACTTTCCAAGGCGGCGAGTTGTTGTTGTTGCATTCTTAGAAGAACGTCTTCTTGCTGTGCTGCTGCGGTAATGACTGTGTTCTTTGAAGTCGTTGACTCCCTCGGGGGGAGGACGGCAATGGACACACTAGTCGATGTAGCGGCAATGGCATCTGAGCCCAATGTTTCCTCCAAAGACATGCTGGCTTCGGCGTTTACCCCTGGGTTAAGTTGTGAGCTTTTCCAAGGAGGTGTAAGAGCTAACATTGATTGCAGCGATGGCACTCCACGGCGGCAAGGGAGTCTCACGCTGCTATGGCGTAAATGGCGGCTTTCACAGTGCACTCCACGGCAGGGGAGTCTCGCTAAATAAAAAATTTGTTTTGCCGAACACGAAAAAAGGAAGTTCGAAAATAACTCCACGTTTTATTTCTAAAGAAAATTCGTTTTAACAAATTGTATTATACTAAAAATTAAAATCTTACCGCAGTTAGCACTTCCCAATCGCTTCGAGTTTCAGCACAAAATGGAAACCAAATTGAAAGGCGCGATAATAAATGCCGAGTGCAAACTGAGGTTAAAGTGGGATAAATGTATATTCTATTTCTTTCTACACAACGAAAATGAATTTACCCATAGAGGGCTTTCTGGTGGCAAAGATAAGTTCTGTTTATTTGAGGATTAGATAAAGTGGTAGGTAAGTGGGCGTTCTGTTACACTTGTCATGCGAGGATCCAGGTTCACCACAAAAAATGTAGATGAATTTTTTGTCTGCATCAACGACTGCTTGCAGAATTATAGTGAAGTTGTGCTTTCGGTTGTAGTAGCACTCTTTATTCAATTTTGGAGCTGTAATCGCGATGTGCGTGCAATCGATTACACCGCGAACTCCAGGAATTTTATTTTTTGCGTCAAATTTACTGCAGTTATATGCCACAGCATCCCCTTGAGGCCACTTAACATACTGTCATTCATTTCATTCATTTTTAATGCATTTTTATTTCATAATTCATTACACTTATAGCTAGACAAAAAAACGCTTAAAACTAGCTTAACTAACTTAACTATTCTTATTCTAACTTACTGGCCCTATGCGGGCGCTCTAATTTAAACCTAGTATTAGTGTTTCGACGTAACTAACTTAAGACTCTTTACTTATTTATTTTATTATTCTATTAATTATTACAACTAAAAAAAATGTTTAATCAATGGAAAAAACTTAGTATATGAACTTTTTTTTTAATGTTCTTATGTATAAAACTTATAAACTACCTTAAAATAAATCTTAAAATATCTTATTCTACCTTAATCTATCTTACTCTACCTTACGTAATTATATACGTACTTTTTTCTTTTTCTTTTTATCAAGTGCTGTTTTTTTATTTTTTTTTATTTTTTTTTTTACTATTTTTTTTTTTTTTATTTTATCCAAGTGCTGTTTTTTTTTTAACTATATACAATATATCTAAAATACCTAAACCTAAACTAAGTCGGCCATAGGCAAGAACAGCCAACTTTAAACCTCAAACAGGCTGCCATGGATTAGGGGGAAACGACAAAGGAGTTTCCTCTCTTTCGGCTAGCCACCAGAAATGACCGTACTGACGTTGTACGTCCTCACCATCTCGACCCGATACCGCCCTACTAAACCGGAGACGCTCCACACTGCTGTGTGCAACGTCTCTGTCGTAGTTGAGTCGCCTATCCACAGCTGTCCGAGCAACGTGGAAGATTAGCGGCACTGCCAATCTGTCCTGGATCAGACCTTTCTCATCAAAATAGAGGCACGCCTCTGGGGGAACAAAGCCGTTAAGGCGCACTCTCTCGTGATACTCATAATTGCGGTAATAAGCCCCAGAGATCAGGTTGTTCGTCGAGCTCATTGCTCTTGCAATGAGCCTTCGAATCAGCTTGATAACGAAATTATCCACTCTTATTAGATTAACCCTGTTGTATAGGACCTCTTTGGTTTAGAATTTTATGTACCGGGACTCCGGTGTTCTGTATAAATGAAGGCAATCCCGAAGGCAAGCCCTCTCAAACACCCGAATCTTTTCCAACAAGCTTGCTCCCATGTTGAACCACACGGGGCATCCATATACGAGCATGGGCCGGATGAGGGCCATGTAGCGGATTACCTTTACCCTTGCATCGAGTTGCTTACTATAAAAAAGTCTCTTTCTAAGGGCAAAAGCACCTTTGGCTCTGGCCAGAGCAGCATCTATATGTTTGTTAAAATATAGATATTGGTCTAACCAAAGCCCCAGGTATCTGACTACACTTCGATCCGCAAGTGGCTGTCCGTGCGGTCCAACTATTGAGAACTTTCGCCAATTCTTTCTGGTATCCCTAGAGGCACCAGACAACGGCGTCCTTAAAAAGAATGGTTTCCGATTTCTGGAAGTTGATCTTCAACTTCCAGTCATCGCAATATCGCTGAATCTTATCGAAGTCATGTTACAGGAGAATTGCAATGACCTCGATTTTTGGCCCTGATTTGTACGCGATCAAGTCGTCTGCGTACGCAATGGTATTGTGAAGTGATTCTATCAGATCGCTCGTGTAAATGTTGAAAAGGATCGGTGAATTCACCGCACCTTGTTGCAGACCGTTTTTAATTAGAAATGTTCCAGCAGAAGTCACATTGCCATTTTTGACAACGAACTGTCTACTGGTGAGCATGTTATGAAGTATGCACAGCAGTGGTTTGCTTATGCCTGAAGAGAGATGTCGAAGCACAATGTTCGATACTCCATCGATTCCCGCAGATTTCTTCCTCCTCAATGAGTCGAAGATCGCTTGGAGCTCCACCTTCGATATGAACGGGGGATATACCCTGTCATCGGCGATGACATTATTTGCCATGTTATCGTCATTGAACTCGGTAAAACCTATGTTCTCTGATCGCCAGTGCTCTATGTCATTTCGAAGGTAGAAGTTGTGCACAAGGACGCGATTTTCCAGGTCGCGGTTCGGGCAAATGGTATCATTCACCTTGTACACTTCCTGGAAAGTCGCTCCTATAGCCTCTACCTTCTCCTGCGGATCTTCGATCACAAAGAAGTTGTCATCTTCTACTGCGTTATCTGGATCTATATCTGCTGTTATTAGTATTTGTCCATTGTTCGTCGTTCGGGGGATCTTAAGACACGGAAGATCGTTTTGATTATTCCTCCGAAATATTTTATTTATTTGTGGGAACATACTCGGGTTGTTGGATTTTACAGCCCGAATTTTGTTGCTCCAATGCAAATTTACAGAAAGTCTGTAATTTTCTATAATTAATTTCTGGAGGTTTTTAATCAACGACTTCAGCGTCCTAACCTCCGAGTTTTGTCTGTCAGTAAACTGTCTGTACAAGGTTTTTAGTCTCGACAGCAGTCTACTTTTTTGTTGGTGTAGTGCGTCAATTGTTGCATTACGGAATATGTCTGCCAGTGGCGTGAGGTGAAATTTCAAGAGAGGGGAGCCGTAAAAATGTTAAGTAAAATGTTTTATTCAAGACTTACCATTTTGGTGCTTATTCGAAACACAGACTTAAGATATGCAATCTAAGCCACCTTTGTTATAATATAAGTCATTGGAATTTACGTAGTCAATGAGCTCCTCGCATAAAAAAGTGGCTTCGAAAGAAGCTGTTCTGGGCAAAGTAATCTATATAAGTTATTGGTAACTCGGAGCGTTGTTAAATATAAAAAAATTAGCAATTACAATTATGTACTACCTATTTGTACTCTAAAGCTATCCTACGATTCTTTTTTAACTTATTTTTATTTCTAAAAGAAGGTGCTTTTCGATAGATAAAAGTGCCAGGTCTGAGAGTCTTTCTTCTTTGTGGGAATTTCTTAAGTGTGGACTATTTTTAAAGTCGAAGAACATCTTTCGACAGAGGCCACAGTCAAAGGTAGGGTTAAAAAGATTTCACACAATGTTAGAGTTTGAGAAAAAGTATCTCTAAGCATTTCCATATTAAAATGCTTATAAAGTTAAAAAACCTCAAGCTCTTTAAGTGAAGGGGTAGTGTATAAAAGTTTGAGTTCCTTTTTTTGAAGTAGTAAAATTAAAAATTCCATGAAATAGGGTAATTAAAGAAGATATTTTGTAATCCGGCATAGAATTAGAAAAATATTCATATTTTTTAAATCAAAGAAAATATATGAACTAAATGAACTATACCTATTCTTAATCTGACTTGTAACATTGTCTATAATTGCTACACAAATTCGGCTATAATTTGTATTTGAATCAATATTAAGTAGTCGGCGTTTGCGTGGAGGTTCTGAGCAGTTTTTACGCTATAATAGATTGAGTCAAATGAGTTTAAAAATTCAGAATGAATCCATGACTCAAAACCTTCCATCTTTTGCTTCGCAAGCTCTATGTCAGTTTGTTTATTTTGAACTAAACTAAAAAGAATATCTGTTTTTTCAAATATGACCGAAGTAACATGCAATAAAAAACAGAATTCTTTGACCTGCAGTTTGTACAACAAACTTTCGGACATAACCAGAGTATCGTTATCCCATTCTCCTGGTTCACATAAAATCTGTTCAAAAGTTTTTATAATATCTTCTATGTAATTGATTAAGACGTTCACTATACGCAAATGATATTGCCATCGAGTCTCTGATACCCCGGAATGTCAGCTCTTGTTTTTCTAGAAGAACTACAGTGTCTATGAAACGCTTCATTAAATCGCGATTGCGATCAACTTTTCTATTATGAGCCTCGTAGGAATTCCCTAAAGAAGTCTCTATGCGATATTCGCCAAATTCATGCAAATGCAAGCAGCTACGTATATGCTTTTCCGTTTGAATATGTTTTTTTGGAAGAATTAATAAAATTGTTTATAGCAAAGAAACCTATGTGACTCCAAACACTAGGAGAATTAGAAAAAAGAAGACAAGGAAAACAAAACATTCTATTTAATTTGCAACTGCCAGTCAGCCATGGATTCTTTTTCATGAAAACTCATGAAAATGTTTCTGATACCCATCCCTTCGCGTATAATCAATTTTCATTGATGGTGTCGAGCGACCTAGTTCTATAACTTACTGAACTCGTGGGTTTCTTTTAGAAGAAAATCAGTTAAACAACACTCAAAATTAACTAGAGACATCTTGTCTAAGAATAATAAGAATGTTCAATGGGGCACCTCTTGAGTAGATTAATAATTACTTACTTGGTATATAGCTAATAACTATTCACTTAGCTCACTCACTATTTTAAACACTAACTTAACTACTAATATGTAATTACTAAATTTTTAAAATTTACTAATAATTAGCAGTCACAAAAATCACAAAAATTTCCATTACAATTTTCAATAAATCACGCACAATTACACAACCGATTTGCAACCGTCATTTGAAATTTGCAAAAAAAAAATACCCAACAAGTAAGAAAAACCTCAAACGCCATTCGAACCACTACATCACCCAAAAACTCGATTTTCGTCGGCTTATTTTGTTGCCTACAATAAAAAAAAAAACTCCCTTGAACTAAATCCTTTCTCCTCCACCAATGTTCATCCACAAAAGCCGAGAAATCGCGGGTTATTTTCCTCATAAGCGAATGTATGTTAGACAAAGAAATCGCAAATAAACTTCTACTATATGTCAGAAAGGAATAGAGTTGAAAGTTCGTACTGTGAAGAAATGAATGCATAAGCCGGAAAATGAACGGCTTCTCAAAAAAATTCATTGCACGCTGTGTGCGAGTTTATGGATGAGTAAAAATGAATAAACAACCGAAGTGGTCGCAGCATTTTATCTTCGAGCATGTATAAAGTTGTGAAAAATGGTTTGATGAACAAATAATTGAATGTTATGGTTGGCAAGTGGCAAAATAAAAATTTTTGATATTTAAAAAGGGAAGCCGGAAGGAATCGGCTTGTATGGACGCCACGCCACTGATGTCTGCGTTGTCAGTATGTTGATACCGAGGTATCGTATTGTCCATAGTTCGTTTAATTGTCTCGTCCATTTGTTCTAGGTACCAGTCAATCTCCTCGTTTGACAGATTCCTATTGGACGGTGGGTAGAGCGAATTCGAGGAGAGTGCTCTTGTCAAAACTCTAGAGAAGCGAGTCCAACGTGTCCTACTATAATTGTAGGAGTACGTTTGGACAAACTCCTCCAACCCCGCAATTTCGTTGGGAATCGTTATTACGGCACTAAGTCCGCAATGGTCACTGTCATACACAAAAGTGTGCAGGCAGTTTATAGTTTGTCGGTCCATGTCGGTCAGTTGTAACCATACGTCGGACAGCATAAGATCCAGATAGGAGCCGCTTCTAGGAAACGACGGACTGTATCTGTGGCTTTCAAATCGAGTTTATACTCGACACTGTGCCGGCCCCACCAATTGAATAGTAGGTTCCCTCTAGGATTAGGTGTGTCATTTCCCCAATCTCTGTGTTTGGCGTTAAGATCTCCGGCCATGATGAAATAATTCTCCTCCGACTCCAGCCTTAGGAATCGAAAAAGTGTCTCGAGCTCTGAAATAAATAAAGTAGATTGCATCCTCTTTCCACTACGGAGAGGGATGCACACGATACACGCTTTCAGCTCCTGGAACCTTCGTACTTCACCGCTGTACATTACTTTAAACTGCAATTGTTTGCGCATGAAGATCGCAACACCTCGTCCTTGTGTGGAGTTGGGTCGGTCTCCTCTGACAATATTGTATTGATTGTGCCCCAATTTGTGCTTCTGGGATAGCTTTGTTTCGCTAACCATAAGCACATCAGGGGTTTGGTCTTGAAGCAACTTAAACAATACGGCTTTTCGCTCGATCCTAATCAGTCAATTCACATTCACCGCAAGGATCTTCAAGGATTGCTCCTCCATGTTCGTACCCATTACGACTGAAGATGCGTTAAGCCCGGCAGAAGTGCGTAGATCTGGTCCACCCGCTTCGCCTGCTCCTGTACCTGACGTTGAAGCTGCTCCATCTGCCCTTGGATAGAGAGCAAGATCGCCCGCAAGTCAGTTTGAGCCTCCGGTGCTCTAGACGAGAAGCCTGAGAAGCAACCTTCGGTCTTTTCTGTTCCGCGTTTCCCCGACCTGCCGCCATTTGGGCGTAGGTCACTTGGGGAGTCACGGATTGTGTTTTAATTGGAGCAGGTGGACGTTTCACTACGACCTTCTCCTGACGAACCAGATTTACTTTCTTAATATACTGCATAAAGCACACGAGAGCTGGTTCTTATCTGCCACTCCATCCTTACCCAGAGTGCATTCCTCTGCTTTGTGGTTCTTTCCACACTTAACACATCGAAGCTGCATTTCGCAGTTCAACGCGGCGTGCCCGAACCTTTGGCAGCGAACACATTGTAAAATGTTTTCGCTCCTCCTTAATTTTTCCCAGGCGACAACCTAGTAGTCTAGGACTTTAATACTCCTTAGACCATCCAGCTTGCTATTGGGTGAAAGCTGAACTAGGAAGAACGGCAGTTTCCGCTTCTCCCTTTTTGCCTTAACTGTGGTGAATGGCTTGACCCCTACAAATTCGAGCTCGTTGCACTCTTTCTCTTTAAGCAGCGCAAGGAGTGTCTCTGGATCAGTAGACGGGTCTATCCCCTTCAGCAGCATTGTTTGCCGCTTTTCCCCCTTCGGGGTGAAGGAGAAGAACTTCGTCGTCGTGTCCCTAGGTAATTCTTTAATTCTTTTATATTCTTCCACTGTATTACAGTGGATAGCATGCCTATTTTCGTTTAGTCTTTTAATAATAAAATTATTCCCTATGGACTTACATAGTTCGATGGTATCCTTCAGCTCAATTTTGTAGGTATTTATTGGCGGTACCCTCGCTTTTGTCGTCGTCTTCTGTTGCTGTTGCTTCTGCTGCGGTTGTTGTTGCTGTTGTTTCTACTGCTGCTGCTGTTGCTGCAGTTTCTGCTGCTGCTGCGGTAGTTGTTTAATTGCTTGCTGCTTCTTCTGCTGCTGTTGCATTTGCTGCTGTTTTTTCAGCTGTTCTTGTTGCTGCTGCTTCGGCTGCAGTATTTGCGGGTGTATTGGCGCTTGCCGCTGGCTTTCTGGCGGCTGCTGCTGTAGTTGTTGTTGCTGTTGAGCGCGCTGTAGCTCTAACTGCCGCTCTCTCTCCCTTCTGGCCACTTGTTTGGCCTTTATGGCACGCACCCTCTGTTCCAGCTGTCTGATGCTTGTAGTCAGACTCTCGACCTCTTCATCCTCGTCATCTGATACGGAGGACGCCAGTACTCTGAAGCTATTGTTCTCATCCCCAACGTAGTGGCCTTCCCCATCTTCGGAGATGTACGCTAACTCGACAGAGTCATCGGACCTCTGTCGCTTTTTTTCTGCTGCTACTGTTGTTGTTGTGCTCGGCGCCCCTTCACTCACTCCACCGGGCAGCTGTTCAGCTGGAGATCATGTGGAGGGACGCTTTACAAGGTTGAGAGAAGGTTTCAATTTCCTTCTCCTTTTCCTCTGACTTGCGGTTGCCACTGTTGCTGGGTGGCCTGTCTGTATTGCATCGGCTGATGCTGTCACCCCACCAGCTGGTCCCGCTATTGGGAGCGCGGACCGCTTACTCTACATCGCCTGATGTTTGTTTTTATTTATTTGGTTTTCACTTATTTTAAATAAATGAAAAAAAATGTCCAGAATTCAATTTTCCCCAGTCCGGAATTGAACCAGGGTCACTAGTTTGGTAGAACACCACCACTACCTGTAGGCTAACTCGCCACTTGGAATGTCTAATTTTGTACTTTAAATCACACCGATTTTAATTGAGAAGCCGAAACACGTGCGTACTCTATGAAAGTCTGTGAATGACTGATTTAACATACTGTCTTCTGTTCTCCATGAGCCAGTTGCAAACACGATAAATAGCTATCCAGGCGGAAGACTTTGGTACTCCAAACAAGTTCTCCAGTTGTCTGAAAGTGATGGTATTGCTAATATACCACACATACATGTAGAACTCTCTCCTTGAGCCAATCCTACATTTGCCTCCACAGTTTGAATTTGGAGAAAATCCGTATACTGAAATATACGGATAAAAATAATACCTGCCCCTAGTAAAGGATATAACAAAAACTTACATGTTAAGTGGTCTATAGTTGAACGCCGCAATCTCAAATGGGATTTAAAGTCACCATCACTATATGCATCGATTACATCCATAAAATTAGTAATTGATGCATGCTTTTTCGTCTCTTCTGCTGAATCTTCGGAGGTCGAAAAAGTTTTCAAAAATTTCAGATTCCTCCACACTGGAGGAACCAAGCATTCCACGTAGAATCTGTAACTTGAATTATTAAATGAGGTTTCACAAATATAATCAACTATGTTATAATTTCATACCTCTTTTTGTAAATTATCCATTCAATAAATTCTCCATAGTATGGTTTTCACAACAAATGAAATAGTCTAACGAATACACGTCATGTACAGATGATTGAATGCCGCATAATCAACAAGAAAATCCGTTTTTTATTACTCAAATTCCCAAAACAAAATAACAGGGCATTTTTTGTAGGCTTTAATTACTTATTACTAATTACTTGATGTCATAAAATAATTAGGGTAATTCGAGGTTCACTTCCATGAAAAGGAAATGTGTGCGCCGGAGTTAAATTAATCTTTTCGGAATGGATATTACAATACAGTTTTTTTTTTTAAATGCGTTAAACCTCATATTTTGCATGCATAACATACAAAGTGATATAACTAAAATAAAACAACAAACGAATTCACAGCATTTATTAAATTAATACGATATTAAATCCAATTTATTTTTCGGCCAATAAGGAGCATTTCACGCTTTACATATACGAATGGTTTACATGTACGAACACATCCCTACTGAACCGAACAATTTCGCAGTGGCACCAACGTCTACATATACATCAAAATAACTGCTTTTAACTGCCTGCGAACTGTCTAAATGAACGACTGACCAGCTAGGTTTCAAAAAAAACACAGCTATTATTTTCCTTAAGGTTTTCAATTCTAATTCATTCTCTATATGGTCAACTTTTAGTTTTTTCCATAGCTTTTCAAATTGATTCTACCTGACTTTTTCATTGAATCAAAATCTATTTCGTTTTCTTGTGTCATACATCCGTGAGGTTTTGCTACAGTATCATTGATGTTAGGAATTTTATTTCCGAATATAGCATGTCTTGGGTGACTATTATCTACGATATCTATACTGATTTCATTCAATTTTCCAGTGCTATGCACATCTTCTCTATCATATCTAATACATTCGTTACTCTTATTACAGTCTATCTCTTTTATTTTGATTACTTCACGTTCTTCCAAATCTTCGTTAAATATTAGATTCATCGTAGTCTCACTATTATACATTAATTTCCTACTCAGATTAGATCAAAATCCGAACTCCACTAGAAAGTCAATTCCAATAATGCCATCATAATATGCTAAAACATTATCGGTTACTACGTAAAATCATATGTCAATCAGATACGCATCATTACTTTTCCTATCGTTGTATTCAACTGTGATTTTAGCACTTCCAATAGTACATTTATTAGCTCTACCAATGCCCCTAAAATGTATTTTGTTCTCGAAATTAACGTCTTCTTCGTAAATGCACTTTGCTTTAATAAGATTAATACATGCGCCTGTGTCAATTAGAAATTTATAGTCTTTATTGTCATATTTTAAAATAACGTGAGAGCTTTCAGTATACTTGGAGCAAGGAGCAATAAGAGAGGGTGTCCTTGCTCCGAAAATTTGTTCGTTTATTTATTAAGACATTTGAGGATTTTCTATTTGAGTTTTCTCCCGTAGAATTTATTTGATCGGAAAATTATCTGGGTTTATAAGTGTTGGAATCTGAATACCTATTTTTATTGATAACCTGATTTCCTCTTCTATCAGTATTTTTTTCGTTACGTGGGTATTGCTGTCTCTTAGGTTCCCTACAATTTCTGCTAATGTGACCTAGTTTATTGCAATTGGAACATTTAATTGTACTCTGATTAACTTTCATCAAGTTCTTTGACGTATAGTCTTTGTTATTATGCACATGATATGCTCTTTTTCCTGTTAACCTTGTCTCTTCCTGTATGGCCAGTGAAGACACTTCTGCCAACGTCGTTGATCTCTGACCGTTCACAAAGGTTCCTATTTCTTCTCTTAATCCACTTTCATTCCTAGAATGTACATCCTGAATACGACGCCTCTGATGAGTTAAAACCCTTTGCATATATTGAATCACCGTTTCGTGCCTGTTTTGTTGTAGGCGTGTCATTTCCAAATGCAACTGCATTGGCGAATAAGGTGCTTTAAATGTCCTATTTAACTCGGCTTTTAAATCCGTCCAAGAATTAATCATTTTATTCATTAAGATTTTTATTAAGTTGAAGATCGTCCATCTATTTAGCAACCCACACGTCGTTTGCAGTTTACATTCAAAAGTTGGAAACGGTATACTATTTGACAAGCTGTTGTCACTTTGACATTTATTTTTTGAATTATTTACCACATGTCTGTATTAACCTACAAAGAATTTCACTTGGATTTTCATCGTCTTCCTGTAAGGTCAAATATACCATTAATTTTACTGAATAAATACTGCGCTTTTGTTCTTCCTTCATTAATAGGTTATGGGCCCAGGCAGACCCACAGCACATATATTATCAAAGTAAATTTAATAAACCGTATGGTTTTGTGAGCGGAAACCTTGTGGTGATATAAAGAATTGGTTTGAGATGGCTTCCAGTATGACACATGGAGTATGCAAGTTGAGGCACTTCTCACTAAAAATGACCCGTGGGACTATGTCAATAGTTCGTGTTTAATGCCTGCGACAGATGATGCTCTGAAAGCTGCATGGTGAAAGCAAGACAGAAAAGCCTAAGCGGATTTGGTTTTGTCAATTCATCCGTCTGAATTGAAGCAGATTCGTGGATGTGATACATCACGAGAAGTGTGGCTTAAGCTGGAGTCTATTTATGCTTCAAAGGGACCTGCAAGGAAGGCGACATTGCTGAAGCAACTAATGCTCCAGAAGTTGGACGATGGCGGTGACGTTAAAGATCACATGGCAAAGTTTTTTGATGCCGTCGATAAGCTCGAGAGCATGAAAGTGCAAATAAATGGAGATTTGTTCGCTATTATGTTGTTGTACAGACTTCCCCCTTCTTACGAAAATTTTCGATGTGCGATTGAGTCGCGAGATGAGCTACCAAATGCCGAAGTGCTAAAAATAAATATTATTGAAGAGAGCGAAGCACGGCTGCAAGCGACTGGAAGTGCAGTTATAGCCATGGCTGCTGTGAGCAGTATACATACTCGGTCTATGGGAGGCAAAATAAAAATGCCACCAAGAACTGCAAAAATCAAATGTTTTAAGTGTGGTATTTTCGGTCATAAAGCGAACGTATGCCCGACAAAAAAGTCCAATGTCAGGCGAAAGTCGAGGCACTCGGCAAACAGTGTCGATGAGTCGTATTGTGCGGTTTCTCACTTGATAACTGCGGATGCAAATAATGCATACTGTGTAAAGAAGCGTTTGACTAATAGGGCATGGATTCTTGACAGTCGTGGTACAGCACATTTGTGTGGCGATGAATGTCTTTTCTAATCAATGGTAAACTCTCCGAAGACGAAATTGAACTTGGCAAGTAATGCGTCAGATGAAGTCAAATCAAAGGGTGTTGTTCGTGTGTCAATTGCGAGTGACAGCGGCCATCGAAAAATCGAGTTCAAGGATACGTTGTATGTACCTGACTTACGAACAAACCTCATCTCAGTGGCAAAAATTACGAATAGGGGCCATGAAGTGACGTTTCGTAAGAATGACGCTTACATTCGTGATGAACGTGGAAATGTATCTGTAGTTGCTGATCGCAGAGGGGAACTTTATTATGTCCACGAAAATACTACTGATTGTGCAGAGGCGGTTGTCCGATCTGAGTGCTCCGAACTTTTGAAGTGGCACGAAAGATTGGGTCATTTTAACAGCAAAGATTTGCTAAAGCTGGTTCAAATCGGTGTTGTGCCCGCGGTGGATGTAAAAGACGCTGATCAATTATCGAGTTGCGAGATTTGCTTAAAAGGAAAAATGACTGCGTTCAAGCTATGTACGATGTCTTGAAAGAAATAACAAATTGAACATACCCCGGTGACAACAACGACCCAAGAGAAGATGTCAAATTCTATACCAATAAAGTACATAAAGGTTGACATGAATTTCATTACATATAAATACGATTTGAAATGAATAAAGAGACTTACTGGTTTATATCGTGGATGAATATGGGTGTTTTTATTTACCCGGCTCCAAGTGGTTCTTTTTCTTTTTAACGGACACAGAAATTTGCAGGTTTTCTGTTCTTTGTCTAACAGTTCCTACACTGTAGTTTTTTAAGCGAAAACATTTGGTTTTTTCAAACCGGATAATTTTTATATCTAAAATAAAAAAGACAGTGCATTTGAGTAAATTAGGTACAATAGACAGGTAGGTAGGTAGGTAGGTGTGGTTGTGACAGCATGCTATGCTCAAACATAATTAGCGCAGAGGCGCCGTTTTAATACCACAACTCAAGTGACCTAAAATGGGCAAAGATTCTACCCTTAAGGGCCCCTAACGGAATGTTGACATCCTCCGCACGGGAGCAGTCAAAGGCAGATTCCTGCCTCGCCAATTCATCAGCCCTTTCATTTCCGTCAATGTTACTATGACCAGGCACCCAGATGAGGCTGATCCTAGAACGATGACCGAGTGCGGCAAGTTCCTCCTTGCATTGTCCAACAAGTTTGGAGGAGGAGGCCGCAGATACGATGGCTTTGATAGCGGCCTGGCTATCAATGAAAATGGCTAGGGTGTTAAGTTGTATCGATGTATATTTGAGGAGTGCCGTCTCCTCTCGTACAGCAAGAACTTCCGCCTAGAATACGCTGCATTAATTGGGTAGACGGAATGAACTAGAGATATTGAGGGATTCAGAAAAGATTCCCGCTCCCACTCCGCAGTCCATTTTCGTCAGTGAAAATGGTTGTTTTGAACTCGTTTGTCACCGCGCCACATTTCCATTCTGCCCTGGAAGGGAATCTCACAGTGACATCCTTGCGAAAGTTCACCCTGGGAATTATGTAGTTGGTCGCATTTGCCCCCAACTCCCGAGGTAGCAGATTAAGGATGCTGTTGTGGCCATAGAAACTATCGCACCAGCTACCTGTTTCTCTTAGTCTGACCGCACTACATGCTGATATGTACTTTATATGAAGGTCGAGTGGTATAAGGTGAAGGATTACGTTCAAGGCTTCAGCTGGGCATGTTCTCATCGCCCCCGAAGCACCTAGAGCCGCAAGCCTTTGTACTTTGTTGATGAGTTTAGTAAAGTATGCTTTCTTACTCGCCGGCCACCAAACTAGCGATCCATAGGAAAGAATAGGGCGCACCACCGCAATATACATCCAAATGACCATCTTCGGACGAAGTCCCCATTTCTTACCAAATGTTTTGCTACAAGCATAAAAGCCACACAGGCTTTCTTTACCCGCTGTTCAATGTTAAACTTCCAGCTTAATTTAGGGTCGAGTACCACACCTAGGTACCTAGCACGAGGTGAAAAAGAGAGTAATTGGTTATTAAGCCGTGGAGGCGTGAAAGCCGGTGTTTTGGTTTCTGTGGTAAAGAGCATCAGTTCAGTTTTGCTAGGATTGATGCAAAGTCCACATCCAGTGGCCCCTGTGCTAATCTTATCCAAGGCACCTTCCATAATCTCACTGATCACAGAAGGAAACATCCCCGATACCAACACTACCATATCATCCGCATAAGCGACAACCTTGACTCCGTCTCGGTCAATTCTATACAGAATTTTGTTGATTACCATATGCAAGATAAGAGGACAGATAACCCCAATCTGAGGAGTTCCCCTTGCAATGGATATGGTGGAAACACTATTACCGAGTGTCGATTGAATGATTCTGGGTTTTATCATAGTCACTATCCATTTGCTAATAAACTCCCCTACAACCAGTTGGGACAGAGCTTCCTGAATCGATTCAGTACTAACGTTATTGAAAGCACCTTCAACATCTAAAAAGGTGGCGACAGTAAATTGTTTGTAGTGTATTGTCTTTTCTATCGTACGCACAACTTCATGGATCGCCGTCTCAGTCGATCGCCCCTAGTGTACGCATGCTGAGATTTTTATAGAAGGGATGTATCTATTGTATTACGGATGTGCGTATCTAATATACGTTCCAACGTCTTAAGGAGGAAAGATGACAAGCTGATGGGTCTGAAATCCTTTGCAGATTCATGCCCCCGCTTCCTCGCTTTCGGGATAAATACAACACGAACACGCCTCCACCTCAGGGGGACGTGCTTTAGAAGAATACAGCTTCTATAGATCGGAACTAGCCACGGGACCACCTGATCCGGTTTTGCAGCATTACCGGGAGTATGCCGTCAAGTCCAGCCGATTTATAGGGAGAGGAGCTAGCCGCTGTAATTGTTGTATTAATGTCATTCCAGGATGAGGATTGCACATCTTGAGGACAATTTGAGTGAGTAAACTCATTTTTGCACCCTGGAAAGTGAGTTTGCATTAAAAGCTCCAGAGACTCGCTAGAAGAATCCGTCCAAGTCCCGTCCGGCCTTTTGATAAAGGACGGGCTGGAGTGTTCCTTGGATAGGATCTTACTCAGTCTGGCAGGGTCCTTACTGGTTTCAATGGACTGACAATAGTCCATCCAAGCCAGAGACTTGGCCCTTTTAATGGATTTCTTATATTCTTTTAGGCAATCCTTATATGGTTGCCAAAGCTTGTGTCGATAGCAGACATTGAAGATTTCTTTGGTAATCTTCCTAAGATTAGAAAGATCTTCGTTCGACCATGAAGGAAATATTTTCTTACTGAATTTAATAGGGCATGAAAAATTAAAAGCCGTATGGCTTTTTCTAGGGTTGTGATCTTATCGTCAAGTTCCTTGACTCATTCGATTTTCGCGCCGGGTGTTCTGTTAAGTTTAGATTTGATAACCAGACCAAATGTGCACCAGTCAATTAACTCAGGGTTTCTAAATGGCTTAGGTGCCTCGACCTCGAGGCTAACATTAAAGATTATCCATTTGTGATCGGACGATCGGATACCCGCCAATTAGTTACTCTAAGGTTGTCAATATTGGTGTTGAGTGTAATGTCCAAGACTTCCTCCCAACCTCTGAAATTATCCGAACTCGGAAAGACAAAAGTTGGTTTGTTACCCACATTACAGACAGAAATGTTGGACATCACAAGGAAATCGAATAAAGACTCACCGCTTTTGTTGGTTTCCGAGCTGCCACATAGCGTATGTCTGGCATTCGCATCGCAGCCTAAAATTAATTTGTCATTTTTCTGCGCGATCGCTTATGTCAGCTGTCGTACCTCCTCAGGCGGTGATGGACTGTCTCGATCCATATAAGCTAAGGAAATAAAAAGAGTGTCAGTTGCAACCTCCAATTTAACTACAGTTAAATCGGCAGAGCTAAAATTAGGACATAGAAAAACATTTATATGTTTTTTAGCTAGAATGCTGGTCCTAGGTTTATTACTAACCTGGTTAATGGTATTGTAGAAGATGTTGTACCGGTTGTCCTTCAGCCCTTTAACGACTGCACCTTTCACCCAGGGCTCCTGAATAAAGCAAATGTCGATGTCTTCCTCGCCTAGGAAAACACGCAGATTAATCTGCGCCACTCGAAGTGCGATCTTCAACATTCGGAATGGTGGAGTTGGTAATGGCGACGACAAATAACAAGACAATAAAAATGATTTTACATTTTTTGTGTGGTTTGTGCATGTGCAATTTAAGTCGAAACAGAGTTCCCGCGTCGTGAAACAAAATTGTTGCAGCAGTTCGCCGCAGATCAGCACAAGCATATAACAGATCCGAAGCAGTTCGTCGAAGATCATCTCAGGCGCATCACAGATCCGCAGCAGTTCATAGAGGTGCATCAAAGATTTCATCAGTTCAAGGCAGAAAAAAAACAAACAGGTATGTCCTATGTGTAGACCTGCAGAAAATGTTATTGTCTCAATTACAGCGAGATGTTAGCAATTTTAAAAAGACAGGTGAATTGTGCCGCACGGCAAATTATCTGTCAACACGGCTTTCCTTGCTCGAGGAAAATTTAGTGCACTCTAGGCGTTTTCACGAAGAAGTTATGTGTGGGAAGCTGGAAAAGGAAGAAAAGGATGAATTGGCTGCCACATATGACCAAATTGTGGAGATTTACGTGGAGTACAGATGTTAATTGCTAGATGCCTCGCAGAAATGTGCACCAACGTCAAAGGCACCTGAGTCTCAAGCACCGAAGCCACAAGAGTCCGCTGGTGGAAGGGGTTTGCGTCTTCCAATGGCCAATATTCCTTGCTTTTCAGGTTCCTACACAAAATGGCGAGCATTTCACCATGTATTCGTGTCCCTTGTCGATTCCAACGATTCTCTCAGTAACGTCCAAAAATTACATCATTTAAAATCAAGCCTTGGCGGTGAGGCGGAACGGCTCATCCAACATTTTGGTTTCGAGGAAGACAATTATGAAAAGGCGTGGGATTTACTAAAAGGGCGCTACGACCATAAACGCATACTAGTAAATGTCCAATTGAAATTATTCTTTGGCCAAGCGACGTTGACTCAGGAGTCCGTCAGTGGCATCAAATCCATGCTGGATATCTCGCAGGAATGCATTCACAGTTTGGAGAACTTGGGTGTCCCTGCAAGACATTGGGATGTCATCTTAATTTATATTCTTTTTCAGAAAATGCCAGCTACTACGCAACAACTGTGGGAGCAGAGATTGTGCAAAAGTAAAAACTTGCCAACAATGAAGCAGTTTGAAGATTTTTTGGAGACGCGTTTCCGAACGCTTGAAGCGGTAGATATACAGCCATCAAAGGGCGCAAATATGAGGTTTGGATTAAAGCCGACTAACACAGCTAAGGCATTGCATGCGAAGACGCAACCCAAGGGGCATTTTGAATGCCAAGTATGCCATCAGGGGCAACACTCTTTGCGTAAGTGTAGGCGTTTTCTGAATTCGAATATGGCGCAAAAGTTGAATTTAGTGCGGCAAATCAAGGTGTGTGAAAATTATCTCGCATATAGCCACGCCTTGATCGATCCTGGATTAGAGGCAACTTTCATCACCGAGTTAGAGGTACAGCTGCTGAAGCTGAAAAGACAGCATGGTCTGGTCAGAGTATCTGGGCTAGGGTGGTCACCAGTAGCACAAGCACTTGAGTTTGCGTCACGACATTCGACATATGAGAGTGCTACAAAAGCACACATTTTCAAATCGCTGAGTGGGCTTCTTCCAGCCCAACCAATGATACTCAGCCGGAACAACCAGATAACAAATGTTCCCGCTACCATCGATTTGCTCTTTGGATGTAGCGTCTATTCCGACATCATCCTCCCAGAGGTGGTTAGATTCCCAGAAACTAATTCAATCATTGCTCAAAGGACCCAGCTAGGTTGGATCATTTTGGGAAAGGTATCCGACGGAGATCATTGTACTCTTCGAAGCCACGTTCAACGCGTCGATCTTGATGATGAAGATTCTGGGAAATGGAAGAGTCGCCTTTTAATATTCCACCTTCGAAAGAAGATACTGCATGTGAGGAGCATTTTGAGAAGAACACAAAGCGACTGCCGAACGGACGATATGAAGTCGCCCTTCCATTCTAAAAGGGAGAACAACCTGCCATGGGATCCAGCATCGAGCGCGCTTGCAGAAGGTTTGCTCAGCTGGAACATCAATTCGCAAGCACCCCAAGGCTTCAAGCGGAATACAGTCGATGTATCAGCGAATACCTGACTCTACAACACATGGAAGAAATTGATGCAAGAGACGACATTCTACACACCCAATTTCATTGTTTCTTGCGACACCATGCTGTATTCAAAGAGACTAGTTCTACGACGAAGCTGAGAGTCGTCTTTGATGCTGCAGCTAAAAATGCAGAAGGCTCATCATTAAATGAGCATCCGTGGCAGTGGTGTAGTAGTAACATCATCGCTTGTCACGCTATTGATTCACGGTTCGAATCCTGATGTCAAGAATCATCTATTTATTTCCCATGAAATAAATAAAAAGTCGATCACTTGCGAAAGCTAAGTCAACTCTACTGTGAAAGCATAACAGTAGGGTGGTCATATGGCTAAAATGCGACTTGATCGTAATGACGACATCAGGAGGACGGAAAAAAAATACTGTGAATCATAAACAACGACAACAATAGCGAAAAAACAAACAAAATACTCCCCAGTTATCTGGACAGCCACCCTTAAAGTTTACAGAAACTTAATACCACCTGAGTTTCAAACTACCCCACTCTGTCTTTCTCTCTGTCTCTTCCTCTTTCCACAAAACACACGTGTTCTAAAAAAATTAGTGTAAGGATATTCACATCCCCTTTAACACGTGCAAATTATAAAAAAAAAAAAAATCTAATGGTAGGACCTTGTTGACGCTGACGTCACCATGGTCCAGATCTCTGTATCCACCCACGCACGGAGTAATTTCCCAAAAGGGAAATTATGTCCAATTGATGAATTACTCCGAATGTCAACTTATATACATATGTACGATCCATATATAAAGAACAAACAAGAAACCGAATAAAAAGACAGAATTTGTAACGTTGAAAGAAAGTGGTTTTATTTGCAATCCAGTTAAAGTTGTACATATTTTCTTTCAGTTAGATTTAAAGTTACGTTTTCTTTGACCGTTCTTATTTTCTCCCCGTTCGAGACGAGAACATTTGGTCCTTCGAGCCGGATTAGTTTTTTTGTAACTTAATTTAATTTTTTCTTAACACTGTTGTGTGGATTTGCAAATAAAATCAGAATTAAAATTGTGTGTTGTGATTTGATTTGCTGGATTCGATTACTTTGGATTTGCTGGATTCGATTACTGGGGATTTGCTGGATTTTTGCTGATTTTCGTGATTGTGCTGTTTTTACCATTTGGAAGACTTGTGTGTGCAACTGGGAGACTTGGGCTGCAACAACGATCCATTGAACTTTGGACAGTCATCTGCTGAAACATCAACTTTTCACAAGTAAGTGAATTTTATTTTACTTTTTTGTGGCATATATATATATTTAAGAGTGCTAAAATTAAAACAAAATTAGTAAAATGAAAAGTACAAAGTTATCTCGAGTATTCTCACAACTCGAAAAGGACGTCTCAAATTTCTCCAAAAGAGGTTCCAATACACGCACGGCGAATTATTTGGCAGGCGGCTTGTCTTTTTTAGAGAAAACAATGGTGTCGGAAGCTGAAATATATGAAAAGTGTATTAATGAGCTGGAAAAAGATGAAAAGGGTGATGAGATTGAGACTACTTACGAGCAAATTCGAGAGTTGTATTTTGAGTATAGGGGTGATCTATTAGACACAATCGACAAGGTCAAAGCAAAGGACAACTCCAATATGGACGTCACTAATATGGACTCAGACAACACTAAATCATCCCATAATGCGGATTTAAGGCTGAAGAATATTCCGGTGCCAGTGTTTTCAGGGAGTTACGAGTCTTGGCGAGGTTTTCACGATTTGTTTGTGTCTCTCGTTCACCACAATTCATCGTTGTCGGAAATCCAGAAGATGCACTATCTTAAAACAAGTGTCTCTGGAGAAGCCGAGAAGATTTTAGCGCATTTGGGTATTGCTAACGGCAATTACGCTAAGGCATGGGTGTTTTTGGTGAACACTCAACTCAACTGTCTATTTAATTTGGCGACGATAACCCAAGAGCGAGCTGAATCCATCAAAGAGCTGTTAGACACATCAACAGAAGTGGTGCACAGTTTGGACAACTTGAAGGTGCCCGTACAACACTGGGACGTGATATTAGTTTACGTTCTGCTACAAAAACTTCCTTCAAAAACACAACAGCTTTGGGAGGAGAAACTGGGATCCAAGGAAAACAGCAAGGAGCTACCCACTTTTGCGGAATTTATCCAATTTCTTGAAACAAGATTCCGTACATTGGAGGCGGTTAATTATCAGCAGGGTCGACCACCAGTGGATTCGTCCAAAAAGGTACCACAGCGAAACTCGTTCCATGTTCAACCAAGCACCTCGAAGTTCACTTGCAAACTTTGTAACAAAGGTCAGCACGCTATCAGAAAGTGTAATAAATTTCTGAAAATGAGCATTTCTGATAAACAGCAAAATGTGAACAAATTAGGTCTATGTATTAACTGTTTAGCGTATAGTCATTCGTCACAACAATATCCTAGTTCACGTAGATGTTATTATTGTCAACAGCCACATCATTCGCTTTTACACAATAACCCATTCAATTTTAACCCTCATTCTTCTAACAATACAAATCAATTTCGAAATTCACACCCAACTAACACACATATTCAAGGGGTCCAACCACCACATCAAACACAAACATATATAGGTATTACCTCAACATTTAACAGCGAAGCTCCAACTTTCCATCCATCCAATAAAGAACAACCTTCAACCAGTTCTGGCGCGAGAAACCACCATGCAGCACATGACGCCAACACACAGGTTTTGCTAGCAACAGCCATTGTAAAGGTAAAGACGTCTTCGGGAGATAGTTTACTTCTCCGGGCATTGCTGGATTCTGGTTCGGAGGCTTCTTTCATTACGGAGTCTGCAGTTCAACTCCTCCGCTTGAAATCAAAATCCACTAATGTCGAGGTGTCCGGGTTAGGGTTGGTCAACAGTGGCACTTGCAAAAGGGTCGTAGATATTACTGTTGCGTCGTATTATACAGCCTTCGAAACGACCACACAGGCGTTGATATTCCAGTCACTGTCTGGGCATCTCACGGCCCGAATCTTTTCCGTAGGCGATTGGAGGCACCTCAGCGGTTTACAATTAGCAGACCCATCATTTTACAAGCCAGCCAAAATCGATCTGCTGTTGGGCAGTGATGTATTAGCTGACATAATGCTGCCAGAGTTGGTGCATCATCCAGATAAGACCATGCCTGTTGCTCAGAAAACCAAGTTGGGATGGATTTTGTTCGGCAGATCACCAATTGAACCTCGATCCATCAGGACCTTCTTTCAAACATCCGACGTCGATGCACAACTTCGAAGATTCTGGGAACTTGAGGAAACTCCATTCGAGCGGTATGCCACCACCGAAGAAGTTGCTTGCGAAGAACATTTTGTCCAAAATGTAAGGCGTATGGTAGATGGACGCTATCAAGTAGCACTTCCGTTCAAGGAAAATGTTCATCCTGTATTAGGTAGGTCACGTGAAGGAGCTCTTCAACGTTTCAAGTCCCTGGAGAGACGTCTAGCAGCCGATCATCAACTGCATGACAAGTACGCTTCATGCATTGAGGAGTGCTTGCAATTGAGTCACGTGAGCGAAGTTGATGAAGACGACGTATGCAACAGAGGTCATTACTTTCTGCCACATCATGCCGTCTTAAAGGAAACCAGCTCGACAACAAAACTGAGGGTCGTGTTTGATGCATCATATAGGACATTTGATGGGTCCTCTTTAAATGATCATCTGATGACTGGCCCGTCTTTGCAACACAATGTCACTGATGTTACACTTCGATGGAGACTGTACCGTTTCTCTTTTTCAGCGGATATTGAGAAAATGTACCGGCAAATATGGGTAACGGAGTTTGACTCAAACTACCAACTGATTTTCTGGCGCAAGCGTCCTACGGACCAATTGAAGATTTTTCGGCTCAAAACGGTAACGTTTGGAACGGCTTCAGCTCCTTACCTAGCGATTCGGACACTGATGGAAACAGCGAAGGCGGCAGAAATTCAATATCCGAAAGCTGCGAAGATGATTCTTACAGAGATGTATGTCGACGATCTGTTCTCTGGTGCAGATACCATTGAAGAAGCTGAAACTAAAAGAAAGGAGGTTAAGGCCGTCTTAGAAAATGCCGGCTTCAACTTGCGAAAATGGACAGCGAACGCAGAAGAGCTTCTAAAGGAAATTCCAATCCGGGATCGAGAGGCATCGTTAGCAGTTCCTTCGGAAGGCTCAGACCGAATAAAAACGTTGGGCATTCATTGGCTTCCTAAAGCTGACAACTTTTGTTTTCGATACACGCCTCCAGATAACCCAGAGCCAACAAAACGGTTTGTGCTGTCTACAATTGTTCGACTGTTTGACCCCATAGGATGGATATCACCGTGTATTTTGAAGGCGAAACTCATCATGCAGCTTCTCTGGAAACGAAAATTATCTTGGGATGAGCCGATCGAGGATGAGGTGCTTGAAGGATGGAACTGCTTGTATATATAAAATACGGATTCCAAGGTGGGTTCAAACAGTTGGCATGAAGAACCGTGTAGAGTTGCACGGCTTTAGCGACGCGTCGTAGAAGGCGTACGGAGCAGCAGTTTACCTTCGGGCGGAAGATAGCCAAGGTATCGTCCATATGCACCTCATAATGTCGAAGTCCAAGGTCGCACCAGTACAACCGGTCAGTCTACTCCGCTTAGAGCTCTGCGGTGCTGTCATGGTAGCCAAATTGCTTCGCTACGTAGCACACACACCCGAGCTAAAAGATACCACGATGCACGCATGGACAGACTCTACAATAACATTGTCTTGGATTCTTGCACCGGCTTCACGATGGGAGACATTTATGAGGAATCGAGTAGGGGAGATCCAACGACTGACGGAGGTGCATATGTGGAAGCACGTCCCAACTAAACTCAATCCAGCCGATTTAACGTCCAGAGGTATGCTGCCATCGGCATTAGTTAATGAGACACTGTGGTGGAATGGACCGGATTTTCTACATTCGACTTGGATCTTCGAGTTGCCAGCGCAATCAACAAGTCTCACTACAGAGGAAGGCAAAAGAAAAATTCAAGTCCACTGTTCTGGATTGGTAGAAAATACTCTTATCCAACTGACTCATCGATCGTCGAATTTAACCCGACTGATCCGCGTAGCAGCCTGGTGTAAGCGCTTTGTCAACAACGCGAAGGCATACCGCTCCAACCGTCACGTCGGATCACTTTCACCGAACGAACTGGACAACGCTAGAAAAATAATTGCGCGCTGCGCTCAGCAAGAAATGTTCACTGAAGGCACGAGATCCAAAGGTATGGGATCCTTGAATCCATTCGTAGACGGAGAAGGAATTCTTCGAGTTGGCGGAAGGTTAAGTCATGCAAACATTCCCTATGACCAACAGCATCCTATAATTTTGGAACCCAGACATCATTTCACCAAACTTATTATTCGCGACTCTCATGAAAGGTCACTGCATGGAGGAATCCAACTTATGATGGTACATATACGACGAAAATATTGGGTATTCCAAATCAAACGAGCTGTAAAGAAACACATCAACAGCTGTACAACATGCTACAGATTTTGGAGTCAGACTTCACAACAGCTAATGGGAGAATTACCTGCACCCCGAGTCACGGTATCAAGACCTTTCTCCCACACAGGTATTGATTATGCAGGACCTATCGACATCCGGGCATGGAAGGGTCGAGGATCTAAATGCTACAAGGGGTACATAGCGGTGGTCGTTTGCCTAGCCACAAAAGCCATCCACTTAGAAGCTGTAAGTGATCTTACTACCCAAGCTTTCTTAGCGTCCTTTAGAAGATTTGCAGCACGACGAGGGGTCTGCGGACAAATCTATAGCGATTGCGGAACCAACTTCGTGGAAGCCGAGGCAGAACTACGCCGCCTAATGAAAAACGCCATCCAAGACTGGAAGGAGATAGCGGATATAATATCAGCAGAAGGAACCCAGTGGAACTTCATTCCTCCAGCTTCCCCCCATTTCGGAGGATTATGGGAAGCAGGGGTCAAGAGTGTCAAATACCACCTAAAACGGATTGTCGGAAATGGTACACTAACCTTTGAGGAGCTCGCCACGCTTTTGACGCAAATCGAAGCGTGTTTAAATTCGAGGCCTCTGTGCCCTCTAACCGAAAACCCCGATGACTTCGAACCGCTAACTCCTGCACACTTCTTGATAGGAGCGACGTTGTTCACCGTACCAGAGCCAGACATGTCCATAGGCAAACAAGGACACATCGACAGATGGAAAGCAGTTCAAGCGCATATGCAAACGTTCTGGAAGCAATGGCAAGGAGAATATTTAGCTCGCCTGCAGCAACGCCCAAAATGGTTGAAATCACAACCTCAACTTAAAGTAGGAGACCTAATTCTCTTAAAAGATGAACGACTTCCCCCGCAAAATGGAGTTTAGGCCGCATTCAAGAAACCTACCCAGGAACAGACAAAGTTACACGCGTCGTCAAAGTGAAGACGCAACAGGGAATTCTAAAACGAGCAATAACAAAACTCTGTCCGCTACCAACGAACGAACCCCAAACCGTCACAAATGCAACATGAATTCAACACATCCAGTAAACACAAAACATTTCATTCATCCATTCAAAAAAAAAAAAAAAAATCATACCACATTAACACATTTTCAAATCAACGGACGATAACTTGTTCACACCACTGTCATCAAACAAACACAATTAAAACCCACTCAGATCTAAATTCAAAATTACTCAACACTCACTCTCAACCAAACCCGTCCGTAACTGCAACCCAAACCACGTACACACTTTCATTTAGTCCACTCCCTCACACTTTCAACAACAACAAATACCACACATAAGAAAACACACAATCAATTCATCATACACACTCATCCAAACTCATTTCTTCAACACACCCAACTACTGAAGAACTCCATTCATCATTCACCACACACACACACACACGCATGCACATCATCGATGGACGCCAGCAAAAATACAACTCCAATATTTTTATTATTTTTTTTATACAAATGAATTACTACACATATACTATAAACTTACTCACCTGGATTACATTGGATTAAAACCTTTCAATTTAATAACAATTATCAACGATTTAACACACGCACCACCGAAACTAAACATAGACGTCACGACATAACATACGCCAAGAACAACTGCAGCAGGAGAGCTTACTAGCATCGCTATACAGTCATCGTATCTGACGTCAACACCAACTGAGCATTGTCTTCGCAACAACAACAACAACAACACGCAAACTGCAATCAGCGATCGTTACCCCCACATAACAGCGAGAAGATAAACAAAACAGAGAAGAAAAATAAAGTCACCTGCGCTTGCAAATGAACGGGATCATGTTGTTGATAGGCATTCTCTCGTAGATTTGTCCGTTACTGTTTCTTGTGTCACTGTTTATCGTTTACCATATACAATAATCTGTTGTTTCTTTTCATGTACCCAAACGCATGCATTGTACATATACCAACAAGTTAGACAGCAGACCGGCGAGAACTATATGGTCAAATAGTATGAAGACAGAAGAAGCAAGGGGCGTGCAAATTAAGAACGTAGTTCATCGTTGGGGGAGAATGTTGACGCTGACGTCACCATGGTCCAGATCTCTGTATCCACCCACGCACGGAGTAATTTCCCAAAAGGGAAATTATGTCAAATCGATGAATTGCTCCGAATGTCAACTTATATACATATGTACGATCCATATATAAAGAACAAACAAGAAACCGAATAAAAAGACAGAATTTGTAACGTTGAAAGAAAGTGGTTTTATTTGCAATCCAGTTAAAGTTGTACATATTTTCTTTCAGTTAGATTTAAAGTTACGTTTTCTTTGACCGTTTTTATTTTCTCTCCGTTCGAGACGAGAACAGACCTAAAGCCCAGACAGACATTATCGACATCGTCATGAAATGGAGGCGGTATCTCTACACGTTCACCGCCGACATTGAGAAGATGTACCGTCAGGTTCTGATAAAAATCCTATCGACCGGTACTATAAATTAATCTTTTGGCGACAACATCAACAACAGCCCTTAATGGTGTACAGACTCAACACAGTCACATTTGGTACTGCGTGTGCACCATATTTGGCGATAAAGACCTTAAAAAAGGCGGCCAAGGATGAGGCTCTGAAGTATCCAGTAGGGGCAAGCGTGGTCGAAAACGAAATGTATGTTGATGACCTCATAAGCGGGGCTGATACACTCCGCGAAGAACTGCAGAAGCAGGATGAGGTGCGTAAGCTTCTGCTATCTGCCGGTTTCAACCTCCGAAAATGGAATTGAAAGGGCATTTCTACACAACGTTCCCGAAGAAGACTGCGAAATTAAGTTTCATCTTCCTTTCAGGGGAGCACAGGTCAAAACCTTAGGGATCCAATGGGACCCAATACAAGATTTGTTTTTATTTCAGAACATGCAACACAACAACAACGAGGCTACCAAGAGGACCATGCTTTCAGTCATAGCCAAGATGTACGATCCACTAGGCTGGATATCACCGTGCATCATATTGGTAAAAGTGATAATGCAGAAGCTGTGGTGCAAGGGTACGGAATGGGACCAACCAATCCCACCAGAGTTAACAGATGAATGGGAAAGATTCTGCCAGGAGCTACCATGTATCCGGAATGTGAAAATCCCAAAGTGGATACACACGCACAAAGAGTGCAAGGCGGTAGAAATCCATGGGTACTGTGATGCTTCCACTAAGGCATACAGAGCTATTATTTACATAAGGGTTTTAGATAATAACGACGAAACCCACATGTATCTTCTAGTATCCAAAACCAAGGTGGCCCCACTAAAGCAAGTCAGTCTACCACGTCTTGAGCTCTGTGGTGCTGCCATCCTAGCTTCACTCATAGACTACACAACTCACATACTGCAAATACCAAATGCAAGGCTATTTGCCTGGTCTGACTCCACCATCACTGTTGTGAACAACATAATTTCCACGTAATCAGCAGTTTACTGTGCACATCAAAGGTGTCACATCACCGTCTGGGTGCTGGTCATCCAACACCTGTGCGACCAGACAGTAGAGTTATCTAATTTTATGTTTGTCATTTTCATTTTCTTTGTAAAAATTGTATATAAATAGTCTAGAATTAAAGCAATGAGTGATTCGTTGAAAATCCATAGAACAAGGTGTTTGATATTGTGAGACCCCCCACCAGAGGTAAGATTCACATCTCATAAAATTCATTTTGTTCATCGTAACATTTAGTCCTTCGAAGCCAACGAAAAGCGTTATCAGGGCTTTAACACTGATTATTAAAAATATAAAATTAAATAACAATACACCCATTTCAAAGCTGACCAGGGCTACAAACACTGGTAAATACAATATTAGTGAAAAGCGTTGCCAGGGCTAAAAACACTGGTAGTGAACCATTCTCAGTGCTAGTGATACTTGGAATCATCAATGGAGGATATCGACGTCTATATTATTGTTGCCAGGCAGAAGGCCTTAGCGAAAGAGCTAGAACAGGTTCAAACGAACTTTGGAAAAGACAGCGCTGTACGGAAAACTCAAAGATATAAAGAAGAACGAATTAAAAAAATTAAAGAAATTTGGACTGAATTTGAGAATAATCATGAAAAAATTCTTAATGTCGTAAAACCTGATACTCCCTATATTCAGAACAATACATTTCAATTAGTGAAAACAGTTTACGAACAGTTGAGAGCTAAATTGGAGAAAATTGATCCATCAGAGTTAGTATTAGCTGAATCAGATAAACAGAACCCCGCGCCATCCGGAAATGAATGTCAGCGACTCCGCCTAAGAAAGTTAGAGATAAAAATTGCGGCACTCATGAGGAGCATAGATTCCTTAGAACAAACATTCAAGAACTACTCTAAAGAAGTTCATGAGTATCAGCAAAAAATTCTACTTGATCAATGGAAAGTTTTAACGAAATTGCATGAAGAATTTCTGACCCATGCAACAAATGAAGATTACAAAACTTCATATCTAACGGAACACAGGTATGAAGGGGTTCAAGAAGACATAAATAACTGCCTATTTCAAATGGCTTCAAAAAAGTCAGAAATAATATTGGCTAAGGATTCGTCATCTAATCTAGAGGTTCGACTTCCTCAACTCAAAATCCCAATACTCAAAGGGAACTATTTAGAGTGGCAGTCTTTTTGTGATATTTTCACAACAATAATACACAACAAGGTAACGCTTGGTATCACTGAAAAGATGGAGTATTTGAAAACACATTTAGAAGGTGAACCACTCCAGCTAATCCAACATTTCACAATATCTAGTGAAAACTACCAGAGCGCATGGGAAACTCTTAAGAAACGTTACGACAACGAACGGAAAATCGTATCAGTGCACCTGGACAGGATGTTCAAGACAAGCCATCAGGGAGGCCAATCTACAGCAAGTCATTTAAAAGCAGTTCTAGATGCAAACAAAGAAGGGCTTGCGGCTCTCAAAAACATGGGATTTGAGACTTCTTCTTGGGGACCAATCATAGTTCACCTTGTTGTAAAAGCACTGGATCCAGAGAGCAGAAACCTGTTTGAGCAAGGCATAAAGAGCCCAAATAAGGTACCAACGCAAGAAGAACTCTTTGAGTTTCTCGCAAGAAGATACCAAGCATTAGAGGTATTGGGATCATCTCGGCAACGATCGCATAAGGACGAGAATAAGAACTCTGTGAGAAATTACCACATAGCAGCGAAGTCCAGTTGCATATTTTGCAAGAGCGATCACAACATCTACTCTTGCAGCAAATTTATGAATTGGACTCCAAGGGAAAGATGTGAGCAAGTCAAACAAGCCAAGATATGCATGAACTGTCTGAAACATGACAAGAAGATCACGTGCTCAAGTCTGCGAACATGTAAGCAATGTAATAAAAAGCATCATACACTGCTTCACCAAGAAAATTACGCTGGAAAACGGCAGAACGATTCGGGCTGTTCTGCCCCAATTCAATCACAGCCAGTTCAAAGTCATTACGGTCATCAAAGCCAAAGTGTGCTACTCGCCACAGCCATCGTTATTGGTACCAACGTTGATGGACATCGCAGGGAATTGAGGGCACTCATAGATCCAGGGTCCCAAGCAACACTCATTACAGAACAAGCTGCCCAGTCGCTACGCTTGCCGAAACAGAAGTTCTACGCAGAAATCAGTGGGTTAGGAGCAACGGATGCTGGCATAGCCCGCAGTAAAGTGGAAGTCTCAATCGAACCAAGATTCAAATCAGACTTCAAACTTTTAGTCTCAGCACTTGTGTTACCAAAACTTACCAAACTGATGCCCGATAGAAACAACATCAACAAGTTTGAGTTGATTAGGAATCTTGAATTAGCCGATCCAACATTTTTCATTCCTGGACCTATCGATATGATATTAGGAGCCGATGTGTATGGAGACATCATTCTCAATGGCATTAAGAAGGTTTCGAAGGTTCCCCGGTGGCTCAAAGGTCGCATTTAGGATGGTTCATCACAGGCCGTATATCATCAGAAGGCGAAAATGTGAAAGTCGTAGGGATGGTCGCTCAAACAACAATAGAAAACCAACTTAAGCGATTCTGGGAACTCGAAGAAATACCTGAAGAGAGTCATCTGACATAATTGGAGCTGGATTGCGAACGGCTTTACCAAAAAACCCACCATCGAGAACCCGACGGTAGATATACTGTAAGCATCCCTTTCAATCAGGAATTAATGCAAAAATACAGTCTGGGCACATCAAGAGATAGAGCTGTGGCTAGGTTACTCCAATTAGAAAAAAGATTTGCCACTGACCCACTGTTGAGATTAGAATATATGAAATTCATAAACGAATTCATGGAATTGGGTCATATGGTCGAGATTACAAAAATAAAACCCCAAGACAAAAACATTTATTATATGCCGCATCATGCAGTTCTAAAACCAGACAGCATTACTACAAAGTTACGTGTAGTGTTCGACGCATCATCAAAATCGTCAACCGGTGTCAGTCTCAACCAACTGATGCACTTTGGTCCAAGATTACAAGAAAACTTAACGACAATAATCATGCGCTGGCGAAGACACCGCTATGTTTTTACAGCGGACATCGAAAAGATGTATCGCCAAGTAAAATTAAGCACCCATCATCAAGATTATCAGCGTATAGTGTGGAGGAGTTCGACAAAGGAACCAATAAAGGATTACAAGCTGACCACAGTTACTTATGGTACAGCTTCAGCACCATATCTAGCTGTAAAAACTCTACACCAGTTGGCAATAGATGAGCAGCAGAATTATCCAACCGCGTCCAAACTAGTGAGGAGCGATTTCTATGTAGACGACCTAATGAGTGGAGGAGGCACGCTAAATGAGTGCAAGAAGATGCAACGTGAGTGAGAAAATGGGCAGCAAATCACAAAGAACTCTTACCGATAATTCATGATATAAACGGTCAAGGTAGCATCAACTTGGATAAGGAAGAAGTCATCAAAACTCAAGGGATTCATTGGAATCCAACGGCTGATACATTTCAATTTAAAGTAAATATCGATAAGGCAACAGCAAAGTTGGGAACCTCATCGAAACGTGGGACACTTTCCGAAATAGTACGTCTTTTTGACCCATTAGGATGGTTGGCTCCAATCACCATCACCGCAAAAATACTCATGCAGCAAATCTGGAAAGCGAAACTCTGTTGGGACGAACCACTAACAGCTGAATTACAACAATACTGGAATCAATTTAAATGTGAACTCCCAATTGCTGAAACTATTAAAATTCCAAGATGGACTGGCGAACTTAAGTCACAAAAAATTTAACTACACGGGTTTTTTGATGCTTCTGATGCAGCATATGCAGCAGTAATATACTCCAGAACTACACATCAGAATGGAACACACAAGATCACTTTGCTTACGTGTAAAACTAAAGTAGCACCCATTAAACACAAACTCAATTCCAAAGTTGGAATTATGCGGAGCCCACTTGTTGTCGAAATTAATGGCTGAAGTGAAGCGAGTAGTTGAGACTCCAGAAAAAAATGTCTATGCCTGGACGGATTCAACAATCGTGTTAGCTTGGAAAAAGAAGAGTTCGTTAAATGAAAAAGTATTTGTTTCTAACAGGATTGCCCAGATAATTACAAATATTCACCCAAGTTCGTGGAGACACATAAGATCGACAGAGAATCCTGCAGACTGTGCATCAAGAGGCGTAACACCAACTAAACTAAAACATCATTCTCTATGGTGGAGTGGACCTTTGTGGCTTGAAAAGGCCATTGAATATTGGCCAACAGAATCCGAGAAACATCAGCCTTCCGCAGCTGATTCCATGGACGCGACAGTCCCTTTAATTTCAACAGTAAAGAAAGACAACATCGTCGAACGATTTTCCTCGTATACAAAACTAATTAGAACGATTTCCTATTGTAAACGGTTTGCAATGAACTGTAAATATCAAGCAAACAAACAAACTGGAGACTTGACCACCTATGAACTTGAAGGTGCTCTAAAATCTATCATCCGTTTAATTCAACAAACCGAATTTTTAGAAGAAATCAGGTGCCTACAGAATGGACACAATCTTCACAAGAAAAGCAGACTCCTTGCCCTAACCGCACGCTTAGACAACGAGAATATTCTTGTGGTCGGGGGCAGACTTGACAACGCAAGTCTATCAGAAAAGGAGAAGCATCCTTACATAATACCACGCAACAACATATTCACCAAATTATTAGTTAAACACGTTCATGAGAAAACACTGCATGGAGGAATTCAGTTAACATTGGCAACGCTCCGTCAGTCATTCTGGATCCTTCAAGCTAAATCTGTGATTCGTTAAGTGATCTATAATTGCGTACGATGTCATCGCTTTAATGCAGCTACAAAGGGTCAAATTATGGGAATGCTGCCAACTCCGAGGGTAACGCCATCAAGACCATTTACACACACTAGTATTGATTACGCAGGCCCAATTCAGATACTCATTTCAAAAGGTAGAGGCAACCGATCGATAAAGGGCTACATTGCGGACTTTGTGTGTTTATCAACTAAGGCAATTCACCTGGAACTTGTCAGCGATCTCACATCAGAAGCATTTTTAGCGGCCGTTAGAAGATTCACGTCCAGAAGAGGATATTGCACACATTTCTACAGCGACTGCGGAACAACGTTTGTCGAACAAAGAGCTTCAAGAACTTTTTAAATCTGTAATCACTCAAGGCAATAAAGAAGCCGCAGAAAAGCTAGTTTTGGATGGCATACAGTGGCATTTCATTCCACACGCCGCACCACATTTCGGAGGCTTATGGGAAGCCGCAGTAAAAGCAATGAAGTTCCACTTAAAGAGAGTCATTGGGGATACTACTTTGACATTTGAAGAGATGTACACAGTTTTAACTCAAATCGAAGCCTGTCTAAATTCTCGTCCGTTGGTCACGATAAGCAATGACGTTGATGATAACCCAGTGCCTACACCTGGACATTTTTTTATCGGCTCAGAATTGAATGCAGTACCTAATCCAAGATTAGATCAGAAGCGAAGTTTTCGTTCACGATGGCTGCTAACTCAAAAGATCACTCAAGATTTTTGTCAGAGATGGTCTTCTGAATATTTGGTACAACTACAACAAAGAACAAAGTGGAAACAAGAAAAACCAAACATTTCTATTGGTGATATAGTGTTGATTAAGGATGACCGATTACCACCCACTAAATGGAACCTGGGGAAAGTAACTGAACTGCATCAAGGAAAGGATAAGAATGTCCGTGCAGTCACTGTCTACTGCAACAAGCGACACGCAAAAGACCAATAACGAATCTGAGTCCACTACCGATTGAAAGCAATGCAGAAGAAAGCACAGACAGCAGCGACGCAGGAATTGGAAAACTATCAGACAAGGCAGGCGTAATTAATAACTCAGCTATAACATCTTCCGTGGGACGCGCATGTTTTAAACCTATTCTTTTGATGTGTATCATAGCAATAGCGATAAGTCCAATAACCACTCAAGGAGCCACAGATAACTTTGATATAACTCCATTCGCGACAAATCCAGGCATATATTTTGAGGATATCGGTCGAGCGAATTTAGTAGTGAGTTCTTGGAAGACTGTAGTATTTTTTAACCTAACTAATTATTGGTTGGAATACAATGTGTACAAGAAATGTCTAAGACATATGAATGAAATTTGTTCCACCACCAATCTGACTCAATCGAATTCATGGCTATGCAACAATACATTGAATTTATTCGAAAATCAACTTCAACAAATAGAACTAAAGAATGAAGTATTGCTCCATGCCAACAACGATCCACAACGCAGAATCAGACGTTCACCCTTCGATTTCGTCGGAACTATCACAAATGAATTGTTCGGAATATTAGATCAACGCTTTGCTAATCATTACGAAGAAACAATAGACAAAATCGGAACCACTGAGCAACATCTGTTGAATTTAGTCAAAAATCAGACAACAATCATAGACTCTACACTAAACATTTTTAAAGAAGAACAGTCATCTTCACAAAGACAACTACAGACGTTGATGAATATGATTTCAAGGCTGGAAAATCAGAATAATAATGAGCATGCATTTCAATTATTCATCTCTACCGCCTTTCCAAGCATCCTTACAATGATTCACTACCATAATACACAAACCATACTACTCAACATAATACTGGCAACACATCACGGTCAAATACATCCTTTAATTTTGACCGTGCAGCAGTTTAAAATAGAATTATCTCGCATACATGACAGCATACCAAGGAATATGATGATACCTGGAGACCGACATCATGAGTAAGTAATTCAATTGTACAAGACTTTACAACCAAGAGCAAGAGTAACTGGGCGAAACATCATAATAGAACTAACATTACCTCTCCTCTACGGCGAAGAATTCAAAATGTACAAGATTCTTCCTGTCCCCACTTGGCATGATCAGAAGTTCACATATATTGTTCCATCAGCGGACTATCTAATAGTCAATATTTAGGGAGATCACTATTATCCATTAAGCGAAGGTCACTTCTCTTCATGTAAACAAAGGTCCTCAGATACATATTGGTGTGAAATGCAGCATCCAATATATACAGCAGGATCAAGTGTAAGCTCATGTGAAATAGAACTTCTGCGGCATACACAAAGGTTACCATCATCATGCGTCACTCGAACCGTGCAGCCACAATTTTACTGGGTAAAGATGCAGCACACTAATACATGGATATTTAGTGCGCCTTATGAAATCAAAATAGACATCGCCTGTGGTTCGACAATAAACCTTGCTAAACTGAAGGAGACTGGGATTCTGAAACTTCAACCAAACTGCAGAATACACCAATCAACTATGATCCTTTTCGGGAAGCAAACCATAACAACAAGACTGAATTCTTCGTACCTTCCCATTCAAAACATTTCGGAGCAGCTAATTAACTTCAACTATAAAAAAGAAGAAGATCCTGTTTTGGCATCACGCATCTCTAATCAAATCGTGAAGGTTCAGCACGATATTGGTCTCCAAAGGAACCAGGAGGTACTATTAAAAGAGATTAGGAATTACTAAATTCACCAACATTCATTGACCGGAGGCGTAGTGTTTCTACTAATTACTTCAGTGGTCATCATAGTAATCAAAAGACTACGGTCGAGGTCAGCAATAACCATCCAATTGAAGCAGCAGCCCGAACCAGCACCTCGAGAACTAACCAGAAGACGCTCATCAGTGAATCAGGCTGAACAACCAACAATGTTTGCGGATGAACAATTCAGGGTGTAGGCAACAAGTCGTGGCGCCAACATGTTGTGAACAACATAATTTCCATGTAATCAGCAGTTTACTGTGCACATCAAAGGTGTCATATCACCGTCTGGGTGCTGGTCATCCAACACCTGTGCGACCAGACAGTAGAGTTATCTAATTTTATGTTTGTCATTTTCATTTTCTTTGTAAAAATTGTATATAAATAGTCTAGAATTAAAGCAATGAGTGATTCGTTGAAAATCCAAAGAACAAGGTGTTTGATATTGTGAGACCCCCCACCAGAGGTAAGGCTCACATCTCATAAAATTCATTTTGTTCATCGTAACAATCACTCTAGCATGGATCCGTGCGCCACCCACCAGATGGTGGGTGGCGCAGAGATCTAACGCCTCACGAATCCTAACATATGGAGACACGTACGGACTCAACACAATCCAGATGAACTGTCTTCCCGGGGGGTTTCGCCGGCAACGATAGCGTCCCAAGTCTTATGGTGGGAAGGTCCCTCATTTCTGTGGACGGAATGGAACTTTGTTGTACCAGAGCAACCAACACTATAGGAGCCAGAAGAGGAACGACGTACAATCAAAACATTCTGCACAACTAGTCGTCAAGATATGTTAATTAGCAGCACGATTAACAAATTTTCGAGACTCTCTAAGGTAATTTGGGTTTTAGCTTTTGTCAACGATTCTTAAGGAACTGCAAGGTCGATGCGAGTTCCAGGAAATTAGGTATACTGGACCCTGATGAACTCCAAGCAGCAACACAAATGGCGATCAAAGCGGTGCAAAGCGATATGTTCCCTACCGAGATAAAGCAGTTTAAAAACAAATTCGCAATTCATCGACGGGAAGGGTATTCTACGAATTGGAGGCAGATTGCAACATTCTAACCTGCCCTACACACAGCAACACCCAATTATTTTAAAGTCTAGTCACCATTTTACCCAGCTAATAATAGCAGACGCACACAAGCAGACACACCATGGCAGCATTCAACAGATGCTCGCATACATTCGCACAGCTTATTGGGTGCTGCAGCTCAAACGCAGAGGGGTAAAACTATGCAGCAATTAATGGGAAGACTACCCGCCCCCCGAGTAAGTATGGCAAGACCCTTTTCTAACACTGGGGTCGATTATGCAGGACCGGTTGACATAAAAACATGGAAGGGCGGAGGAGCCAAAACCTTTAAAGGCTACTTTGCAATTTTCATTCGTTTAGCCACAAAAGCCATACACTTGGAACTAGTGTCGGATCTAACAACCCATGCGTACTAACAACCCAGATGTACAGTGATAATGGAACAAACTTTGTTGGAGCAAACTCTGAATTAAATCGAATGCTGAAGCAAGCTCAGCATGATTGCAACAAAGTTGCTGACGTTTTAGCCACTCAAGGCACAAACTGGAGTTTTATTCCTCCTGCTTCTCCTCACTTCGGGAGACTTTGGGAAGCGGGTGTCAAGTCAGTAAAGCGCCATCTAACAAGGACCGTAGGGAAAGAGAAATTAACCTTCGAGGAATTTAACACACTTCTTAGACAGGTAGAAGCTTGTTTGAATTCCAAGCCTTTATGTCCTCTCTCCAATAACCCAGACGAGCTAAACATTCTAACACCGGCACACTTTCTAATAGGCGAGGCACTAAAAATTATCCCTCAAGGCGATTTATCGGCGGAAACTGTAAATTATTTACACCGGTGGAATAGAACCCTAAGTTTAGTCGAACTATTCTGACGCAGATGGAGTCAGGAGTACCTGTCGAGCCTCCAACAATGTCCTAAGTGGACAAAGGCAGAGGCTATACCCAACGTAGGTGAATTGGTCTTAATAAAGGATGTTCGGTTACCTCCGTCACAATGGATGCTCGCAAGAATCACGGAGATTCATCAAGGCAAGGATAACTTAACGCTAGTAGTCACACTTGTAGACTAAATATAACTCGACAGTTATTTCAATGCTAGTTTATTGGCTCTTTAGCTGCGTTGGGAAGTCTGGCTCCGTTGACGATCGATGAAATACAATACCTTCTACAGTCTCCGCTGCAGACTTATATACGTTTCGTATATAGCGTTACAACTCGGCCATCCTTTCCTCGATCTCGCCCTCGAGATCAGAGCTGTCACTTTCGCTGGTGTTGTCGGGAATATCCGCTTCCTTTGGTTCCGCTGCATATTGAGGATATCTTCCACGACGTATCTGTCATTCGGTAACGTTTTTGTGACCACGTATGGACCGCGGTAGGGTGGCACCAGCTTCCTCGAATCCCCTGTCGTTGCCGGCTCCTTCTCGCTTAGTACAAGGTCCCCCGGTTCATACTGCGTCGGTGGCCTATGATTTGCATCAAATGACGCTTTCTGACGTAACTGTTTGTCCTCTGGTTGAAGGTTTTCGACCTTCACCTCAGTTTCAGTGGCGGAAATATCATCTGCTTCATCTGTCGCAACTTCTGTCACTGAATCTTTCGCTGCAACTTCTACCATCGTACTCTCATCGTCACCATCCTCTTCCTCATCATCGTCATCTTCAGTTGTCTCCTGCTTTTCCTCATCTTTCTCGTCATTCTCTTTGGTTTTAGGTCTCTTTGCACGTCGTTTCTTCTTCAATCGCTTCGCACGCTTCCTAGCCATCTTAGCTTCAGCTGCCAGCCGATTTTTCTCCAACTTTGACTGATACTCGTCGTCTAGTTGCTCCCGCATGTTCTTGGCTTGAATGCATTTCTGGAGTGCATACTCCTTCCGCCGTAGATGTCGGTAGACCTGAAATTCTCCAGATCCAGCACCAGCACTTGAACCCATTACGTTGCGCACGAACGATGGTACGATTTGCATGTAATTCTTTTCTTTGGGAGGTTCGGGAATGATGATTGGTTTCCCTGGATTTTTCATAAGTTTCTCCAGCGCTGCAGGTCAGTGGCGCTTTTAATAACAGGTCGCTTCTTTTTCTCTCCGCCATCTTCTTCCTCACACCGCCTCCAGTAACTCCTTCTATCCGCTTTCAGTGCTCTGGCTGTCTCTGACATGCAGTCCGTAATAGAGAGACAATTGGACGACTTCACCAATTTGACCTGGGGTTGGTCCAACAGCTTACGTCCGATCAACATCTCGTATGGTTGGCTCGATGACCTCCGAACAACAAAAAAATCCACGACCAGCTTTCACTAGGAAAGTCAATGACCGCAGTCTACAGCATACATCGAACAGTTGTGCTCAAAGGGCGTATGTACCCGTGATTGTTTTTGTTGCTCCTCTTTACTCTCTTTCGCTGGTCTTCACCTACACTGCACCAAAAGCAATGTTCACTGCTACGAAGACGAGCCCGTTGCTTATTCTCCACTAGAGTAAAAAAAAACAGCCCAAGTTATATTGTTATCCCACTTATATTGTTATCCCACTTCGTAGACTAAATAAAACTCGACAGTTATTTCAATGTTAGTTTATTAGCTCTTTAGCTGCGTTGGGAGTTCTGGCTCCGTTGACGATCGATACAATACAATACCTTCTGCAGTCTTCGCCGCAGACTTATATACGGTTCGTATATAGCGTTACACACTTAAAACCAGGAACGGAATCACCAAACGCCCCATAACCAGAATATGTCATCTACCATCTAATTAGCAAGTGAAAACAGTGCCATAATATAACGACACAACAAATATTTAGCTAATTAATTAACCTAGAATAAAACAGTCATTCCATTCAACACAACACCAATTTACTCATACAACACTTCAAAAATTACAGCATTGAATCATTCATCATTAGCAATATTGCCGTCGGCATTTCGTCAAAATTGCATAATGCCGTCGGCAAACACCTTATCAACACACCACAAACACCCAATGAAAATGAAAATAAAAAACCTTAAAATTAATCAACAATTTATTAATTTAATAAAACATTTTCTATACATAATCATAATATACAACAAAATTTAGGAACCATGAAAACAACCCTTATCTACATGATACAGTCCACTCTCATCAAATACAAAAATAAATTGCACCGAAAACTTTTCGCAACACTGTTTACTTTATGCACACCACACAAAATGAACAAAATACGGTAACATACATTCACACACACATACCCCGGTGACAACAACGACCCGAGAGAAGATGTCAAATTCTATACCAATAAAGTACATAAAGGTTAACATGAATTTCATTACATATAAATACGATTTGAAATGAATTAAGAAACTTACTGGTTTATAGCGTGGATGAATACGGGTGTTTTTATATAAGCGGCTCCAAGTGGTTCTTTTTTTTTAACGGACACATAAATTTTCAGGTTTTCTGTTCTTTGTCAAACAGTTCCTACACTGTAGTTTTTCATGCGAAAACAAACTGCTTTACCTTTCTCCAAATGTCGGGTGCCTTGTTTAGAGCTATTAAAAATTGTGCACTCTGACGTTGTAGGTCCATTTAGGACGGAATCATCGGGACGTGCGAAATGTTTTGTGACCTTTATAGACAACAGTTCAAGTTGGTCCGAAGTGTATTTCCTGAGACAGAAGAGCGGTGTATTCGACGCATTTAAACCCTATCAGAACCTTGTAGAAAGGTAGACTGGGATAAAAATAAAATATTTGCAGTCGGACAACGGACGTATTGCAATTTAGAGTTCGACAAATATGTATCTAACCGATCAAGGAATAGAGAGAATTCTGACGATTCCTCGCACTCCACAACAAAACGGAATTGCGGAGGGCATGAACCGAACTCTCCTGGACATGGGAAGGTGTTTGTTGCTGCAATCTGGCTTGAGTGCGTCGTTTTGGTCTGAAGCTATTGCTACTGCTTGTCATATTCGCAATCGGTGCCCTACAAGCAGTTTAGGCGGTAAGATTCCCTATGAAAAGTGGATTGGAGATCTCCTAAAAGTACATTACCTCCAAACATTTGGTTGCAAAGTGCTTGTTCTGGACAAGGATCCTAACAAAGACAAGTTTGCACAAAGATCTGTTGAAGGAATATTTGAAAAAGGAAACCCGAAGAGGAACTCAGACGAGCTCCGGGAAGGCCTAAGTTGATGCGGACGGGCAGTAGAGGGCGACCGAGAAAGTTGTTTCGAGTTACACGTTCTACTGTAGCTCAATATAATATATAATAATAGAATGAGTCCCCGACACCAGTCGATGCCCATGGAAGTGATTCAGAGCTTGAGGATGAAGTTTTCGCTGGTGTGGCAGAAATCAGCACGAAAGATGCCCTGATGAGCGATGCATGTGAGGAGTGGAAGGACGCAATGGAGGCAGAGGTGATGAGCCTTATTAAAAACGAAACTTGGTAGATTGTTAAGAAAAACTCCCGTTCAAACGTTGTTGGATGTCGTTGGGTGCTTACAAAGAAGCACAGCGTTGATTGAAAAGTTGAGAAACGTAAAGCTCGGATAGTTGCTAAAGGATATAGCCAAAAATTTGGCGTCAATTACCATCAGACTTTCGCACCCGTGGCGAGGCTGGAAACGCTGCGGTTATTTTTGGCTCTTGCAGTTCAGTTTGGATTGAAGGTATGGCAGTTTGACGTGGTGACGGCATATTTGAATGGAGTATTGGATGCAGAAATTTTCATGAGAATTCCTGAGATGTTGAACGAGATGCTGGAGAGGATAATTACGAAACAAGGTGAACATTCGAAATTTGGACATCAAGCAGGTAATATGCTAAGGAACATACGTGATGGTGGCAATACATGCAAGTTGCAGAAAGCTCTCTATGGACTACGTCAATCCGGACGACAGTGGTACGTAGGTTGGGGCTTAAGTCTCACAAAGAATGAGCCGTGTCTATTTTATAAATGTTGTGGAAATAGTTTCGTGTTTGTTCTGGTTTACGTTGATGATATATTGGTTGCATCAAATAATAAAAACCAAATCATAAATCTGCGCGACAGTCTGTTGGAGGAGTTTGAGGTAAAGGATCTTGGCCCTGCTAAATATTGTCTTACACTGGAAATAAATCAAAGTGAAAGAAAAATCGAGCTTTCGCAAACTGGATATATAATGGGACTACTCAAACACTTCAGGATGGACAAATGTAATCCAGTGTCAACACCTTCGGAAGTGAATATGCGTTTCGATAATGTTGGTAATAGAGGACCACAGGAAAACTGTCCATATCGCGAATTAATTGGTGCCCTTATGTATTTGTCGGTGGCAACACGTCCAGACATTGCAAACACCGTTTCAAGGTTAGCACAATTTACAACTAAGCCGAATAAGGCACACGGGCTTGCTGCGAAACGAGTTTTAAGATATCTCGCTGGAAGTACACATTTTGGATTGCTGTACACAAAGACAGATGAGCTGCTTATTGGATATACGGATGCTGGGGTGGCTGTACTGTAGATCGTCGTTCTTACACAGGGTACGTATTCTTACTTGGTGGCGCTGCAATATCATGGAAATCACAAAAGCAGCGGACTGCCGGAGGCGGCGAAGGAGGCTATATACTTGCATAGCATTCTATGTGAGCTCGAGTTACGTGAGTGGGCCGATATAGTTATTTTTGCTGACAATCGAGGAGCTCAATGTTTCGCAAGCAATCCAGTTTTTCATGCGCGCACGAAACATATAGATATTAAGCATGTTCCAGACACTGTGACGTCAAAAGCCAAAAGGGTCTCACATGGGAGACACCTTGATATCAACAACGCCTCCACAAACGTCAAGTAAATCATGTACAAATTATATATAAATGTTGTATATAAAAAAAAGATTTTGTGTGAAGAAAAACATTCCAGTTTTTATAACGTTGTTTAATTCATTCTTACGCTAATTTTCATTTGCAGTATATTACAGTCCATTTTTACATCGAAAGTAAACGTTCATAGCCGAACATTTGGTCACTACGAGCCGGATTAAAAAAAAAAAAATTTTCTTTTGATCGACAGTCAATACATAGCGTGTGTGTTTTCTGCCGCGTAAAAAATCTAGACAATTTAATCGAGTTTAATTGAATTTTAAATTTAAATTAAAACTTTTTCTACACCACACGTGTGCATAAAAAAAAATAAAAAAAATCAATCGTGTGCTGCTGTGTGGTGTACATTTGGATCCGGATCTGGAAATTCCCGAAAACCTGAGGGCGAAACTTGGAACCCCTTTCTCAACTGGAGCACCGCGCTTTCACAAGTAAGTGACTTCTTATTTTTTTTCTTTGTTCCTGTTTCTGCAATAAAGAGCAATAAATTTATACCAATATAATGGCAACATATTTGGCACATACGCTGAAGCAATTGGAAAAAGACATCTTCAGTTTTTCCAAAACAGGTTCTGCTAGGCGAATAGCCAATTATCTCTCTGGTCGATTGTCTGCTTTCGAAAACACAATGGAAGCAGCAACCGGACGACTCGAAACGGCTCTGGAGTCTTTAGCAGAGAAGGAGTTAGGGGAAGTCGAGACTCGCTTCGAACAAATCCGAGAGCTCTACTTCGAACATCGTTGCGACTTATTGGACGCGATGGATAAAGTGCAGCCAACTGAAAAGAAAGTAGAAGGGGATCATTTAGAATCCAAGGAAACTAGAAAGGTAGACATTCGGTTACCCAAGATCAATTTACCTGTTTTCGCTGGGAGTTATGAGTCATGGCGAGCCTTTCATGACTTATTCGTCTCGTTAATTCACCATAATTCGGCACTCTCTGAGATACAAAAAAATGCACTACTTGAAAACAAGTGTGTCAGGGGAAGCGGAGAAACTTTTGGCCCACCTGGAAATTGACAACGGCAACTACCACAAGGCATGGGAGATCTTAACAGACCGTTATGATCACCAACGATTCCTAGTGAACATGCAATTGAAATGTCTCTTCAATCAGCCTTCAGTAGCCCAAGAGCGATCCGAGTCTATCAAGGAATTGCTCGATATATCTTTACTTATTCCTTTAGAGCCTTGCTTGACTCGGGTTCTCAAGCGAGTTTTATAACAGAGTCAGCTGTCCAACTACTACGTTTAAGGCCAAGATCCACTCACGTTGAGGTATTCGGGTAGTCAGCAGTGGCACTTGTCAGAGGGTTGTTGACATCGTGCTTACGTCACATCATTCAGCCTTCGAGACATCAACGAAGGCTTTTATCTTTAAGTCGCTGTCTGGCCATCTTCCGGACCGGACACTCCCCGTTGCTCATTGGTTTAGCAGACCCATCTTTCAACAAGTCAGCAAAGGTTGATCATCTTTTGGGAAGCGATGTTCTTGCCGAGATTTTGCTACGCGAGCTGAGAAGACCAAAGCAGGAGGACCATCCAGTAGCGCAAAAAACCAGATTAGGCTGGATTTTATTTGGAAAGGCTGTAGTTCAGGCTCAACCCATTCGAAGTTTCTTCCAAACAACAGATGTCGACGCTCAACTTCGCAAGTTTTGGGAACAGGAAGAAGCTCTATTTGAATGGTAAGAAACTTCCGAGTATGTGAGACGTACTGTAGATGGGCGATACCAGGTGGTTCTTCCCTTTAAGGGAACTGCCTATCCAGTCTTAGGCAGATCACAGGAAGCTGCTCTACAACGCTTCAGGAGTTTGGAGAAACGTCTCAGCGCTAATCCTCAGCTACATGAGCAATATTCCGCGTGCCTGAAAGAATACAGAGACTTAGAAATATGAGCGAGGTAAAACAAGAAGACGTACCCAAATTAGATCATTATTTCCTACCCCACCACGCAGTCATTAAGGAGGCTAGTTCTACAAAAAGACTCAGAGTTGTGTTCGATGCATCCTTCAGAAGGTCGAATGGAGTCTCATTGAACGACCAGCTGATGATAGGACCCTCACTTCAACACAATGTGACTGACATTATCCTCCGGTGGAGACTCTACCAGCACACCTTTACGGCTGACATCGAAAAGATGTACCGTCAAATCTGGGTCAGCGATCGGGATTCCTATTTTCAACTGGTCATCTGGCATAAGGATCCATCAGAGGAACTCAAGGTCTACCGCCTTAAGACTGTGACCTTTGAAACGGCTTCGGCCCCGTATCTGGGCATTCGAACAGTGAAGGAGCTAGCAGAAGAGTCCTGTCATCGATACCCGTTAGCAGCTCGAATGATAGATGGCGAAATGTATGTCGACGCCCTTATCTCCGGCGCAGACACCTTGGAAGAAGCCAAAAATAAAATAAGGGAAGTTAGACCAACTCTCCAATCAGCAGGATTTAACTTACGGAAGTGGACATCCAACAGGAAGGAACTTCTCCAAGGCATTCCCGAAAAGGATTGTGAATCTTCGCTTGCAGTACCTGCAGAAGGTTCGGATCAAGTCAGAACGCTAGGTATTCCTTGGCTTCCTGCCACCGACGTCTTCCGCTTCCAGTATATTCCCTCAAGCAATCCACTACCAACGAAGAGATTCGTACTTTCGGCAATTGCACGCCTCTTCGACCCGTTAGGCTGGATTTCGCCATGCATAATTAAAGCGAAATGTTTTATGCAGCTTCTTTGAATCCGAAAGATGTCTTGGGACGAGCCCGTCGAAACCGCTATTTTAGAAGAATGGGACACTTTTTATAAAGATTTACAAAATATTGTATTAATAATTTAGGGGTGCCAAGGTGGGTACACACACTAGGTAGGTCACAGTGCATAGAACTCCATGGTTTCAGCGACGCTTCGGAAAAGGCTTATGGAGCAGCCGTATATCTCAGGGTTGGGGACAAGGATCACAAGGCCCATATGCACTTGCTAATCTCCAAGTCCAAGGTGGCACTGGTAAAGCCAGTGAGTCTGCCAAGGTTAGAGCTATGTGGATCTGTTCTTGCAGCGAAACTTCTACATTATGTCGGTCAAATCCGTCAAGATGTACGCATGGACGGATTCCACCATCGCCCTCTGCTGAATCTCTGCATCACCTTCCAAGTGGGAAACGTTCGTCCGGAACAGAGTAGGAGAAATTCACGGCTCACCGATACCAAGATATGGAGGCACATACCGACTCAAGACAATCCAGCGGACTTGGTTTTTAGAGGTATGGAGCCATCGGCACTTTTAAAGGCAACGTTGTGGTGGAACAGGCCCTCATATCTGCACCAAAAGTGGGAGTTCGAGCTTCCGAAACAGCCTTCTAGTCTCGTCACTAGCGAAGGAAGTAGACTGGTACATGACTTAGTAGAAGGCCAGATACACCAGCTTCTTCACCGAACGTCGAACTTTAGGCGACGAGGATCGTTGGCTACTGCAAGCGTTTCATCAGTAATTTGCCAAGTGATCCTCAACGAATTGCTGGACCTCTAAGCCCGAAGGAGCTTGAAGCCGCTGCAAAGGTACTCGTTTGCTGAAATGAACCCAATATGATATGTTTCCCGGAGGGCTATCCAAGTCAAAGGGATTGGCATCCTTAAATCCATTCATAGACGGAGAAGGCATCATAAGTGTAGGCGGCAGACTAAACAACGCAGCCCTCTCGTTCGATCAACAGCACCCCATCATACTAGGACCGAGGCACCATTTCACAACCCTAGTCATCCGAAACGCCCATGAAAATACGCTACACGGAGGGATCCAGCTGATGATTGCGTATACCAGAAGTAAGTACTGGATCATACAGACCAGGAGAACCGTCAAAAAATATTTAAATACCTGCGTCATTTGTCACCGGTACCGAAAGAGGGTAGACCACCAATTAATGGGAAACCTACCATCTCCTAGGATGACAGTTTCTAGGCCGTTCGCCCATACAGGGGTCGACTATGCGGGACCGATCACCATTCGGTCTTGGATAGGTCGCGAAGCCAAATGTTTTAAGGGATACCTGGCAATATTTGTCTGCCTCGCCACCAAAGCAATGCATTTGGAAGCAGTCACAGACCTTACCACCCAAGCTTTCTTAGCTGCCTTCCGGCGTTTTGCTGCTCGACGAGGTGTCTGTGGTCAGGTCTACAGTGACTGCGGAACAAACTTCATTGGAGCTGAAGCTGAACTGCATCGGCTATTAAAGGAAGCCGGACACAACTGGAAGGAAGCTGCTGAGGTTCTGGCGACACAAGGAACTAAGTGGAATTTCATTCCCCATGCTTCTCCTCACTTCGGAGGATTGTGGGAAGCAGGAGTGAAGAGTGTCAAACACCACGGATCAAACGGATCGTCGGCAACGAGACACATACATACGAGGAGCTCGCCATGCTACTCCCACAAATTGAGGCGTGCCTTAATTCGGGGCCTCTGTGTCCACTAACGGCAAATCCAGACGACTTCCAAGCACTCACCCCAGCTCACTTCTTAATAGGCAAAGCAATATTCACCGTTCCAGAACCAGATCTGACCACAGGCAAGCAAGGTTACATCGATCGGTGGAAGATCATCCAAATGCATCTTCAGACATTCTGGAAACATTGGCACCAGGAATATCTGGCCCGCTTACAACAGCGACCGAAATGGTTGAAACCTCAAAAGCAACTCGAAATAGGCGATTTGGCACTCATCAAGGATGATCGGCTACCTCCGGCAAGGTGGAGCTTAGGACGCATCACAGAGAGCTACCCCGGCAAGGATGACATAATACGCGTCGTCAAGGTAAGAACGCGACAAGGAGAGTACAAGCGACCAATAACGAAACTATGTCCACTACCGATCAACGAAAGCGAATCAATCAACGAAGGCGACACAAAACAAATTACCCAACCAATCAATTTAAAACAAATTTAATACTTAAAATACCTAATGAATTTAAAATCAGCACACCGCGAAATGGTACACGGCAACACTATTCGCTACAACACTCAAGGCACCGTACACTTAGTGAGAGCAATCAATCATCCAATATCACACTCAAGAAAACACACAATTCATTCTTTCAAACACACACGCACACACACTTCGCGTAAATCAATGACACTTACTCGTCTCTCGCTCGCGATTCATTACCATACATACACACACACACACACACACGTCGCACAAATAAGTTGACACTCATTCTCGTGTCTCACGCTCGATTCCATTCATACACACACATTCCCACAAGCCAAATAAACAAACAAATACTAAAATTCAATACACAATAAGTGAAATTTAATGAATTTGTAATTAATAAACACTACTCACCTGGATTAAATCTACGGGGCGGGTTTCCATTATGCGCACTGAGCAAAAATTTTTGTTTTTTTTTCTGGCTTAAAATGGCCTAAAAAACATAAATATAATATTTTTTTCTTGAGGAAATGAAAAAATTTGTTCGCATGCTTTTCGTTTGTCTATAGTTGAGAACAGTGTTGCCAGTTTAAGTGAAAATCACCTGGCGTTTTCAACGAAGTTACAAAGTTGAATAAGTGTATACCAAAAACTGTCAGGCAGGCGCCTGTAAGAAAGTCTGGTGTATTTAAAGTATGGGGTGGGTGGCTCGCTTCGCTCGCTAACAGGATTTTAACCCTTTTTTCCGCAGGGTTTAGCCGCTCACGCGACTTTGTCGCTCCGCTAAGGGTATATCAACAACTGTCAGGCAGACGCCTGGAGCTAAAGTTTAATTATATTTACTCTGGGGTATTTAGCAGTATAATATTTTCAGTCAGTAAAAAAAAAAGAAAATAGGTATCAAAAAAGACAAAATTAACTTTAAATTATTTTAACTTTGGGACATATGTCAATACCTATAATACTTTCCAACATTCACTGCATTCACCACCCCACCCATCCCCCTCTTCAGCGACAGAAATCACTTAGCACAAGCGTTATGCGTAAATGCACTTTTCTGTGAAAATTGAAAACTTTAAAAGTAAAAAAAAAAAGGAAAAAAAAGTTTCCTCAGAAAAATTCTTTTACAGTACATCTTAGAATAAGTCAATTTAAACAAAAAAATAAAAAAAAAAAAAAAAATTTGCTTAGTGCGCATAATGGAAACCTCAGCCAAATCTACACATTAAAATTAAACAAAATTAACTTTACCAACCAAATCATCAACCGACAATCGACTGCTTCGGTGGTAAACAATGAACCACAGTCGGCAAAAGAGAAGAGAGCACGCACCCATGGATATCGGGATCGTGCGTAGAATAGCTGCTACGTTCATTGTCCTCTGTCATTCTCGTTCGTTTTATGTTTTGTTGTTGTGTTCAATGCATGTTGAAGAAATTTATCAATACGTTTTCTCTTTGCATGGACAAATGACGAGCGGTATAGTTAGAAGAGGGTTGCCAACATTCTTTATCGCAGTATACGATAGCAAACAACTAAATTACTGAAGAATTATGATGTCGGTGAGGACCGGCTCTACTTGTGAACTTCGTTCACGGGGGAGAATGTTCCCGACACTGTGACGTCATCAGGCAAAAGGGCCTCACATGGGACACACCTTGATGTCAACAACGCCCCCACAAACGTCAAGCAAATCATGTACAAATTATATATAAATAAAAAAAAGATTTTGTGTGAAGAAATACATTCCAGTTTTTATAACGTTGAAAGGATGCGGTGTTTAATTCGTTCTTACGCTAATTTTCATTTGCAGTATATTACAGTCCATTTTTATACCGAAAGTAAACGTTCATAGCCGAACAAGCATAATTTTGTTCTGAGAATCGATTACCAATAAAATGTTTGTGCTGAAACATGTGCCGACGGAACGAATGATTGCTGATGTGCCCGGTGAAGAGACTTCGTCACTCTTCCCCGGGCAACACAGGAACGATGCTTTGAAGGAATGGGTCTTAGAGCGCGTGAGGACTTTACTTGTGACGTGAGATCGTCCATCTATTTGGCAACCCACACGTCGTTTGCAGTTTACATTCAAAAGTTGGCAACGCTATACTATTTGACAAGCTGTTATCACTTTGACATTTATTTTATGAATTCTTTACCACATGTCTGTATTAACCTACAAAGAATTTCATTTGGATTTTCACCGTCTTCCTGTAAGGTCAAATATACCATTAATTTTACTGAATAATTACTGCGCTTTTGTTCTTCCTTCATTAATAAGATGATATCAGGACGGCGTGTCCTGATATTTTGCTTTTGATAAAAGAGACCAGAAAAATCTTCTGTTCAGGTGTTGCTAATGACATAGCATTATCAACGTTTGAAATGAATTGAAAGAAGAACTAATGTTGGGTTGCTGTCGAATGGCGTTATTAGCTTAAAAAGGAGTTCTAAACTCATTTGTGGCGTTTGATAATGATTACTCTTATTCAAATAGAAATGGTTTCCAGACATTGGATCTGGTGCTAAGAAGCTTTTGTCGTTTGGGATTTCTCAGTTTTAATGGTTGGTAATTGGCAATCGTTTTTTTCTATTTCAATATTATTCTCCCTGAGCTTGGGAACAGCTCCTGTTTCTATCTTATTGTCCCTAATTTTCTTTTTGGCTTCTTCTACTGAGGATAGTAACTGTGCCTTTACCTTACCATCTTCTTCAATCATGTGCAAAAAAATGCCTCTTCTATGAGTTCTATTTTCACAGAAAACCAAATATTCCTTTTTGTACACTGATTTTAAAATTATCAACTATTTGTGATAAGCTTAATTCTATTACCTGCCCGCTTTCGCTGCGTATGCATTTGAATTTTCTCCGTTAATCTTCCTCCTTGGATCCAAATTCTAATCTATCGGATTCTGCCACTATATATTTTTTTTTTCTTTTACGATGGTTACGAGTATACTATTTTATTAATAAACCTTCTTATTAATTTTCTTTGTAAGCGCAATTTTTTAATAGTTTACAGGTTTTTATATACTTTGTTTTAATGTGTAAGTTAGGCTTTCATGCAAAAATTACAATTTATTTATATCATACTATATAACAATAATTTACTATCTAAAACTTACAACATTGATGCTATTATTTTCATTTTTGTTGATGCCGCTACTATAGCTGTTCTCGTTGATATACTAGTTGTTCTGGCTTAGTTGCTTGATATGATATTGTTGTCGTCTTTTTGTTGTTGCTCTTGTAATTTTCTCGTTGCTATAGTTGTTCTGGCTTAGCTGCTTGATGTGATATTGTTATTGTTGTCGTCTTTTTGTTATCATTATTGTTTTATTTTTTTTGTTGCTCTTGTAAGTTTCTCGTTGGCTAAGTTGCTTTCTGATTTCAGAGTCCATATGCGCACTGCAACATTAGCAACAGTCATTCCCATATCACTTTTATTGTTTGCACTCTTTACGATATAAGTATAAGTATATGTATGTATATCGATATATTCCACTTTTCCTCACTGAATTCTTGCGTGTATTGCCGAATAACTTTAAAATGACTTTTACACGATCTTTACAAAACACGATGAAAGAGATACACCATGCGTGCGTTGCCGAATAGCTTTGACAATGATTCGAGAAATTTGAATCGTTATCTCGACTTTTACACGATATTTACCACTGTGTTTTTTTTCGAATAATTAATGATAAACCTAGAGAAATTTAGAGTTTATCTCGAAACACAAATTTTACCGCTGCCACCAAATTGATATGCGCGCCGATGTAAATGAGCGGAGAGAATTTCCAAATGCAATAAAATATAAACTGTTTTTAATTAAGTATCTTTATTTCGGAATATAAGAGACCCGTAAGCGCGTGGATTATTGACTAAACTTAAAATCTAATTCCGATGAGGGAGAAGTCCGCATGTGGATAACAAACGGCACATCAGCACATTTTTCCTCAAGCGAGCGTGCATGGAATATGACTCCATTCTTTGTTTATTAATTCGCTTCTTCATTTATTCCTTAGTAAAAAGAAAAGTAAGAACAAAATATTGTACGCGTGCGTGGTAAACACATTTGAAAACGTTGCAAATGTGTTTCCGTTGGAAATCAGAACTTGTTTATGCTTGTGCTGATTTCCGTTGGACATTTTAACTATTTTACTTTTATGCTGGCTGATACAATTTGGTATCCATGCACATAACAAGACATCTCAATATCTCGGAAACGGTTAGAGATGTAAGAAAAATGGTCAAGAGCAAAGTTGTAGACAACGCGGTGGAACTTTATTTGATGAACTTAGACGTATTTGAGTGTCCTTAATTTTAAGGATACGGAAGCTCTTATATTGTACATAGTTGAAGTCAGTTATCTCTCAGTCTCACAACTTTTGAACCGTTAGCCTAGAAGGTTAAATTTTGTATCAGAGTTGAGTTTTGCTAACCCGCAGTTCTAAAAAATTCTGAAAAAATAAAAAAATAAAAATAAAAAATTGTGGTTAGAGTAAAAGTAAAAAGAAATATTTTTTCTGTATAAATGCAATATTTAATAAATCTAATAAGAATACGTCGTAACTCCAAAATTCCAAATTTTACACAAAAGGAACCCAAGTTTAGTTATCTTTAGGTTTTATACAGAGAAAAAGAAATTATTTTGTTTCCGTCATAGTGATGACAGTAGACAATTGGTCGGTAATTGGACAGGGAGGAAAATTCGCTTGTTTAGGAATGGGCTGGACAAATGCTGTTTTCCATCTACTCGGAAAGAGCCCTGAAAAGTAGGATAGCCAGAAGAACGTGGGAATGGCAGACGAGGCAGAATTTTTAATATTTGTGACAAATGATCAGAAATTGTTACTACCTTCGGGACATTTTAGGATTTTTTGCGTCAAATTTTGGTCATAGCAGTTGGCTTTCTCGTATTGCCATACTTTTCTTTTAGGAGTTTTTTCTTTAACTGAGTAGTCGGAATACGAGAATTTAGCTGATACGATATTATGGTCAGACCGATCTTGAGGCGCTAAAACATCAATAGTGTATTTATCAGGCTGCGAAATAAGAAACAAGTCCAAAGTATTGGCGGAATGACTTTCAATGTCCGGTATACGTGTAGGCTCATTTATAATTGTTTACCTCAGCGAAAAGTTCAACATACCTTCCTTCGGGTGTTGTCTGGCCAAAATGTTGAAGCCAATTCGAATTGTGTATATTTCAATCGCGCGCAATGACGATTTCAGTATGAGGGTACAAGGAGAAAATTCGAGTGATGGAATCGGACAGCGCTTCAAATTCGTTAAAAGTTGTTTTGCTGTCCGCACTAGGGCTTCTGTAAGTAAAGCAGTAGTGAATTATTTGCTTACGGACGGTGAATTTTAGCCATTTGAAATTTAATTTCGGGTTGGAACAGTGGCCATACTGAGGTGGAAATTGGTAAGCACGGTCACTACGGACATAAATGGCGAGGCCACGGTGGGGAAAGGATAATGACACTAAGTTATATCCAGGCGGCTTTAAATCGAAAGATTCTTACACTACCTGTGTTTCGCTAAGTGCCAAAACAGCTGGTTTATGGGAATGAGCGTGGGCCTACACATCGAAGAAATTCGATCGAAGCCTACAAATGTTAGCATAATCAACCCTAAATTTCCTCACCACAACAATATAGAAACACAAAAAGACACAACTCTGACGTAACTAAGCGAAGCTGTGAAGTAAAGATCCAAAGAATAGTTTTCCAAAACAAACTGTCGCTATGCCCAAACGACAATCAGCTAAGGTCCGCTATTCGCTAATCATTCACAGTCTGCTATGCATCAAATGTTACGCTCTCTAAGTCATCACAACTGGTAGTATGTACATATATAGCACATGCTACAATTGCGATAACGAAGAAGCACAACAGCGAGTGATTGGGGGTGAAAGGATGCGATACACCGGCACTGAATTGTAATTATTTATTTATATTTTTATTTTATTTTTTTCCACCTCACTTCACTGATTTGAATTGGCGCGGGTGATCGATTTTTGATGGAATTTATTTACTTTTCTTTTTTTTGTCCAAACGTTTGCAGAACGTTAATATCGCGTGTGCGCCCGACGGCAGGTAAAAGGCAACTCCAATAATTTAATCAATTTTCAACTGAAGTTTTGTATTTATAATTTTGTTCCCAATTAAGTCAGCAAAAGTAAATGTACCAATAATTGCTGATTTACCAATTTATATTTTTGTAATTTAAGTGTTGTATATATTTGTAAAATTAAATGACACAGCCATAAACAATTTTTTCATAGTTTTAGTTTAGACTTCCCCCCACCAGTGGTAAAGGTGTCTTTAGATAAAATTCTAACTTTAACATATGGTCCCTCGATCAATTTATCAACAACTAATTAATGTGTTACCAATGCTACTAACATTGGCAAAAAGAATTACATTGAAATATTTCTACATCTATTTTTTTTTTTTTTGTAATCTGCGCGCGCCAAAGGGAGTATTAATACCCTTTAATTGTTTCAGGGAAAGGGCGTTAGGGAAAAGGGGGAAGAGGAACAGAGGAGGAGCCTATGCACGTTGGCTTTGAATGTTTGAAGGTTGTATAGAAGGGGAAATACAGAGCCTGGTAGATCATTCCACATTCGTGTTGCTGGGCTTATAAATGAATCCCTATGTATGACAGTACGACCGAAGTTTGGCTTTAGGGTAAACTAATGTGCTTTCGAAGCATGTCGCGTATTGCGGGGGAAATTTTGAAGGGGAGGAATGCAACTGGCTATTTCGCTTGAGCATTATTTGTAGAAAAAAATATAAAATAGGGAGAGACAGGAGACATTTCTCCGATGATTTAGTGAATGTATAGCATTTACAATATCTCTATCACCTATAAGTTTTAACGCGCGATTTTGTACCCTATCAAGAATGTGCAGAACGGTCTTGGGTGCACCAGACCAGATATGGGCGTTATATTCCAGCTTAGGGCGGATGAATGCCTTATAAATTGAGGCCAGATCAGACTGGGTAAAATATTTCTAGCACCGTTTAAGGAAAAATAGACATTTTGCAGCATTTTTAGCGACCTCGAATATGTGATCGTTCCATCGAAGATGGTTATTAAGAGAATGGCAAGTCTTTCGGTTTCAATGATGCAAGTACCATCCATGGATAATGGTTCAGGGTTTTGGTTTCGCTTGAGAGACAGAAGACAGCATTGTGTTTTGGAAGCATTAAATTCCACTCTGTTGGTTGAACCCCATTTAATTATGCTGTCCAGGTCGGAATTTAATGTGTTTAATATACGTTGCCGTTCCCCTTCTACGGCGGAAGAGCAAGGACGTGAGTTAGGGAACGAATATGAAAAACTGGGGGTACTGTCATCAGCGAAGGCATGGATTGGATAAGAAGTTGAAGACAAGAGATCATTTATAAAAATAAGAAAGAGAGTCGGAGACAAAACAGAGCCTTGGGAAACACCAACATTTATTTGGTGGATTGCAGACTTGAAGCCGTCCAAGACAACTTGTATTGAACGTCCCGAAAGGTAATTTCTAATCCATTGAAAAAGAGACTCATATGCACGCACTTTCGACAAAAGAGCCTGATGCCAAACTCGCTCAAATGCCTTTGAAATATCAAATATCTTACTTTCGCCGAAGTGATGGAGAGATTGGTACAACTTCCATACTGCCGGTCATTAAGGAGTTTTCGTGAATCGAGATATTTCATAAGCTGACGATTTACCAGCGTTTCCATGACCTTGGAAAGAAGGGACGTAAGTGCAATGGGTCGGTAATTGGACAGGGAGGAAGATTCGCTTTTTTAGGGACGAGCTGGACAAATGCTGTTTTCCATCAACACTGAAAGAGCTCTGAAAAGTAGGATACACAGAAAAGCTTACGCAGGGGTTTTGCCAGCGTAGAAGAACATCTCTTCAAACCTATGGGGGGATACCATCTGGACCATCGGATTTGTGTATGTTAAGACCTTTGAGTACTCCTGCAAATGTACGAGTGCGAAAGTGGACTTGTCCCATGGAAAATTTGAAGCTCTCAAATACAGGTAGAGACAAAGCATTATCTGGCAGCGTGGAGTTCGCTGCAAAGTGAGCAGCAAGCAGGAGCTGACAACTGGAATGTCATTGAAAATGAGCGTGGGGGTGGCAGACGAGGCAGAATTTTTAATATTTTTGACGAATAACCATAAAATTTTACTACCTTTGGGACATTGTAGGATTTTTTGCTAAATTTTTGGTCATGTAAGAATTTTACTCGTCTAATATGGGCTTTGCAGTCTTTTCTGGCTTGTTTAAACTTCTTTCGGTTTTCCTCAGATTTGTTGGCTTTATAAGACCGAATGCTTACTTCTTTCAACCTGATAGCCTCTTTACAGCTCTGGTCAAACAACTAGTTTGCCTTAGGTTTAATGCCCTTATTCTATAATCAAAAACAATCAAAAGCGTGGTCAGGGCTAACATTTTTAGTTAAAATAGTGCGAACAGTATAACAAATTTAATTCATTTCAGTGAAAATAAAGTATAAACATGGCTGATAATGTGGAAATGTTCGTTATTGTTGCGAAACATAAGGCTCTGGCAGAAGAGCTAGAGAAAAGAACAATCAGCTTTAAAAATTATAGCTCATCTAGGAAGACTCAACGCTATAAGGAAGAATGTCTGAAAGGAAATTTGGAAGGAATTCGACAGTAATCATAATAAAATTGAAGAAAAGGTCAAGCACGATACTCCATACATTCAGAGAAACACGTCCGAGAAGGTTGAACAAATTTATATGGAGCTGGAGACATTGCTCGAAAATATTATACCTTCAGAGGAAGGCGCAACATCCTTACAAACTTCCAATATGTCAGATAATACTGTTCAGAAAAGAAGCAATAACTGGCAATAATAAATATGGAAGAATTTGAAGAAACCTTCCAAAAGTATTTATTATGGATGTATGAATACCAACAAACAATATTGTTGGAGCAATTCAAAAACATGACAGAGTTACATGAAGATTATATGTCAAGTGTGACAGGGGAAGATATGAAGACCACATATGATACATACACGAAAAATTAAAAATTCAACGACCTAAAGAGAGATATACACCAATGCCTCCATAGAATGGCATCGGCATTAGGTAAGTCCAAAGAAGCAAAAGAAAATGAACAATCAGATTCAAATTGCCACCTCTATAAATTCCAACATTTACACGAAATTATCCAGAATGGCTATCATTTGCTGACATTTTTTCAAACATAATACACAATAAGCCTTCTTTAAGTACCACATAAAAGATGGAATACTTAAAAACTCAATTAGAAGGTGAGCCAATGCAATTGATTCACCATATCACAATTTCGAGTGCTAATTATGCATGTGCCTGTTAAACTTTAAAGCCAAGGTATGATAATGAAGGGAAAAATGTGTCAATGCATATAGACAAAATATTAAATACATACTGGTCAAGGAACACAGTCAACAGCGAACTCTATTAAAGCAATATTACATGCAATGAAGGAAGAATTATCAGCAATCAATAACATGGGTCTAGTTAAGGCCACCGTCACGCACGAGCACACAAAAAGATGTTCATCCAGCAGATACTCCGGAAACCTGCGCACACGCGCTGCATACCTATGCACACGCGCTCCAATATTTTAACTGACTTTGTGTAGTTGACTTATTATTGTATTTTTGCTTACTCTTAATTCTTTACTTTGTTTATTGAGTATTTTAAATATAGTTGATAACGAATTATTGAAGAAAAAAAACAATCAAGACTCGGAATTTTGTAAAACGTTATAAATTATAAATTTATTCCTCAACAAAAGTATCAAATCAAAAAAAAACTATTATTGGAGACGATGTGATGCTTCGCGCTTGGTGGTTGCTGGCAGAGAGAGAACAAATCGTTAGCCTATATCAGTGGAAGCTAATCGTAGGATAAAAACCAAAATCAAAAAACGGTAATACTCTCATAATTTCCAATTCGAGTAAACTAGAGGTACTTGCATCTGAGATTAATACAGCAAGAGCGAAGCAGCACAAAGCAAAATAGAAACTAGTTTGATAAAATATGGAACATATAATTATAGGGTAAATTAGGGTTAGTTACGTAATTAATATTTAGGAATTAGCAAATAGTCTATAGGTTAGCACTGAAGTTTATATTTCATTATTCAACATGCCGCCGCCGCTGAAGGAATTTCAGGAAAGTGGCAGCATCGCTAGTTTGGTGATGGGGCGCTTGAGCATTCCGCTTTTGGTTCGCAGCGTAACTACTCGTACATGTCCATCTTGGCCTGGATGGACTTCTGCAATTCTTCCTAGGGACCATTGTGAAGGTGGCATATTCGCCTCCTTGAGAACTGCCATATCACCAACTCTAAAATCTCTGGTAGGTTCTCTCCATTTTGGGCGCTGCTGTAACGATGTTAAGTAATCGGTTTGCCACCGCCTCCAGAAACCTTGCATCATATTTTGGACGAGTTCCCAACGACCCAAACGATTTGGAGAAATGTCCAAGTAACTGGGCTCCGAAATCGCAGTGTATGGCCTTCCTATAAGAAAGTGAGAGGGGGTTAATGGGTTAAGATCTGAGTCAGAAAGAGCGCAAAGGGGCCTAGAATTTAAAAGAGCTTCAATTTGGGCTAGCAAGGTACACATCTCTTCAAACGTTAGGATAGTGTTTCCAACAACACGCCGAAGATGTTGCTTCACCAATTTTACCCCAGCTTCCCAAAGTCCACCAAAGTGAGGACTATGTCGAGGAATAAACTCCCATTTGATACTCTCTGCCGTCAACGCTTCGGCCACCTTCTCGTTGTGTTCCTTTGACTGCACTAATTTTGACATTTCCGATAGGACACGAGCAGCTCCTTGGAAATTTGTACCATTGTCCGAGTACATCACGCTGCCTTTTCCCCGTCGTGCTATAAACCTCTTGAGAGCAGCCAGAAAGGCGTCTGTGGTCAGATCCGTTACCATTTCCAAATGAAGCGCCTTGGTAGTCATGCAGACAAATAAAGCTATATATCCCTTAGCTAGTTTCGGTTTCCTACACTTGGACAAGCGAATAGTTATTGGACCTGCGTAATCGCAACCTGTGTGGGCAAAGGCATACGATGGTTCAACACGAGATGACGGTAAATTTCCCATAAGCTGTGATGAGGTAGACTGTCGAAGACGAAAACATGTGACGCAATCATGAACGATTTTCCTGATCAGATTTCTGCTACCGATTATCCAGTATTCTTGGCGAATTAATGCAAAGAGTCCTGATACGCCAACATGCAGATATAACCTATGGGCATCTAACAGAATTAGTTTCGTAAAGGGATGATGTTTCGCAAGAATAATGGGATGCTTAATGCCGAAAGGAACATCCTTGGCGTTGGAAATTCTTCCGCCAACTCGCAGCAGACCTACATCATCGAGGAAAGGGGACAACGAAGACAATGATGAGACATTCGAAACATGGCGATCACTTTTAAGAGCTTGTATTTCTGTATTGAACTGAATTTGAGACCATAGCAGACAAAATTGCTTAGCACGAGCGAATTCAGAGAACAAAAGACGACAAAATGTTCGCTGCACTAATGGAACTCTGCAATTTCGAGTGAAACGGATGACGAACCCAACGATTCTCACCAACCTCCGCCACGACGAGATATTACGGGATAAAGGTTCTAAGAAGTGTTCAACCGGAGACGAGGTAAGCACCGCAGCAGACCTTTTCCTTTCCTCAGGAATATTTTCCAAAACTTCTTCACGTTTTATCGGCCACTGATTTACATCTTTCAAAAGCCAATCAGGACCTTTCCACCAAAGCTTCAATTCCAAAAGTTTGTTGGGTTCGATTCCCCTCGAAGCGCAATCGGCGGGATTTTCTGCGGAGCCAACGTAGTTCCAGGAAGACCGAGGCAAAGTTGCTAAAATTTCCGATGTACGATTCGCTACAAAGGTGTTCCACCGTCGCGGGGTAGACGAAAGCCAGGATAAAACAATCTGCGAGTCCGAAAATGCCGACGTTCGAAGAGGAACAATGTCCAACGATGACCGAATGAGCTCTATTAAACGGGACAAGAGGAGGGCTCCACACAGTTCCAGCCGAGGAACCGAAAGTTGCTTTACTGGAGCGACACGAGTTTTCGCTGCCACCAATTGGACCTCAACAACACCATCTACCAAGCTACGCGCGTAAACCACAGCCGAATATGCCTTTTCGGATGCATCGGAGAATCCTATTAGGTCAAAGCATCTAGAATTTACTGTAAATCTCCTCGAAATTCTAAGGTTTTCGAAACAGGGTAAATCTCCGCGATAAGACTTCCATTTGTCCGCTACTTCCATAGGTAAAGGATCATCCCAACCTATTTTAGTTTTTGCAGTCCATAGCTCCTGAAACAATATTTTAAACAAAATAGTGGAAGGAGCCAGGAACCCAAGAGGATCGAAAATCTTGGCAACCTCCGACAGCAGGTTTCTCTTTGTGGGTGATAACCGATCAGGTAATGTAATTTTATATGAGAAGGTGTCACGTTGAGGGTTCCAAACGAGTCCAAGAACCTTGGTCCACTGCGATGCCCTATCCAAATCAAGAGACACTGTTTGCTCGCAGTTGATCTCGCTTAAAATGGACCAACAGTTCGAGCTCCACTTGCTCAACTCCAGACCACCGCACGACAGCATATCAACTATTTGGTTTTTCAATTCCAAAGTCTCAGACAACGAATCAGATCCCGTCATTAGATCATCGACATACATATCATGCAAAATTGCGTGAGCCGCAAGAGGAAATTGATGTTTGTAGTCCAAAGCTATTTGACGCAGTACTCTCATCGATAAGAAAGGAGCGGGTGATGTACCATATGTTACGGTGCACAAGAGAAAATGTGCAATGGGTTCACTAGGAGATTCCCTCCAAACAATCCGCTGGAAATCCCTATGCTTTGGATGAACCCAAATTTGCCGAAACATTTTCACAATATCTGCACAAAACACATATTTATGTAGGCGAAATCGTATGCAAACATTGATTAAATTACGTTGGAGTGGTGTCCCTATATGCAACATTTCGTTTAGGCTGTTTCCATTTACATCCTTATACGAGCCGTCGAAGACAACACGAATCTTGTTGGTGACAACAGCATGATGTGGCAAATAAAAAACGTTTCCTGACGTTGGCTCTATCTCAGCATCTGGAATACGTTGCATATGTCCTAAGTCCTGATAGATTTTCATAAAATTTCGGTACTCCAAATGCAGTTGCTCATTGCGTGAAAATCGACGCTCCATAGCAAATAAACGAGATAAAGCACCAGAGATGGTATTAGCGAACTTGACATTATTTTGGCGGAATGGCAGCTCAACCATGTATTTGTTGTCTGGGGTACGAGATAAAGTCTTAGAAAAATGAGCGTCTGCTTCATCTTCGCAATTCAGGGAAGAAAACTTGTGTGGGATTTCTTCGATCTCCCAAAACGACTTTAATATCACGTCAATGTCTACACCGGCGTGCAATGAAACAATTGACGTATCTAGCATACTACCGGTAACAACCCATCCAAATATGGTTTCGTGCGCAACAATATTTTCCCTCTCATGACTACGATGACCATTCTGAAGAATACTCCAAGCCTTGTCGGCTCCCAACAATACATCAACGGGTCCTGGGCTATTAAATCCTGGGTCGGCCAGATGAAGGTTTTTAAGAAAAGAGGTATTGTGCCAATCGAAAGGAAGCGACGGGGTTTGTGAGGTTATTTTCTTTAGAATATAAGCCTTAACTTCAATTTTATTCGAATTGAATCGAGAATTCAACGTTATGGTTACAGCACCATGTGTAACACCAGCTTCAACCGACGAAATTCCAGATATGGGTAACCGAGCATGGGAACGGCGAAGGCCAAGCCTTTTCACTAAACTATCAGTCACAAAAGACACCTGCAAACCGGTATCCAATAGGACGCGCGCGAAATGAGTCTTTCCTTGGGCATCAAGCACTTTAACAACGACGGTAGGTAATAATCCCGTGGAACGCGATTCATTTTTCATATGGTTGCTTACGACCGATACCGCAGAGTTCGGAGCAGCATTAATGGCAGTGGGAGAGTTGGTTGAACTAAAAGATTGATTAGTATTATCTACGTGTACTAAGCTATGATGACGAGTATTACAAAACGAACAACGCGCCTTAACTCGACATCGCATCGATGAGTGTTTAGTACCGAGACAATTGTAACATAATCGCTGATCTCTAGCGAAGCTGCGACGAGAACTAACCGACATTAAAGCGAATTCTGGGCACTGCGGTAGATAATGTTCACCCTTGCATTTTGGGCACGACGCATTCACCACAGCTAGGCCTTTTATGTTCACGGGTTTCGACGCACAAGAGTTCTTTACGACGCGATTGGTTTTTGAATCACTAGCTTCTAAAGCACAAGAACGTTCTTCTAAGAACTCCAGAAGGTCTTCGATGGTAGATTCCTCTGAATTTTTGCTTTCTAGCGCCCAAGCCTTTCGAGTTTCCGAATCTGTTTTATTTATTAACAAGTACACGAGCCACGGATCTCTACCTATTGCCTTAACCGCTTCTAGACCACGAATAACCTCGTCCGCTTTGTCAACAAGCTTACGCAAGTGAGAACCATTCCCCGAATCCACGCTTGGCAATTTAAGAAATTGTTCAATAAGCGCATTAATAATGTAAAGCGGCTTATCGTACCGGCGTTCCAGCTTCTCCCAAGCAAGCAGATAATTGGAGTCCGAAACGTTTATACCATTCAACAAATTAAACGCATCTTCGCGTAAGACCGATTTCAAGTAACGGAATTTTTGAGCACCGGAAAGCTTAACATTACAGTCCACAGTTTGCATAAATACATCACGAAAACCCGGCCATTCGCGGTAATCACCGGAAAAAGGTGTAATATGCATGGGTTGTAACAATATCGTTGACGCATCCTTATTGCTGGTACTAGACGAAGCCGCCTGCCCTAATCTATCCATGAATTCAGTCTGAGAAGCAACTAATTCTCTCAGCGAAGTATTTTGGGCTGCATCGCGGACCGGAGCTAATTCCTTTATACGCCTCAAAAGGGCACATTTTGCGATAAGGTATTTCGATTCTACAATCTCAAATTCGGCTTCGGGATCACCGTATCCCTCCTCAGCAAGAAACTCAAAAAGAGCCGATTGACTATCACAAATGTCTTTCCATGCCTTCTCTAATCTTTCTAACCGCACCTCCAATTCTAGAACATGGGCATTGTCGGGAATTTTTTGTGAAAAGGTAAAAACTCTAGTAATTGAGCCTTTATAATGACCGCGTGCTTGTTTCACGGCTTCCATTATAATAATTACGATTAAGTCCAATTACCGAACACGTGGATCAAAACGCTAAATCAAACAACCCGAAATTCTTGCAGCCTTCACAAAATTTATCGATTCCACTATGCACTAATTATCAAGACAGCAGCAGCAAATCGAGCCCCAAAAAAGCATCCATAGACAGCAACAGACAGGAGCAACAGACCAAATTCAGATTTGCAATTATACTTATCTGTGTAGGAATCCAAAGTCTAGCAACCACCAACCAATAAACGAAAAAACGATTCCAAAATATCCGGGCGTAGAAGGACCAATTTTGATAACGAATTATTGAAGAAAAAAAACAATCAAGACTCGGAATTTTGTAAAACGTTATAAATTATAAATTTATTCCTCAACAAAAGTATCAAATCAAAAAAAAACTATTATTGGAGACGATGTGATGCTTCGCGCTTGGTGGTTGCTGGCAGAGAGAGAACAAATCGTTAGCCTATATCAGTGGAAGCTAATCGTAGGATAAAAACCAAAATCAAAAAACGGTAATACTCTCATAATTTCCAATTCGAGTAAACTAGAGGTACTTGCATCTGAGATTAATACAGTAAGAGCGAAGCAGCACAAAGCAAAATAGAAACTAGTTTGATAAAATATGGAACATATAATTATAGGGTAAATTAGGGTTAGTTACGTAATTAATATTTAGGAATTAGCAAATAGTCTATAGGTTAGCACTGAAGTTTATATTTCATTATTCAACAATAGTTGATTCGGAATTTGTAGATTAGATACAATCCGTAGCGAAGTAGGCCGCCGCGACTTCAAACGTCGCGTGTTAAAAAGGAGCAATACAAACTATTCACGACAGAACTTCGGTAAGACACCACACGGTCCTGAGTGTGGCATTCAGGCATCGCACGTTAAAGATCCCGAAGGAAACACTAATTCGGAGAATTGGAAAAACCAGACGAAGAGCTCCCACGCAATGTAAGTCTTCCTACTAGTACTGTGAGTTCATTTTTTTTTTAAATCCTTAAAAATTTACCTTAAAACAATATACTTCTTCTTCTTCTTACTGCGAAGTTATGATCCGGAGTAGAAGGATCACAACCCTCCCACTTTACTGCATCCCTACTGGTCCGCCTGTGCGGTTTCCCTTAAAACAATATACAATATTTAATTAAAACCACACTTTGAAATAAAATAACCATCATGCATAAAATCAGTATATTCTTAAGTCTCGTTTGTAAATTAAAACTTAAATAAGGAAAATAGACGAAATAAAAACCGCCATCCTAGAATTAGCTGGAGCAATTAATGCTCAAATAGAAATAATGAAGTTATTAGGGCAACGAATAAAAAACTTAGAATAACCGAAACCACAACTTATCAGACTGCGTCAAGTATCTTCAAGTCTTTGACGGCAACTCAGTTCATCATATCTTGGATCCATTGCGTTGAAACTGTACTTAAAGATTACGAAATTGTAAAGAGTAAACTCTTATGTGGTGCCATATTACGCAGCATACGCCAACGAATAATAGGTGCTGCAGACACGGCACTAATTTCATATAACATTTTCAACGACGATTGAACGTCAACTAAGAAATGCTTGTCTCTGCAATACGCAGATAAATGCGACATTCGCACCCCTGAGCACCAGCTCAATGTGTTAGCGCTAGAAAATTCCTCCATTGATGAGTTCTATGCAAATGTGAGCCATCAATTTCCCTTGATTATAAACAAATTAAAAACTGAGGACTACACCTTAAAAACTACAAGGGTGTTAGTGGAAACTTATAGAAATCGGGCACTCTACGTATTCACACAGGGAATGAGCGGCGAATTAAGTAAGATCCTATTGATCCAAAAATCACAAACCCTACCAGAGGCATATACCCTCTGGCTGGAGTATCAAAACTTAAGTCTCAATTATAATCAACATTGGGAAACATAAGCTAATGTCATCACTGAACGAAATGCATCACTATGTTGTGTCAATTCCAACCGATGACCATAATACTTTTGCCTGCATACTTATCTATCAAATCAATCTGCCCGTTTCTTTTGAAATATCACCCATGCCCTTTCCTTTTTAATTTTATTAAAATAAAAGGCATCTCTTTTATCGAAAAGGAACCTATTTTTGGGAACACTTTCAATTAATATGTGCACAAATTCGTAGTCCGGAATTTTTTTTTTCAAATTTTCATAACAAACATGACAACTGTCAGATTTATATATGCAATGAGCGACTGAGACCGCTCTCTCTTATGTTCGATCGTGTTTGCAAAAGTGAACGAACATTTAAAGAATCAACGCAGGGCTTATTATGTGTTGGATGATAAGATTGTGAGTATTCGTCGGTTTACATATGCGTGCATATGCAGACGTATGTTGATTAAGTTTCTCACTTAAATCTTCAGGAGTGAAGTAATACACATGAGAGAAGCAAGTAGTTTTGTAACAACTCCATTTAACCAAATGACTGCCCCGAAACCCGCCAAAAAAACCATTACCAAAGCCCATGCCTAGAATTTTACCGGTACAGCAAAGAAATTTAGCCAGCATAATGCCCACAGTATTTCACACCCCGACAAAATATTCCACCACCTGGACTAATCCAACCTAAACCACGTGAACCGATGGAAACATCAATATATGTACGAGTACACCCATATATGCTCAGGAGATCAAATGACTCTTCAAACATTCCAAGAAAACAACAACGACTTTACAACCTAGAAACCCAAGCGCAGGAGGAACAATGTCAAGATTATCTGCAGGAGTGTGAGAATGAGATAGGTGCTGCATTTGAAAACCTTAGTATTGATGAGATTGAAGATGTGGTGTCATAGGTAATTTTGATGACAGATGCCTCTCCAGTATCTCTTACCTAGAGTATAAAACTAGGAAGGGAAAAGTGTTGAAGTTTTTAATCAACACATGTGCGAATACAAAATTCATTAAAACTGAATTAGCAACTAACGCGAAACCAATACAGTCGGCCGCAGGGGAGATTGAAATAGACAGGACAATTAGCGTATCTTTGCTTCTATAGATGAGATAAGACCTTCGAAGAATCCATACAATTCTCCCATTTGAGTCATCCCAAAAAAAAGAAGATGCTTCAGGGGAAAGAAAATATCGCATGGTCATTGACTATAAGAAGATACTTACCCTATCCCAGAAATTTCAAATATTCTCGCAAGTCTAGGAAGAGCCAAATATTTAAGGACTCTAGGCTTGACTTCCGGGTTCCATCAAATAAAGATGAGAGAGGTCGACATCCTCAAAACTGATTTTAAACCTTAAATGGTAATTTTTTGTTTACAAGACTACCCTTTGGACTAAGGAATGACCTAACCATATTCAAAAGAATGATTGATGACGTCTTGAAAGAGTTTATTAGCAAAATCTGCTATTTGTACATTGTCTATGTCATCATCTTTGGGACAAGTAAGGAAGAGCATTTGGGAGGATTTTGTGCAAATTGGTTACGGCATGATAAACAAAATGCTTGCATGAGTAAAAATAATTGCAAATACTGCAATACAAAAAACATCTTTTCTTATTGCGTTTGGAAAAAGTAGAAAGACGGCATTCAGAACCGTCTCGATCTGAGGCACAGATTCAATTTAACCACGGCCATCAAAGCCAAAATATCCTGCTTGCTCCAGCAATCGCAAGTACAAGAGATATTACTGAACACCGTCCGTGCATCGAACTTCGAGCACTAATTGATCAAGGGTCACAAGCCACTCTGGTAACAAAAACTGTCGCTCAAATTTGTCATCAAAATCAATGGTATCGTCGTTTAAACATTATTAGCAAAACAACTCGAAAGATTCTAGGACATTGAAGAAGTTTTTCGGCCAGGACAACAGAATGCAAAGATTTTTATCATGAATCTCATTTGCGTGAGAAAGATGGAAGATTCCGTTTAATCAGGAAGCAGACCAATGCAAGAAACTGCGACACAGATCGAAAATAAGTTCAGCATCAATAAGGAACTAAAAGCTGATTACATAAGGGTAATGAATGAATTCTTACAATTAGGTAGAAGTGCCCAAAATGGATAAGCAGAACAGTAGTTGTTACTACGTATACAATAATGCAGTATTTAAGCCTAATAGCACTAGGACTAAATGCGTGTAGTATTTGATGCATCGGCAGTAAGCCTGAATCAATTGATGATGATGGGACCCAGGCTCCAAGAGGATATTACAACAATATTAATGCGATGGAGAACTATAAGTATGTTTTCACTGAGGACACTGAAAAGGTGTATCGGCAGATTAAACCAATAGCGAGCATCAAAATTATCAACGTATTATACGACGAAATGAAACCAACTAATCAATAAAGGAGTATAAAATCACAGCAGTCACATATGGGACAGCATTCGCATCATACCTAGTCGTAAGGATCCTTCAAGAGCTAGCTACCGATGACCAACAAAAGTATCCAATAGCTTCAGAGATTGTCAAAAAATGATTTCTACGTAGGCGACGTAATGGCTGAAGGAGGGTCAACTAGTTAAGTTATTAAAGGGTGGTGGTTTCCATCTTCGAAAATGGGCAGTAAACCATAGATCACTTCTCGAATCAATTTTGGACGCACATAATCAGCATAATATCAGTTTTGATAAGGAGGAGACAATCAAAACTCTGTGAATGTATTGGAATCCCTCAGCTGACACATTCCAGTTTAAGGTACACATAACCACATCATCGAAAGAAAGGCATTTATCAATCAAACGTGCCAACGGATTTAAAAGACAGAAATTTACTGGGATGAACTATTAACAGATGAGCTACAACAGTATTGGGATTGATTTACGCATGAACTTCCAAACGCTGAATGCATAAAAATTCCAAAATGGATCGGTACCAACAAAAACCAAAAGGATCGAATTACATAAGTTTTGTGATGCTTCTGAAGGCGCTTAAGCAGCCGATGTAAATGCAAGAATAACTAAGAATAACACAGAATATAGAACGACATTGTTGACGTCCAAAACAAAGATTGTACCCATTAAAATTAAGCTAGATCTATGTGGGGTACATTTATTGTCAAAACTTTTGGAAGAAGTGAAGCAGATATTTGGGACATAGATCATAAGGGTGTTCGCACATGGACGGACTCAACAATTATATTGTCATGGGTGAAGAAAAATTCATCCAACGAGAAGATTTTCATTGCCAACTTTCACTCTCAAAACCGAGAAACAACGAATCCAAATTCATGACGACGCATTAGATCAGCAGAAAATTCCACAGACTGTGCATCAAGTGTTTTAACTCAAGCGCAACTTAACCATCATTGCCTTTGGTGGAATAGACCAGAATGGCCTAACAGTAGTATAGTACACTGGCCTGTACAATTCGAAATTGAGCAGACGATTTCGGCAATCCAGACAGTTGAATCAAGAGTCGTGCTAGTGTCGGTGACAAAGAAGCACACCATAATGGACAAATTTTCCTCTTACACAAGGCTGATTAAAACTATAGCCTACTGCAAACAATTTGTGTTTAACTGTACACATCACGGAAAAGATAGGCGGACAGGAGAGCTAACACTCGAGGAAAGTGAAGAGGCAGAAAGAGTCGCAGTTCATTTGATGCAATTGGATGCATTTCCGGAGGAAATGAGATGACATGCTTGGAAATGACATCCCATCCCATTCTTGCTTGGAGATGACATCCCTAAAAAGAGAAAAATAATGTCATTAAATACTCGTCTAGACGGTAACAAAATATTATTTGTTGGAGGTCATCCAGAGCACACCAGCATAACCTCAAATGAAAAACACCCGTACATTTTACCACACAAGAACGTTTTCACCAAATTGATGGCAGATGATGACGTGCACCAGATCACGCTTCATGGCGGTATCAATCTGATAATGGCCACATTGAGGCAGTCATATTGGATTCCTCGTGCAAAACGTTTGTTGCGAACAGTTGTACATAACTGCATCCGATGTTATCGGTTTAATGCATCGCCTAAACATCAAATAATAGGGATGCTGCCACCACCAAAAGTAACACCACCCAGGCCATTCCGTACTCTGGGGTAGCTTAATCAGGACCGTTGGAAGAAGAAATCGGAGGACAAAGGGCAATTTAACAATATTTGTGTGGGATACCAGTTGGTAGATCTCACAATTACGTCTTTAATGTAATAAAAAAAAAACACGGATCACTTGATAATATTAACTTTTTTGGTTTAACGTCCTTTCGCTTTGCTTGCAGTTTGATGACTGACTCACCCTTATTCAAGTTAAAAGTTAAGAGGGACAGCAAGAGAGTGTGTGCGTGTGTGTGTGTGTGGTATTCAGTGGTTGTAACTGCGTCCTGATCGCGTCGTCGGTCGTTTGTCTGTGTCGTCGTCACGTATTCCCACATTTGTATGTTTAGCTACGAAGGCTATTTTTACATATTGAGCAGCTGTAAGCCGTTTCATATTTGGAAGAGGATTATCACGTTACATACACAGCGACAATGGAATCCATTTATCGGAGCCAATAAGTAGCTTTAAAACCTAAGACACTCTCACCATCAATCAAGCGGAAAGAAATGCTTCAATAAGAATAGATGTAAATGAAATGCAGTTGAGCTTCAAAACCTAAGAACTCTGACCATCAATCAAGCGGAAAGAGATGCTTCAATAAGGTTAGTTGTGAATGAAATGCAGTGGCATTTCATAGGACCTGCTGCACCACAGTTCGGCGGCCTCTGGGAAGCAGGCATTAAATCTATAAAATATCACATTAAAAGAATAATTGATGACACTAATCTTACCTTTGAAGAACTATCCACTTTTCTAGCGCAGATAGATGCATACCTGAACTACAGGCCTCTAATAAAAGTAAGCAGTGACATAGATGTTACTCCAATAATCACTCCTAGTCATTTCCTGATTAGAACCGCTCTCAATGCTGTACCTGAACCCTGTTCAGATTACACACGAAGTTATGGATCCCGCTGGCAGTTACCAAACAATTACTCAAGGTTTCTGGAAGACTTGGTTTAGAGTATTTAAAACATCTAAAACAACAAGTGAAGTGGAAGGGCAATGAAGCGAGCATCGATTTGGTTAAGGTAGATCGGTTACCGAAATATACTTTTTTTTATAATTTGCGCGTGGCAAAGGGGATATGAATACCCTTATACTATTACAGGGCACGGGCGTTGTGTAGATAGATAGAGAAAGAAAAAGGAAGAAAGATTTGTTGTAGTGGTTTGAAACTCAGGTGGTATTAAGTTTCTGAAAACTCCAAGGGTAGCGTCCAGATAACTGGGGAGCATTTTTGTTTTGCTTTTGTTGTCGTTGCTCATGATTCACAGTATTTTTTTCCGTTCTGATGCCATCATCACCATCAAGTTTTCAGTCATATGACCACCCTAGTGTCAGTGTTATGCCTACGCAGTAGAGCTGACTTACCTTCGCAACTGATCGACTTTCTTATTTATTTCATGTGAAATAAATAGATGATTCTTCATCAGGATTTGAACCGTGAACCAACAGCGTGACAAGCGATGATGTTACCACTACACCACCGCCTGCAACAAGAAGTATATCAAGACACCAATCACAAAGCTATGTCTATTACCAATTGAAGATGCAAAGTTACTGCCAAGCGAGATACAATAACCGAAAATAGACAGTAAATATACATCTTGGGTAAAGCCGTAGCAGATTTAAAAATTTGTTGACGATGAAGAGTTCAGAACCAATGAACCAGGATCAATAAACGACGCATATAATCGTAAGCCCACACACTTTAAGAAGAAAAATGAAAACGACTTATGCATGGCTGTTCTGATTTCCGACCGAATTTGAAAACGAAAACCGAAATTGAATCCGTACGGAATGGAAAAAAGTGTTCTGATTTACGATCGGATTCACTTTACAGTACTACCAACTTAATATCAACAAAGCGAAGTTGTCAAAGAAAAATTATAAAATATTATGTGATTGAGTGCAGTAATTAATTTCCTAGTTTTACACCATGTAAGTAACCAAGATATGGTTTATTAGATGTGTCTGCAAGAGCTTTAAAAACATTGCATTTATTTAATTTTTTTAGAATATGGATCTCCCAGGTATTATATTGCTCGATGAGGAAGAGGCAATAGAAGGCAAAATGCTCTCCTTGCTACGAGCAGGTATCGCAAAATGTTAAAGGACCAAGGAGTTGCAAAAATTCTGGCTCCCTCACGGAGTTGGAAATGACTTCCACGTAGCTATGGGAAGGTCGACTTTCAGTAAAGTCTTGAAGGAGTTTGTCAACCTCACGGAAGAGCACCTGTGCCCTAAATGGATTCGAATTGAAAAGTGTGAAGAAAAAATACACATATTTATCGCTTAATGTTCATTGTTATTTTAAACATAGCTTGAGGTACATAGTATAAAGTTAACAGCCTTAAAAACGCGGACTTAAGCTTGTGAGTCCCTGAAGATTTGCTGAGATCTTTGCTTTTATTTTTAATTTAAATTTTCTGCAATATTAGCTTCTGCTTAGTTTTTTAATGAGCTGCATAACCTTCAGCTTTTTGTTTCAGATGTACTCCTTCTTTGAACGATGCGCTGCTTGTTCTTCAAAGTTTTGTTTCAAGAGATCAGCCATCATTTTTTTAATATCACAAAGCTTTTCCATTGCACGGTAATTCCTCTTCAGAGACGCAGCCACTTCCCTGTTTGTAGCAATTAGTTCATTGAACTAATTGCTACAAACATTCTTTGTGAAATGTTTGATTCATTTCAATTTGCTTTTCTAACAAGCTATGTGTTTTGTGTGCAGATGTAGAACTTATAAACGGAGTTCTCTGCTTATTCGTTGCTGGATTTCTGTTTTGGATGCCACCGAAAAAAAGCCTTTTAGCTGCAGTGGGTGGAGTGCTCTGTTCATTTGTTGCTGGATTTGTGGTTTCCGTGTCAGATGAGCTTTCCGATTCTTCGCGTGCGGTGGTTTCACGGTCTTGCAGTTCCATATGAATTTTTCCCGTAGCAGAAACACCAAATGACCGTGTGTTTTCGATTCCACTTACGGCTTTTTCCATTGCAGTGATTCTTACTACAGTTTCCTCTAAGGGAGAAAGATATAGCTGTTTGCACTCCCCACCTCCAGTTGTGGTCTTTTCCTTTTTATTTTGTATCAGCTTCCTTTTAATAAAAACTTTGTAGTCCGACCACATCTGCAAATAAATAAACGAACACTTTTATACTTTAAACAAATTTTGTAGCCACCATTGATTTACTTTTTTCCATCCACTTAAGTCTCTCCATGGCAGTCCTAAAGCATTTAATTCGAATGTTAAGTCTTCCCACAGTTTGTCTATATATTCTGGTCTGTTATCCGCCTTAACCTATCCTATCCCTAGGTCGGGATGTTTTTCCATGAAATCCACTAGTAACGCGAATTGTATTTGTGTGGTATTCTTTCCCCTGAGTAACAGAATTACGGTATTAATTTGTCTTTGTTGTTAAATAATAATTAGGCTTAATTGAATTCCGCCAAGAAAAAGACAGCCGAATTGAAAACATCAAACTTTTGGCGGATTTAAGATCCGTTCGTTTTGCAGAACACCCTTCAATTCGTAAAACGTCATGCGAATACGGAATTCAGAACACCGAAAATTCGAAAACGGGAGGATTTGGTATTCGAACGAAAGTGAGAACAGCCGTGATAGACTGAGCCCATTAAGATAGTTACCGTACACCAGTTTGGTTATGATGACAGGGTTGTTCTGGGACAGGGTTGCGCATTGACTTTAGACGTAAAAAATGATTCCCTAAAGATTACTCCATTCAAAAACCGCACAGAAATTTGCTTCGAGAAGATTAGTAATGTAAATCTGATAATCAGCGACTGAAAAATAATTGTGTATCATGATATGACCAACTATTGAAGAGAATTTGAAAGATTTAAGGAACTTGTTAGGGATGAACGACTTTTGTAAAATGAAGTCTGACGTATTGAGTCACAATATAGTTCATCAATTCAGTCACCAGCTGACGATCATAAAAAACGACAACGAATTGCTCTATAACCAAGAAGCTACTTCACTCAAAGCTGGATCAAAATGATCCCCGTCGGACTTTGTTGGTACCGTAGCAAAGAAGCTGTTCGAGATATTGGACGAGTGATATGCTGAATACTATGAGCAACAAATTCAGGAAACACGATCAAATGAGAATCACCTACTCGAGTTGATAAAAAATCAGACTTCGGTAGCGGAATCAACGAGTAATATTTTACAGAAAAATACAGAAACCATCACTGCAGAACTACAAGCGTTCCAAACCGACTTAGAGAGTCTGAAGAGCATTACAGACAAATCAAAGAACCAGAAAATAAGTTTTTAGCATTGTCAGCATATGCGAGCTTAGCAATGCTGAATCATCATAAATAAAAAAAAATAATATTTGGCGCAACAGCTCTTTAAGTGCCAGGGCCTAGCTTCTTGCAACCACTCGTGTTATGTGCGATATATTTTTCACACGAATGGAAGGGACATACAGTTTAGTGCCGTATCCGAACGGCAATTTGTTTTGAGAAGCTTTCTCGTGACAACAATACACTCGGATGTTTGTCAGACGTTCGCGAGAGGTGGGATCGTGAAAAAACTTTTTGGTGTTTTCACGGATTCGAACTTGGAACCTCTTGCGTAGTGATCCGACACACTTTCATTTTCATTTTTCATTTTTAATGCATTTTTATTTTTTTTAATTTCATTGTAACTTAATTGCTAGACAAAACGCTTAAAACTAGCTTAACTAACTTAACTATCTTATTTTAACTTACTGGCCCTAAACGGGCACTCTAAGTTAAACCTAATACTTAAAACCATGTCTTTCGACGTAACGTACTTGAACATTTTCGATTTATTTTATTCATATAATTTTAACTGTAACTAAGAAAATTTGATAAAAACCTAGTGAATGTAACTTTTTTTTTGTATTCTTATATATAAAATTTATAAACTACCTTAAAATAAATCTTAAAACTATCTATTCTAAATTAGACTATCTTATTCTACCTTACGTATTTTCTACGATTTTTTTTTTTTTTTTTGTTTATTTTTTTTTTATTTTTTTTTTTTTTTTATCCAGTGGACATTTTTTTTTTTTTTTTCAATTATTACCTACAAATACCTAAACTATGTAAGTCGGCCATGGGCAAGAACAGCCAACTTTTATCATCAAACAGGCTACCCTGGATTAGGGGGAAACGACGAAGGAGTTTCCTCTCTCTCGGCTAGCCACCAGAAATTACCGTACTGACGTTGTACGTCCTGAACATCGCGACCCGATACCGCCCTACTAAAAAGGAGACGCTCCACACTGCCGTGTGCAACGTCTCTGTCGTAGTTGAGTTGCCTATCCACATCTGTCCGAGCAACGTGGAAGATTAGCGGCACCGCCAATCTGTCCTGGATCAGACCTTTCTTATCAAAATAGAGGAACGGCTCTGGGGGAAGAAAGCCGTTAAGGTGCACTCTCCCCTGATACCCATAATTGGGGTAATAAGCCCCGGAGATCAGGTTGTTCGTCGAGCTCATTGCTCTTGAAATGTGCCTTCGAATCAGATTGATAACGAAATTATCCACTCTTATTAGGTTAGCCCTGTTGTATAGGACCTCATTGGGATAGAATTTTATGTACTGGGACTCTGGTGTTCTGTACAAATGAAGGCAAGTCCTCTCAAACACCCGGATCTTTTCCAACAAGCTTGCTCCCACGTTGAACCACACGGGGTATCCATATACGAGCATAACCCTAATGAGGGCCATGTAGCAGATTACCTTTACCCTTGCATCGAGTTGCTTGCTATAAAAAAGTCTCTTTGTAAGGGCAAAAGCACCTTTGGCTCTGGCCAGAGCAGCATCTATATATTTGTTAAAATATAGATGTTGGTCTAATCAGAGCCACAGGTATCTGACTACACTTTGACTCGCAAGTGGCTGTCCGTGCGGTCCAACTATTGAGAACTTTCGCCAATTCTTTCTGGTATCCCTAGAGGCACCAGACAACGGCGTCCTAAAAAGAATGAAATGTCCCAGCAGAAGTCACATTGCCATTTTTGACAATGAACTGTCTACTGGTGAGCATGTTATGAAGTATTGTTACACTTCTGGGGGGGTTATCGGTGGCGACCCCGGGCTGTAGCTGGAAGAGGGAGGAAAAAGCAAGATTGAATCACAAAAACCAAGAAAACGCGCCGGCGAAGAAAAGAGAAAAACACTTCTTAATTCAATTTCAGCAGATTTATTTTTTGGTTCCCGAGAGGTTTTTTTTTTTTTTTGTTGTTAATTTTACAAACGTTGTTGTTGTTCTAATTTGTTGTCCGTGCTGCTCCGTCCGCGTTGCTACGTTAGTCCGGTTTTTCCGCGTCACTAGTTCCCGTTTGATGGTTTTCGCCTTGATTCCCGCTACTTCGGTATTTCTCCGATTGAAACCGCGACGAACTTTGGATTCTTCCACGACGACCATCACCAGCAAAAAGCAATCTCTCTTGCCGAACGCGCTCCTTTTAAACGCTTCCAACTCTCCACCAAAATTTCCCTCATTGAATCTATCCGTCCTCTCTTGTCATCTCACTCGCGCCTGGAAAGATTCCAAAAAAAATTATGAAAATTTCCAATTACCTTCCAGCCTTTCGGATTTTTCCTCCGCCATTTTGGAAAATTTTCTATCCCAATTTTCCACTTGTCCACCTTTTCCTTGCCACCGTCACCCATTTTTCCTGATTGCCCGTAATTTTCCCTCTCCAACGAGGGGTCTATCGTCTCGGAGAATCTGGAGTTACCCTTGTAATTGCATTTTTCCTCTTTTTGCCACTTTTCGTCGCTTTCTTGCGATTAAAACGCGCTCCTGTATTTTCCCAACCATTCCCAATTATTTCCCTTTTATCCTACAGCACACCAATGTAACCCAACCCGCAGAATATCCGAATGGGAGCGCCGCATCAAAAAGTGTACTGAACGTGCCCCGGATGTCATTGCTGACAGACGTCAGAATTCCCATTCTTTTTTTTTTTTTGGCAATTTTTTTTTTTTTTCCACCGCGCCGGGTATTTTCCGTGTTTTCTTGAGTTTTTCGGGCGTTTTCTTTTTGCAAAAGTGTTTCATTTTGATTCGGGAGTGTGTGCGTCCGTCCGACCATCGATACCGGAAAACGTTCCGACACCAAGTTCCAGGAGAGTGCGGTTCCTCTTGGCAGCAGTCCCGCGCGGTGTACTGCGTCGACTTGGAGTGTTCGTTCTCGAATTTGAGTGTTCTTGGGTCGATAAATCCAGGTGTTTTCCCGTCTGGGAGGAGTGCGAAGTCCACCCGCACTCCAATGGAGATAATCGTCCCCACGCCACAACTTGTTGTCGGCTATATTTGGATACCCTCTGCAACAGGTGAGTGATTAAGATTTTTTTTTTTGTTTACCTTTTTTTTTCTTATTTTGTTGCCATCATTGCCTTCCTCGGTGGTGTTTTCCGAGGGTGTATTTGATCCCTTTATTCCAGTAAACGAAACTGGATTCCTCGGTGGCCTATGCCATGGGGAAAGCCGACATCGTTGCTGAGAGTCGAGGGGTCCGCGGTTGTGCCAGCGCAGGTGCAGCCGTGTACAATTGCGCAAGTTGAAATCGGGGTTGTTTACTTTTGTGCGATAAAATTTTTTTCCTAGGTAGATATTGCGGGTGGGTTTCTGTTCAGGCGACTGTGCTTAGATGATGTGATGGATACTGCATAAAGCATTGCAGATACCTTGGGAAAGAGAACAGGTGAGTAGTGAGATACTTATGAAATTACGTTTTTAAGGAATTTTCTTCCGATTGGTGACGGCTGATGGACATGACGGAGGCGCTGGAGGTAACCCGTTGGTTCGGCGCTGAGAGTTAATGGCGATGCCAGGGCCAGCGAGATGACTTTGGAGAGGTGGTGTGTTGGTGGAGCATTGGAAGGTGCCTAAAGTTAGAGGTGAGCTTAATTACCTGTGTGCCCTTTTTTTTATTTTAATCTCGTGTCTCCTTAGGAGGTGAAGTGAAGGCGAGGGTAGAATTTCGCTGCGGGTGAGTGCAGATAACCGGACGGGTTATATTAGAGAGCAGTGGGCGGAGAAGATGGCAGCGGTTGATGGCAGCGGTTGATGGCAGCGGATGATGGCAGCGGTTGGTTGATGTGAGTCTTTTTTTTTTCTTCTTTCGTTGTAGTTTGTAGAAATAGTACTAGTAGTGGTGGTGGTTCGACCCGGTCGTTCCCCGCCTTTGTAACACTGCCCCCGTCTTAAAAACTCAAAGCTCCGTCTGAGTTTCACCTCGGGTTGCGTAGGGTGCTAGGCGGTTGATGTGAACCACTCTCGTTTTCCGGCTTCCTGTGGTCTTGATGCGGTAGACTAGGTCCGATAACCGTTCGACAATTTTTACTGGGCCCTCCCAATCACTTTGCAACTTCGGGCATAAACCCTTCCGCCTCTTTGGGTTGTAGAACCAAGCCTGTTGATCTGGTTGAAAATTAGTCGGATTCGATTTTAAATCATACCTGGCTTTCATTGCATCAGCAGCCGTTTGAAGATGTCCCCGTGCAGTATCGTGGACTTTCTGTAGCCGTTCTCGTAGATCTAGCACATAGTTCGGTGCATTCTGCGGGGTACCTGGCGGTATCCCGCACACTAAGTCGGTCGGAAGCTTCAATTCCCTGCCAAAGGTCAGCATGGAGGGGGTGAAACCGGTAGCTTCGTGTTCCGCGCTACGATATGCCAGTAACGCCGGTTGAAGGTATCGATCCCAATCGGTCTGGTTTCGGTCGGTGAATTTGGCGAGGTAGTCTAGGAGCGTCCGGTTGAACCTTTCTACCACGCCATCTGATTGGGGTCGTAGGGGTGTAGTCCTGGTCTTCTGGGTTCCGAGTGCCTCCATGGTTCGCTGAAAAATTTCGGATTCAAAATTCCGACCCTGGTCCGAGTGGATGACATGTGGTACGCCGAATCTGCAGAACACCTAGTCGATTAAAGGCTGCAACACCACTTCCGTCGTTTGGTTCGGGACGGCGAAACATTCGAGCCACTTGGTAAAATAGTCCATCGTTACCACGATGTATCGGTTGCCAGCGGTAGTGCGTGGTAACGGCCCCAGGATGTCTATGGCTATTCTTTCAAACGGACTCCCTGGCCGGCTGGGTTGAAGCGTCCCGTGAGCTCGTCGTGTTGGCCCTCTTCGTGCAGTGCAGAGTGAACAGCTTAAGCACCAGCGTCTTACGTCTGCGTTCCGACCCACCCAAAAGTATCGGTTTCTTACCTTTTGAAGCGTCTTCTTTTGTCCCAAATGTCCCCCGCTCGGACTATCGTGGAGTGCCGCTAAGATTTCTGAAACGATAGCTTTTGGGATGACCATTAATTGACTCACCGTACCAGTGTCCTCCTTCCACTTCCGGGTGACAACGCCTTCCACGATTTGCAGTTGGTCGAATAGTGCCCAGTAAGCCTTCAGGTCCGCACTTTCCCCCATAGTCTCCTCTCTGCTGGGTCGCACTCCGTTACCTAACCAAGTCCTCAGCTTAGCGAGCGTGGGAGCTTTTCGCTGTTCCTCCTCCACATCGCGCGAGACCTCTACGACGTTAGCCTGCTTCGCCTGAGCAAACTCTTTTTCTTCGGCCCTTGTACAATATTTGCAGCTTCCGCAAGGTCTCCGGGACAGCGCGTCTGCATTGCCGTGTCTGGGTCCGGGTCTATGCTGGATCTCGAAGTCGTACTGCTGGAGCCTTCAATCCACCTCGCCATCTGACCCTCCGATTGCTTGAAATTATACAGCCAGCGGATTGACGCATGATCTGTCCTCAGCACGAGTCGTCTCCCAAAGAGGTAGTGGTGAAAATGATGCGTAGCCAGGACCACCGCTAACAGCTCCCTTCGCGTAACACAGTAGTTCCTCTCTGCTCGGTTGAGTGTCCTGCTGTAGTATTCCAGTACCACCTCGGAATCCCCTTGACGTTGACTAAGTACGGCGCCAATGCCAACATTAGAGGCGTCCGTATGCAATATCAGTGGATCATCTGTGGTTGGGAATGATAGCACGGGAGCGCTCGTGAGCCTCTCCTTGAGGTCGGTGAATGCTGTCTCGCACTGGATGCTCCACGCGAACCGTCTCTTCTCCTCCGTGAGCTCCGATAGTGGTTTGGCGATGGTTGAGAAGCCCTGGATAAATTTGCGATAATAGGCACACAGGCCTAAAAAGCTTCTTACCTGTCGCTTAGTTCGAGGTGTCGGCCACTCTTGTACAGCTCTGATCTTCGCTTGGTCGGTCCTCAAGCTTTTATCTGATACTATGTGCCCGAGATACTGGACTTCCTTCTTCAGAAAATGGCACTTTCCTGGACTCAGTTTCAGGTTCGCGGCCTGCCGTCGCTGAAAGACAGACTCTAAGTTAGTTAAATGTTCTTGGAAGGTTTTTGTATAGACAATGATGTCATCCAGATAGATAAGGGCAGTTTGCCATGACATCCCCTTGAAGACTTCATCCATGACCCTTTCGAAGGTGGCGGGAGCGTTGCATAGTCCGAAAGGCATGACATTAAAGTGCCACAGACCCGAACCGTTGGAAAAAGCGGTCTTCTACATCTCCACCTGCCAATACCCGCTTTGTAGATCCATGGTGGAAAACCACTTTGCGCCAGCTAAATTAGAGAACAGATCGTCCATTTGAGGAAGAGGATAGGAGTCCTTCTTTGTGATCTCGTTGAGCCGACGGTAGTCCACGCAGAATCGGGCTGATCCGTCCTTTTTCCTCACGAGAACGATCGGAGAGGCCCAAGGGCTGTTGGAGGGCTCCACCACACCTTGATCTGTCATGTCCTGGATCAGTTCTTCTACCTCCGCCCTTTTGTCTATAGGAACTCTTCGGGCCGGGTTCTTAATGGGTTTCGCCGTCCTGGTTTCGATGCGATGTTTGGCTAGCCCCGTCCGACCAAAGTCATTTGGCCCCGAGGAAAACACCCGTCGGTATTTAAAAAGTAAATCTTTAAATTGACTAACCTGGTCTTTTGAGAGGTCCTCTTGAGCTTCTGGCACCAGATCTTCCAAGCATACTGGCTTCACTTCGGCGGTAGAAGGCGGCTCTTCGCAGACATCAGCGACCGTCATCCGTCCTATGATCATATCTCGTGGGATGGTGACGTCTTCGTTGGATGTGTTTGCCAGTCGCACCACCAGCTGTTTCCGGTCGGGATTGTTCAGGCTTCGTCCCAGGTGTATCCCCTCTGGTAGTTGGCTCTCTGCACAGGGCTAGAACAGGATGTCATTTCGCGCTACGATGATTGGCGGCGGCAGCTCCAGTAGATTCTCGGACTTTGCTGGGAGAGTTTGCGGTGCAACTGTGACTAGGAGGCCCGTTTGAGCGCTAGCCGGTACCTGTAAAGGCAGTTTCTTACCTTGGATCTCTAGTACTGCCTCGCTGAGATTTATACAGCATCGGTGCTCCATTAAGAAATCGATCCCCAGGATGTTCGGTACCCTACGGTTCACCACCGCAAAAGAGTGGGAGTACTCCTTCCCGTCGATCACAAGGCTGACCTCCGCATTGCCTAGAGTCCAAATTGTACTTCCCGAGATGCCCTCAATCTGTACAGGTGTACCGGCTATACGCGTCTTCTTTGGCAAAATCTGCTCTCCCAGAATCGACACATTGGCTCCCGTATCGATGACTACTTTGCACAATCCACCCCCAATGTAAGCATCCACTGATAAGCTGGCCCCGCTTAGTGCACCTACGAACTTGGATGCTGCCTGGGTCTGGGCCGAAGGGTTGCTGGAAGAAAGATTGAAATTGTTTTTATTGTCTGCTGGAGCGACATTACGCTTCACCACTGGTCTGTGCTCCTTGGGACCAGTGGTGTTTAGTTTTCCGATGGGCCTGGAGTCCCATAAGCCATCGGATTCTCCGTCTGCCGCCCTCGATCCTGCCTTTGGTTCGCCTGGTCAGACGCCATCCACACTGCCCGATGGTTCCTTCGCTCGAACCGCGACGTCATGTCCTGCGCAATTTGGAGAGCCTCCTGCAAGTTTCGAGGATGCCCAACGGTGACGAAGTTTTGTACTTGCTCGTCAAGAATTCCCTCGATGAACTGGCTCAACAAGATCTCCTCTATCACCTTCTCTCCGCAATCCGGAAAGGCGGCAACCGACAGTCGTTGCAGCTGGATGGCGAACTCCGCCAGTGTCTCCCGTGGCTTCTGGATTCGGTTCCGGAGCATGGTGTAGCTAGTGTGGTGATCCAGACCGAACCGCTGCTGCAAGAGACTAGTGAGTGCCCCATACGATAAAGGCTTCCCTCTAGGAAGCGCGCTCAGCACTGGCAATGCTTCTCCCCAAAGCTGCAAGGCCAGCCCGTTCGCCTTCTCCTCATCCGTCCACCCATGGAAAGCAGCGATTATTTCGAACTGCCGCTCATAGTCAGCCCAGGATGATTGCCCATCGAACGGCTGCAACACCCCGAAATTCACTGTCCGATTTAGTTGCTTACCTAGTGACGACTCCCTAGTGGTTGGACGGCAGAGAGCGTCTTCATTTTCCGGGCTTTTGCGAGGTGTATGAAAAACCTCGCTTTCGTGAGTAGCTAGTGGCCTGCTACCGCCACCTTGCTCGTCGTTTGCTAACGGCTGATGAGATGACGTCGTCCGTTTAGCGGTGTCTTCGGATACCGGATGAGGCGATGAGTGCTGCTCGGCTGTGGGCGTAAAATTCCTGTCGCTGAAGGTTTTCTCTAGCGCCTCCATTCGGTCCTCCATCTTCTTTTGTCTACCGACTAGCTCGGCTTTCCAGTCCTCCAATTTCGTCTCCCAGAAGGTGCGCTCGTGAAGACTTCGCTCTTGTAGCATCGTCGTCAGCGCCGCAAATTGTTGGCGAACCTCCTCAGCATCCATGCTTCCGTGGAAAAGAACTAACCTTAGCTCTGTTCAGATAAACCCCACACCTGACACCAGTGTTACACTTCTGGGGGGGTTATCGGTGGCGACCCCGGGCTGTAGCTGGAAGAGGGAGGAAAAAGCAAGATTGAATCACAAAAACCAAGAAAACGCACCGGCGAAGAAAAAAGAAAAACACTTCTTAATTCAATTTCAGCAGATTTATTTTTTGGTTCCCGAGAGGTTTTTTTTTTTTTTTTTGTTAATTTTACAAACGTTGTTGTTGTTCTAATTTATTGTCCGTGCTGCTCCGTCCGCGTTGCTCCGTTAGTCCGGTTCTTCCGCGTCACTAGTTCCCGTTCGATTGTTTTCGCCTTGATTCCCGCTACTTCGGTATTTCTCCGATTGAAACCGCGACGAACTTTGGATTCTTCCACGACGACTATCACCAGCAAAAAGCAATCCCTCTTGCCGAACGCGCTCCTTTTAAACGCTTCCAACTCTCCACCAAAGTTTCCCTCGTTGAATCTATCCGTCCTCTCTTGTCATCTCACTCGCGCCTGGAAAGATTCCAAAAAAAATTATGAAAATTTCCAATTACCTTAAAGCCTTTCAGATTTTTCCTCCGCCATTTTGGAAAATTTTCTATCCCAATTTTCCACTTGTCCACCTTTTCCTTGCCACCGTCACCCATTTTTCCTGATTGCCCGTAATTTTCCCTCTCCAACGAGGGGTCTATCGTCTCGGAGAACCTGGAGTTACCCTTGTAATTGCATTTTTCCTCTTTTTGCCACTTTTCGTCGCTTTCTTGCGATTAAAACGCGCTCCTGTATTTTCCCAACCATTCCCAATTATTTCCCTTTTATCCTACAGCACACCAACGTAACCCAACCCGCAGAATATCCGAATGGGAGCGCCGCATCAAAAAGTGTACTGAACGTGCCCCGGATGACATTGCTGACAGACGTCAGAATTCCCATTCTTTTTTTTTTGGCAATTTTTTTTTTTTTTTTCCACCGCGCCGGGTATTTTCCGTGTTTTCTTGTGTTCTTCGGGCGTTTTCTTTTTGCAAAAGTGTTTCATTTTGATTCGGGAGTGTGTGCGTCCGTCCGACCATCGATACCGGAAAACGTTCCGACACCAAGTTCCAGGAGAGTGCGGTTCCTCTTGGCAGCAGTCCCGCGCGGTGTACTGCGTCGACTTGGAGTGTTCGTTCTCGAATTTGAGTGTTCTTGGGTCGATAAATCCAGGTGTTTTCCCGTCTGGGAGGAATGCGAAGTCCACCCGCACTCCAATGGAGATAATCGTCCCCACGCCACAACTTGTTGTCGGCTATATTTGGATACCCTCTGCAACAGGTGAGTGATTAAGATTTTTTTTTTGTTTACCTTTTTTTTTCTTATTTTGTTGCCATCATTGCCTTCCTCGGTGGTGTTTTCCGAGGGTGTATTCGATCCCTTTATTCCAGTAAACGAAACTGGATTCCTCGGTGGCTTATGCCATGGGGAAAGCCGACATCGTTGCTGAGAGTCGAGGGGTCCGCGGTTGTGCCAGCGCAGGTGCAGCCGTGTACAATTGCGCAAGTTGAAATCGGGGTTGTTTACTTTTGTGCGATAAAATTTTTTCCCTAGGTAGATATTGCGGGTGGGTTTCTTTTCAGGCGACTGTGCTTAGATGATGTGATGGATACTGCATAAAGCATTGCAGATACCTTGGGGAAGAGAACAGGTGAGTAGTGAGATACTTATGAAATTACCTTTTTAAGGAATTTTCTTCCGATAGGTGACGGCTGATGGACATGACGGAGGCACTGGAGGTAACCCGCTGGTTCGGCGCTGAGAGTTAATGGCGATGCCAGGGCCAGCGAGATGACTTTGGAGAGGTGGTGTGTTGGTGGAGCATTGGAAGGTGCCTAAAGTTAGAGGTGAGCTTAATTACCTGTGTGCCTTTTTTTTTTTTTTTTTTAATCTCGGGTCTCCTTAGGAGGTGAAGTGAAGGCGAGGGTAGAATTTCGCTGCGGGTGACTGCAGATAACCGGACGGGTTATATTAAAGAGCACTGGGCGGAGAAGATGGCAGCGGTTGATGGCACCGGATGATGTCATCCTCTACTGCGTTATCTGGATCTATACCTGCTATTATTAGTATTTGTCCATTGCTCGTCGTTCGGGGGATCTTAAGACACGGAAGGTCGTTTTGATTATTCCTCCGAAATATTTTATTTATTTGCGGGAACATACTCGGGTTGTTGGATTTTACAGCCCGAATTTTGTTGTTCCAATGCAAATTTACAGAAAGTCTGTAATTTTCTCTAATTAATTTCTGGAGGTTTTTAATCAACGACTTCAGCGTAATAACCTCCGAGTTTTGTCTGTCAGTAAACTGTCTGTACAAGGTTTACAGCAGTCTACTTTTGTGTTGGTGTAGTGCGTCCATTGTTGCATTACGGAATATGTCTGCGTTGTCAGTATGTTGATACCGAGGTATCGTATTATCCATAGTTCGTTTAATTGTCTCGTCCATTTGTTTTAGGTACCAGTCAATCTCCTCGTTTGACAAATTCCTATTGGACGGTGGGTAGAGCGAATTCGAGGAGAGTGCTCTTGTCAAAACTCTAGAGAATCGAGTCCAACGTGTCCTACTATAATTGTAGTAGTACGTTTGGACAAACTCCTCCAACTCCCCAATTTCGTTGGGAATCGTTATTACGGCACTGAGTCCGCAATGGTCACTGTCATACACAAAAGTGTGCAGGCAATTTATAGTTTGTCGGTCCATGTCGGTCAGTTGTAACCGTACGTCGAACAGCATAAGATCCAGATGGGAGCCGTTTCTAGGAAACGACGGACTATCTGTAGCTTTCAAATCGAGTTTATACTCGACACTGTGCCGACCCCACCAATTGAATAGTAGATTCCCTCTAGGATTTGGCGTGTTATTTCCCCAATCTCTATGTTCGGCGTTAAGATCTCCGGCCATGATGAAATAATTCTCTTCCGACTCCAGCCTTAGGAATCGAAAAAGTGTCTCGAGCTCTGAAATAAATAAAGTAGATTGAGTAGCTTCAGGTGCATAGAGTGCGACCAAGTACATCCTCATTCCACTACGGAGAGGGATGCACACGATACACGCTTCCAGCTCCTGGAACCTTCGCACTTCACCGCTGTACATAACTTTAAATTGCAGTTGTTTGCGTATGAAGATCGCAATACCTCCTCCTTGTGTGGAGTTGGATCGGTCTCTTCTGACAATATTGTATTTATTGTGCCCCAATTTGTGCTTCTGGGATAGCTTTGTTTCGCTAACCATAAGCACATCAGGGGTTTGGTCTTCTAGGAACTTAAACAATACGGCTCTTCGCTCGATCCTAATCAGTGAATTCACATTTACTGCAAGGATATTCAAGTATTGCTCCTCCATGTTCGTACCCATTACGATTGGAGGTGCGTTAGGCCCAGCAGAAGTGCGTAGATCTGATCCACCCGCTTCGCATCTGTGCTTGGATAGAGCGCAAGATGATCAGCAAGTCAGTTTGAGCCTCTGAGAAGCAACCTTCGGTCTTTTCTGTTCCGCATTTCCCGAACCTGACGCCATTTGGGCGTAGGTCACTGGGGAGTGACGGATTGTGTTTGAATTGAAGCAGGTGGACGTTTCACTACGACCTTCTCCTGACGAACCAGATTTACTTTCTTAATGTACTGGAACTTAGGACAACCCCGATAGTTTGTGGTGTGTCCCGAGTTCCTGCATAAAGCACACGAGAGCTGGCTCTTATCTGCCACTCCATCCTTACCCAGAGTGCTTTCCTCTGCTTTGTGGTTCTTTCCACACTTAACACATCGAGGCTGCATTTCGCAGTTCAACGCGGCGTGCCCGAACCTTTGGCAGCGAACTCATTGTAAAATGTTTTCGCTCCTTCTTAATTTTTCCCAGGCGACAACCTGGTAGTCTAAGACTTTAATACTCCTTAGACCATCCAGCTTGCTATTGGGTGAAAGCTGAACTAGGAAGAACGGCAGTTTCCGCTTCTCCCTTTTTGCCTTAGCTGTGGTGAATGGCTTGACCCCTACGAATTGGAGCTCGTTGCACTCTTTCTCTTTAAGCAGCGCAAGGAGCGTCTCCGGATTAGTAGACAGTAGGACTATTCACCTCAGCAGCATTGTTTGCCGCTTTTCCCCCTTCGGGGTAAAGGAGAAGAACTCCGTCGTCGTGTCCCTAAGTAATTCTTTAATTTTTTTATATTCTTCCACTGCATTACAGTGGATAGCGTGCTTATTTTCATTTAATGTTTTAATAGAAAAGTTATTGCCTATGGCCGACTTACATAGTTCGATGGTATCCTTCAAGTCCACCTTGTAGGTATTAATTGGCGGCACCCTCGCCTTTGTAGTCGTCTTCTGTTGCGGTTGTTGCTGCGGTTGTTGTTGCTGTTGTTTCTGCTGCTGCTGCTGTTGCTGCTCTTTCTGCTCTACAGCTGCGTTTTCTGCTGCTGCTCTTTCTGCTGCTGCTGCGGTGTTTGTACCTTTGATTGCAGCGTTTTCTGCTGCTTGTTCTTCAGCTGTTGTTGCGGCTGCTGAAGTTGCCGCTGGCTTTCTGGCCTCTGCTGCTGTAGTTGTTGTTGTTGTTGTTGAGCGCGCTCTAGCTCTAGCTGCCGTTCCCTTTCCCTCCTGGCCATCTGCTTGGCCTTTATTTCACGCACCCTCTGTTGCAGTTTATTGATGCTGCTGTATATGTTTTCAACTTCCTCGTCTTCATCGTCAGACTCGGAAGTTGCGAGAACAGCGAAACTGTTATTGTCATCGCCTACGTTGCGGCCTTCACCACCGTCGGACATATATGTTACTTCAACAGAGTCATCCGACCTCTGCCGTTTCTTATCTGTTGCTGATGCTGTTGCTGTACCTGGCGCCCCCTCCCTCGCTCTACTTGGCAGCTGTTCAGCTGAAGCTGATTTGGAGGGAAGCTTTACCAGGTTGGGATAAGGTTTCAGCTTTCTGTTCCTTTTCCCCATACTTGCAGTTGAGACTGTTGCAGGCTGGCCTATCTGTACTGCATCGGCTGATGCTGTCACCCCACCAGCTGGTGCCGCTATTGGGATCGCGGACCGCTCACTCTCCATCGCCTGATATTTGTTTTTATTTATTTGGTTTTCAATTATTTTAAATAAATGAAAAAAAAAGTGCAGAATTAAATATTCCTCATCCCGGGATTGAACCAGGGTCACTGGTTTAGTAGAACACCACCATTTTCATTCATTTTTGATGCATTTTTTATTAATTAATTCATTATAAATTACATGCTAGACATATAACGCTTAAAACCAGCTTAACTAACTTAACTATCCTTATTCTAACTTACTGGCCCTATGCGGGCGCTCTAAGTTAAACCAAATACTTAAAAATATGTCTTTCGACGTAACGTACTTGAACATTTTCGATTTATTTTATACATATAATTTTAACTGTATCTAAGAAAATTTGATAAAAACTTATTGAATGTAACATTTTTTTTTGTATTCTTATATATAAAACTTATAAACTACCTTAAAAATAAATCTTAAACTACCTTATTCTAAATTAGCCTATCTTATTCTACCTTACGTATTTTTCTAGGTAAATTTTTTTTTATTTTTTTCTTTTTAAATTTTTTTTTGGTTTTTTTTTTATCGAGTGCTGTTTTTATATTTTTTTTTTTTGTGCTTTTTTTGGATTTTTTTATCCAAGTGCTGTGGACACTTTTTATTTTCAATTTTTTTTTTTTTTTTTAATTATTACCTAAAAGCTAAACTACCTTAACCTAAACTATGTAAGTCGGCCATGGTCAAGAACAGCCAACCTCAAACATCCAACAGACTACCGTGGATTATTAGGAAACGACGAAGTAGTTTCCTCTTTTTCGGCTAGCCACCAGAAATGACCGTACTGACGTTGTACGTTCTCAAAATCGCGACCTGATTCTGCCCTACTAAACCGGAGACGCTCCACACTGCCGTGTGCAACGTCTCTGTCGTAGTTGAGTCGCCTATCCACAACTGTCCGAGCAACGTGGAAGATTAGCGGCACTGAAAATCTGTCCTGGATCAGACCTTCTCATCAAAATAGAGGCACGCCTCTGGGGGAACAAAGCCGTTAAGGCGCACTCTCTCGTGATACTCATAATTGGGGTAATAAGCCCCGGAGATCAGGTTGTTCGTCGAACTCATTGCTCTTGCAATGTGCCTTCGAATCAGCTTGATAACGAAATTATCCACTCTTATTAGGTTAGTCCTGTTGTATAGGACCTCATTGGGATACAATTTTATGTACTGGGACTCTGGTGTTCTGTACAAATGAAGGCAAGCCCGAAGACAAGCTCCCTCAAACACCCGAAACTTTTCCAACAAGCTTGCTCCCATGTTGAACCACACGGGGCATCCATATACGAGCATGGGCCTAATGAGGGCCATGTAGCAGATTACCTTTACCCTTGCATCGAGTTGCTTGCTATAAAAAAGTCTCTTTGTAGGGGCAAAAGCACCTTTGGCCCTGGCCAGAGCAGCATCTATATGTTTGTTAAAATATAGATATTGGTCTAACCAGAGCCCCAGGTATCTGACTACACTTTGACTCGCAAGTGGCTGTCCGTGCGGTCCAACTATTGAGAACTTTCGCCAATTCTTTCTGGTATCCCTAGAGGCACCAGACAACGGCGTCCTAAAAAGAATGAAATGTCCCAGCAGAAGTCACATTGCCATTTTTGACAATGAACTGTCTACTGGTGAGCATGTTATGAAGTATGTACAGTAGCGGTTTGCTTATACCCAGCCTGCTCAGCTTGTAGAAGAGTCCCTCTAGCCATACGGTGTCGAAGGCCTTCTCCAAGTCAATCAGGCAGGCACCCGTGCATTGATTCTTGCATTGGTTCCATTGTATATCCGATACCAGTTTAGAGGCGGCATGTATTGTATCATGTCCCGCCTTAAAACCGAATTGGTTATCCGGAGTTATATTACTGTTCTCAGTCCACTTAAGCAGGGCCCCATTGATCACTTTCTCGAATACCTTGCTGATGTTCGGAAGGAGAATTATCGACCGGAGATTTGCCGGATTGGAAGTGTCCTTACCCATTTTGGGGATGCGTTGTATCACTGCTGTTTTCCAATGCGCTGGATAATGTGCATTATTCAGCGCATTGTTAAACAGAGTGGTGTAAATGTCCACCGCTTCTAGAGGGAGATGTCGAAGCACAATGTTCGATACTCCATTGATTCCCGCAGATTTCTTCCTCCTCAATGAGTCGAAGATCACTTGGAGCTCCACCTTCGATATGTACGGGGGATGTACCCTTTCATCGGCGATGACTTTATTTGACATGTTATCGTCATTGAACTCGGTAAAACTTATGTTCTCGGATAGCCAGTGCTCTATATCATTTCGAAGGTAGAAGTTGTGCACAAGGACGCGATTTTCCAGGTATCATTCACCTTAAACACTTCCTGGAAAGTCGCTCCTATAGCCTCTACCTTCTCCTGCGGATCTTCGATCACAAAGAAGTTGTCATCCTCTACTGCGTTATTAGTATTTGTACATTGCTCGTCGTTCGGGGGATCTTAAGACACGGAAGGTCGTTTTGATTATTCCTACGAAATATTTTATTTATTTGCGGGAACATACTCGGGTTGTTGGATTTTACAGCCCGAATTTTGTTGTTCCAATACAAATTTACAGAAAGTCTGTAATTTTCTCTAATTAATTTCTGGAGGTTTTTAATCAACGACTTCAGCGTAATAACCTCCGAGTTTTGTCTGTCAGTAAACTGTCTGTACAAGGTTTACAGCAGTCTACTTTTGTGTTGGTGTAGTGCGTCCATTGTTGCATTACGGAATATGTCTGCGTTGTCAGTATGTTGATACCGAGGTATCGTATTATCCATAGTTCGTTTAATTGTCTCGTCCATTTGTTTTAGGTACCAGTCAATCTCCTCGTTTGACAAATTCTTATTGGACGGTGGGTAGAGCGAATTCGAGGAGAGTGCTCTTGTCAAAACTCTAGAGAATCGAGTCCAACGTGTCCTACTATAATTGTAGTAGTACGTTTGGACAAACTCCTCCAACTCCCCAATTTCGTTGGGAATCGTTATTACGGCACTGAGTCCGCAATGGTCACTGTCATACACAAAAGTGTGCAGGCAATTTATAGTTTGTCGGTCCATGTCGGTCAGTTGTAACCGTACGTCGAACAGCATAAGATCCAGATGGGAGCCGTTTCTAGGAAACGATGGACTATCTGTAGCTTTCAAATCGAGTTTATACTCGACACTGTGCCGACCCCACCAATTGAATAGTAGATTCCCTCTAGGATTTGGCGTGTTATTTCCCCAATCTCTATGTTCGGCGTTAAGATCTCCGGCCATGATGAAATAATTCTCTTCCGACTCCAGCCTTAGGAATCGAAAAAGTGTCTCGAGCTCTGAAATAAAAAAAGTAGATTGAGTAGCTTCAGGTGCATAGAGTGCGACCAAGTACATCCTCATTCCACTACGGAGAGGGATGCACACGATACACGCTTCCAGCTCCTGGAACCTTCGCACTTCACCGCTGTACATAACTTTAAATTGCAGTTGTTTGCGTATGAAGATCGCAATACCTTCTCCTTGTGTGGAGTTGGATCGGTCTCTTCTGACAATATTGTATTTATTGTGCCCCAATTTGTGCTTCTGGGATAGCTCTGTTTCGCTAACCATAAGCACATCAGGGGTTTGGTCTTCTAGGAACTTAAACAATACGGCTCTTCGCTCGATCCTAATCAGTGAATTCACATTTACTGCAAGGATCTTCAAGTATTGCTCCTCCATGTTCGTACCCATTACGATTGGAGGTGCGTTAGGCCCAGCAGAAGTGCGTAGATCTGGTCCACCCGCTTCGCCTGCTCCTGTACCCGACGTTGAAGCTGCTCCATCTGTACTTGGATAGAGCGCAAGATGATCAGCAAGTCAGTTTGAGCATTTCGCAGTTCGACGCGGCGTGCCCGAACCTTTGGCAGCGAACACATTGTAAAATGTTTTCGCTCCTTCTTAGTTTTTCCCAGGCGATAACCTGGTAGTCTAAGACTTTAATACTCCTTAGACCATCCAGCTTGCTATTGGGTGAAAGCTGAACTAGGAAGAACGGCAGTTTCCGCTTCTCCCTTTTTGCCTTAGCTGTGGTGAATGGCTTGACCCCTACGAATTCGAGCTCGTTGCACTCTTTCTCTTTAAGCAGCGCAAGGAGCATCTCCGGATCAGTAGCCGGGTCTATCCCCCTCAGCAGCATTGTTTGCCGCTTTCCCCCCTTCGGGGTGAAGGAGAAGAACTCCGTCGTCGTGTCCCTAAGTAATTCTTTAATTTTTTTATATTCTTCCACTGTATTACAGTGGATAACGTGTCTATTTTCGTTTAATCTTTTAATAATAAAATTATTGCCTATGGCCGACTTACATAGTTCAATTGTGTCCTTTAACTCCACCTTGTATGTATTAATTGGCGGCACCCTAGTCTTCGTAGTCGTCTTCGGTTGCGGTTATTGCTGCGGTTGCTGTTGCTGTTGTTTCTACTGCTGTTTCTGCTGATGCTGTTGCTGCTTTTTCTGCTGCTGAGGCTGCAGTTGTTGCTGCTTTTTCTGCTGCCGCAGCGGTTGTTGCAGAGTTTTCTGCTGCTGTTGTTGTTGCTGCTTATTCTGCTGGTATTGTTCTTGCTGCTGCTGCATTTGCGGCTGCATTTATTGTTGTTGTAGCTGGCCTTCTGGCTGCTTCTGTTGTTGTTGAGCGCGCTGGAGCTAGAGAGCTGCCGCCCACTTTCTCTTCTTGCCATTTGTTTGGCTTTAATGGCAAGCACCCTTTGTTCTAACTGCCTGATGCTGCTGGTTAGACTTTGAACTTCCTCCTCTTCGTCACCCGATTCAGAGGATGCCAGTACCGCGAAGTAGTTATCGTCATCTCCAATGTAGCGGCCTTCCCCACCTTCGGAGATGTACGCTAATGTGACAGAGTCATCCGAACTCTGCGGCTTCATATCTGCTGCTGCTGCTGTTGCTGTGCTCAGCGCCCCTTCCCTCGCTCCACTTGTCAGCTGTTCAGCTGGAGCTGATTTGGAGGGACGCTTTACCAGGTTGGGAGAAGGTTTTAATTTTCTTCTCCTTTTTCCCACACTTTCAGTTGCCACTGTTGCTGTGTGTCCAGATGTAACTGCCTCATCGGCTGACACTCTTTTATCAGCTGGTCCCGCTAATGGGAGCGCGGACCACTCACCTTCCATCGCCTGATTCTCGATTGTTGTTAACTTTTTATTCACAATTTTTTTTAAATGAAAAAAAAAAGTCCAGAATAATATATTCCCTGGTTGGAATTGAACCCCTGGGTTGATGGTTCACTACCACTCCTACTAAGCTAACTCGCCACTTGAAAACTCACTGTCTAACTTTCTACTTTAAAACACCACGATTTTAAATAAGAAGCCGAAATACGTCTGCGCACTATGAAAGTCTGTGAACGACAGTAGAACACCACCACTACCTATAGGCTAACTCGCCACTTGAAAAACCACTGACTAACTTTGTATTTCATATCACACCGATTTCAAATGAGAAGCCGAAACACGTGCGAACTCTATGAAAATCAGTGAATGACTGTGATCCGACACACTAACCACTACGCCACGACGCCCACTGAAACAAACGCTAAAGTCCCTACTGAATATTCTGACTGATAATTCCATATTCAGCAAACTTTGACAAGGAGTTATTTGCCTCCACAGCTAGCTGTAGTACGAGACGAAAAGGATTCAAGTTTGTTAGGACTGTATAAACTTCTAACGGCTAGTGGCTATTCCACTCTAACGGAGTGGAATAGCCACTAGACATGGGAGGATCTGGCCAAGTGCACAAGAAACAGCGAAAGATACGAGTATCTATGTAAGCAACAGCATCCGATGTTTAATCGCCGGTCCAATGTCAACAGATGTGAAATAGATCAGCTGATGCGTGTAAAAGAGTTGTCATCTTACTCTAATCTACGCAGTATCAAACCATCCCCTGTATGGATTCAGATAAATAAATGGTAACAGTTGGATTTATGTCTTGGATATGATGTACATTTTATCATGATTTGTAGCAGACAGGTCCGAGAGACGTCACTGGATATTGACACTAAAGCAGAACTGTATACTTCAACAAGATTCGATGACCATCACATCATATAACACCAGTTCTAGTAGCATCAACGCAGCATTTATTCCAGTTACAAACATAACAGAGGTATTGTTTGAAAGCCCTAGGAACACATCCAAGCCACTTGTCATTCCGTAAGTCATACTCAAATCGAATAATGAAAACATCAAAAATTCTGAACAAATGGATAAGGGACATCAAAAATGAGGCGTATTTACCAAATAACCCAACAGTACTTACCTATAGCTTAACCACTGCATTATTTATTACAATGATGTCTTACTTCACATGGAGATACTGTAAAAGGAACAAGAGAAATATAGGTCCAGGCTGAAGAACTACCAGTTTTACTGCAACCAATTTCGAGGTTTTTTTTTTTTATATAATCTGCGCGCCAAAGGGATTTTGAATACGCTTATATTTTTTCAGGAACAGAGGAGAAGCCTGTGCACGTTCTTTAAATGTTTGAAGGTTGTAGCATAGATAATAAACTACCCAGATGTCACACGCCCATATAAAAACATTAAGCATATTTTTATCCTGGCAGACAACGTGGTAGCAGACAAAGAGCTTTCAGAATAAGATAACAACAAATAAAGCTTTTTCTTTTTCCTCACTCCGTTCGCTCGTGTGGGAAAAGTTATTTTTCTCATTGTGTGTTGTGACATGCAAACAAACGAGGTGAGGAAGTGTAAAGGGGTATACGGAAAGGGGCATGAAGATGCATGACGGCGTGATTTCTATACCACCGCAGCAAAAGAATAAATTTTCATGAATGGAAGTTTTGCAAACGCGTATGCGTTGTATATGAAGAGAAGGTTTGAGAGATTTTGCTCGAATATCAATCATTTAGATTTTCGGGTTAATTACTAACATACATATATATTCCATACATATACTAAAAAATTAAAAGGCATAAGAAAATTGGCTCCAAGGAAAAAATGTCCTGGAAAAGACCGAAGTGCGCAATTGTACACTGTTCTATAACCAAAAATTAATTGCCTGATGGAAAATTATTTAAATTTCCTAAAAAAGAAGCAGTTAAATACGATGAATGGCTAGGTTTAGCAGAGGAGTCTCGGGAACACATAAAAAGCCTTAAAACGCCCTATATATGCAGCAAACACTTTAAGAATGCCTTTATTGGAAAGAAATATTTTTAAAAAAATGCTTACCCTTCTCTCTTGTTAAAACGAAGTGTTGCTATATCTGATGACGAGTTCATTTGTTTTGATCCAACGAGAGCTAAGGTTACATATGAAAACTGCAATAAATTAGTACTGGATTCGAATGATATTACAGTAGAAGAACTAAACTTGTCTTCAAAGAGGTTATTAAGAAAAAGATTCAATGATAAAGTTGAATTTACTTGCGCCAACTGTGAGACTCATATAAAAATGTATTCTATTTATATTAAAAGAATTGAGAGGCTTAATAAATTGAACAATAGCTTAAGGATAACAGAAAAAGGAAATCACAAATCGAAAATAAATTTGCTGCAGAGAATTCATCGTTTAAAAGAGGACAAAAAAGGCTGCAAGTGCGTGAAAAGCAGAGTATCCAAGAGAAAATTGATTTATTGCTTGGTATTGATCAAAATACTCAGACATTTTCGAAGGTCATTCTAAGGCGCACCCGTCTTCATTACATAGGTGGATTAAGATTAAAAGTCTGTCAACTGGAATAAATAGAAAGGTTATAGAGGAAATAAAGAAAATAACTTCGAATCGAAGGAATCGTTTGTCCAAGCAATATACCTAAGAAACAACTTGAGATTGAGGTATATAATTGTCTTGATATATGCGCAGAACTGAAACTAACCGTTAGAGCTATTTGCTGTGATCAAGGACCCACAAATCGTAGTTTATATAGTAAACTTAATCTAAATGAAAAAGAAACCGAGAGAAGAATTGGCCTTGTGAATAATTTGATCAATGTGGGAACGGAAGTTTAGCTCCCTGTCACAAATAATACCCAGATCGAGTATAGAGGAGACTGCGGGAACAGGCTCGTTGCGAAAGTAATAGGTTCTGAGGGGTGGGGAAAGACGCTTACGAGCGAACGTTATGGATTGACATTTGCCGACGTTAAGTTCTAAGAAGTTTTTGTCGCACCATGTGTAGAATGAATTAAGGTCGTTTTGAAGTAAGAGAGAATCAGTGCGGGTAGATATTGTCTTAATGATTTTCATGTCATCCGCGTAAATAGACAGATCTGAGTCTTTTATGATGTGATCAACATCGTTTATTGTTAAGACAAAAATCAGTGAACCAAGGTGACTGCCTTGAGGAACACCCGAAGTGGCGTTAATGGGATCAGAGACTGAAAATCTAAAGAGAACCCTGTACTGGCGTTGCACTAGGTACGATCTCAACCATGAGATGGAAAAGGGGGCGAAAAACGAAGGCTTTAAGTTTAAGGTAAGTAGTTTGGTGACATATTTTATCAAACGCCTTGCTGTAGTCGGTCGTAATGACATCCATTTCCTTACCTTTCTCTAATGCTTGCAGTGTTTTAGAAACGAATTCGGTTAGGTTAGGTTGTGGACCTACCCTTTAGGAAACCGTGCTGTTGTGGAGAAAAGATGGATTTGCAGTGAAAATAAAGTGAGTCATAGACAATGCTTTCAAAAAGCTTAGGTATAGAAGAGAGTTTGGCTATGGGTCGGTAGTTTGATATGTCATTTTTACTGCCTTTTTTTATGGATGGGGAAAATAAAGGAGTCCTTCCATAATTTAGGGAAAACAACTTGAGAGAGTGAGAGTCGAAAGAGAGTTGTAAGGGGCTGACATAAAACATTTACACATTTTTTTAGAAATATGGCGGACAGCCATCAGGCCCTGGGGAAAAATCATCCTTAAGTTGATTGATCTTTTCACGTACCATATCAGTCCTTATGTCAACTGAGACAAGGGAAATTTGTGGGCAGCTGTTCAGGTAGCTGAAATAGTCAAGATCCGGTTCGTAAACGTGGTCAGAATACGATTGACTGAAGAAGGTCGCAAAGAGGTTTAAGATTGCTTTAGGGTCAGCAGATTATGTATTGAATAATTTTAGAGTGGATGGGAAGCCATCGGACCTTTTTTTAAAGTTTATAAATTGGTAAAAACGCCTAGGATCTGTGATTAGGCTTAATTGCATTCTGTCGAGGTATTCGAGATAGAGGGATTCGCAGAGGATGGAAAAGCGGGAATAAGCTTGCTGGTAGAATGAAAAATCTGAGGCCGATCTGGATCTCAGGTAAGTTTTCCATAATTCGTTTCTGATATTGCGAAGAGTACGTAATTCATTATTATACCAAGGAGGAGATGACGAGCAGTTTTTTCGTGGCAAATATGGAACAGATTGGAGAAGGCAGTCAAAGATTGCTGTGTAGAAGAATTCGAGATCGATATCAATGGGGGTGTAATTCTTTAGAAAGAGGTCGAAGTTTAAGTTATTGACTAGGTTATTAAGTTTAGCGGAGTCAGCTTTACGGAAGTTAAAAGAAAGAGAGTTCTCTAAATCAACGCTAATGTTGGCATGTTCATATTAAAAGGTAAGAGCGAGAGGGGGGTGATAATGGTCTAGGGTAGAGAGAAGATGGTTACTCGCGGTAACCAGGGAATTATATGCATCGGATGAGAAAATGAGATCAAGCTGCCTACCGAGGTTGTTGGTGATACCACTAATCTGAAAAAGGCCAGAGTCGAAAAGACGATCAGTAAGGAGGGTTTCCTTTTCTGAAGACAATTATAAAATCGTCGTCGGGATCTGCGGCATCAAACAGAGAGTCAACTGCATCAACAGCCAGCTGGTATGCTTGGGTGGGTTGAGAAGGGCGAATGTAACAGCAGATAATGTATACGCTTCGTTTGGATACAGTTATTTTAACACATACGAATTCGAATGAAGTGGCGTTCGAGATTTTAACGAGGGTTGCATCAAGACGATTATGAATGGCTAGTAGAACACCACGGCCGAAGGCGAGGTCGTCATTAATTTGGCCATCAGCGCAAAAGACTTCGAAATCGGAAGTGAATAATTCACAGTTCAGAAAATTGGGACAAAGGTTGGTTTCTCTTAGGGCAAAAATGTCGTAAGGAAGTGTTTGTGAGCTAAGATGCACCATCGAGGATTTGGTGCGAAGTCCTCTAACATTCTGGTAGTAAAGGGAAAGGAACTGCGGAGCAATTCCGACAGAATTAGATAGAACGACTGGATGGGAGTTAGGGACGAAAATAATTATTAAAGTTGCTGCGAGTCTTATTGAGATACGAGAGACGTTTGGAGCCAATATGAGAAGCAAAGGTCGAAAGGTCTTTATCAACAGTGGAAGAGGAAATATTAAGACTCTCATGAAAACGGGTGTAGATTTTTCTCAGGGCCACAGGATCGATTGGGAGGCCCTCTTTTTGAATCCAAACCATGACATTCGTCTTTGTTTTGCCGTCGATGCACACGGAGTCGGGCTTGTCATATAAATATGCAAGGTATCCATGTCCCTCAGCATTTCCGGAATGTAGATGTTGAAGAGGAGCGGTGCTGTAACCGTGCCCTGTGGCAGACCATTAGTGACATTGAAAACTTTAGTCGTTGTGTATTGTCTATCTGTTACAACAAATTTCTTCTCGTGCACCATAGGTGCAATTATCTTTATAAGATGATGTGGGAATTCATATCGTATAAGTTTATATAGAAGCCCATTGATTTAAACGGTGTCAAGGGCTTTTTCGATATCCACTAGGCAAGCAGCTGTGCATCTTTTGGCGTTAAGATTCCAATTAACGTCAGAAACCAATTTTCTAACAGCGTGCACCGCCGAATGGTTTCTCTTGAACCCAAATTGGTTCCGCGGTATTATCCCCTTTCTTTCGCAAGCAAACAAAATGGACTTACTAATAACAACTTCATAAACCTTCCCGATATTAGGCAGGAGAATTATTGGCCTATAGTTGGAAGGATCAGAAGGATCCTTCTCCTTTTTGATTATTGGAAATACCTTCGATATTTTCCAATAACTCGTGAGGTAGCAGTTGTTTAACAAATTATTAAATATTACGCAATATTGCCGCATAATATCGTTCGGTATATGCTTTAGTATAATGCTAGGAATGTTATCTAAACCACTTGACTTTTTGTTATTTAGTTTCTTAAATATGTATGTCAGTTCGTCTAGTATTGTAAAGTAATTGTCAGTCAGTCCATCTGTTAGTTGGTCAGCTTTTAGTCGCTCACAATATCTCGAATGAGTTGCTGTTTCGCTGTCGCGAAACCTTGGCAATTTGTCAATTATTTCGCCAGTTCTGCAGCTAGGGAGATCCCTAGCATGAATTGCTTCAAAGTGAGAGCCGATCAGGTTTAACTTGTCCGTCTATAACGAAATGGTTATCGATAATGGGGCAGTGTTGGCTGTTAATCTCCGCATGAGAGAGAATAGACTGGGAAGAGAGTGGGATTTTCAGTTTCGGAATCTTGATAACGTTACGAGGCTTGAAAATCTGATTAATTTTAGGAAACATGTTCCTGGAATCAGACTTCAATATGTTTTCGGCGTGTTGCCTTCAATAATCGTTCACACTATTCCGAAACTGCTGACTTAGCAGTGTCCTCAGATTTCTCAGGAGAGATTTTAACCTTTGCAGCTCTAAATTGGACTATTCCTCTTGGAACTGGCGTCGAATTCGATTTATTTGAGTTACCAAAAAGCTTTTGTAAGTTTGTAGAGTCTTAATGTCACGGTTTAGGCAACATTCAACACCGTCTTTGGATTTAATTTTGTGAACTGACGACTCCATTGCTTGTAATACCACCATATTTGAGTTCCCGATATAGGAATCGCACTCCTCATTAGTAAGATTCCTACTGCTAGGGATATTAGAAGAGAAAGGGCAGTTCCTGTATTTCTGATGGCGCAACGTTGAAATTTGCACCAATCAGTCTGCCTAAAATTCAATTTGTCACCGGCATAACTATTGCATTGTGGTCGCTATCGTACGGCAATATAGAAAGTTTATTATCGCGCGGTCGCGATGCAATGATCGAGATTTGAATTCCCAGAAGGAAAACTTGGTGCAACTGGGCTGTATAATTTGATTTTATATTCGATCTGGTTTTCCTCAATAAAGCGGTTTAGGAAGTTGCCTCTTCCGTTGCCTTTGAGTTCAGCCAGGCCGAGTGTCTCGCGTTAAAATTTCCCGCTAAGACGAAATAGTTGTTTAAACTATCCAGTCTCAGTTTTTCGAATATTTTTTCGATTTCGGCTTTAAACGGATTTACGGTACCTTTAGCCGCATATGCTGATATTAAATACAGACAACCATTATCCCTGATAGGCAGCGAGATATTAGTTGTCTCAAGGCAACTGCAGCTCCTAATATCACTTCGTTCAATTCTAGTGTATCAACGTGGTTTCCTGACAAGAATTGCCGTACCGCCACCACGAATAGAGTCACGTCTGTCTGTCCGTATTACGTCATAGTTATTAAAAGTTAATTTATGTCTATCATTTAGCTTTGTCTCGTTTAAAAAAAGGACGTCGGGTTTATGATCAGTCAGAAAGCACAGTAGATCACCGCGCCTGCTGATGGCGATTATGGAGCTTACATTTAGAGTAGCTATTTTTAGGGTTGCACAATTAGATATAATCATTTTGACGACTAAGGATGTTGAGAAGGGCATCAACCTTCGCCGAGAGATCAGCAACAGTCCTGGTCAGACTGTCGACTTGGATTTGCAAACTGTCTTTTGTAGGGCGACCAGTACTCTTGGTTCCAACAGCACTGGAGCACACAGGTTTGGGCCAGCAGGACCTGAGCCAACACTATTACCACAGTTAATAAACTACCCAGATGTCGCACGCCCATATAAAAAATTAAGCATATTTTTGTCCTGGCAAACAACGTCCTGGCAGACAGAGAGCTTTCAGAATAAGTACCGCAAATAAAGCTTTTTCTTTTTCCTCACTCTATTCGCTCGTGTAGGAAAAGTTCTTTTTCTCATCGTGTGTTGTAACATGCAAACGAACGAGATGATGAAGTGTAAAGGGGTATGCGGGAAGGGGCATGAAGATGCATGACGGTGTGATTTCCATACCACTGCAGAGAAGGAATAAATTTTCATGAATGGAAGTTTTGTAAACGCGTATGCGTTGTATATGAAGAGAAGGTTTAAAAGATTTTGCACGAATATCAATCATTTAGGTTTTCAGGTTAATGACTAACATACATATATATTACATACATATACTAAAAAATTAAAAGGCATAAGAAAATTATCTCCAAGGAAAAAATGTTCTGGAAAAGAACGAAGTGCGCAATTGCACACTGTTCTATAACCAAAAATTAACTGCCTGATGGAAAATTATTTAAATTTCTTAAAAAGGGAACAGTTAAATACGATGAATGGCTAGGTTTAGCAGAGGAGTCTCGGGAACACATAAAAAGCCTTAAAAAATGCTTACCCTTCTCTCTTGTTAAAACGAAGAGGTGCTATATTTGATGACGAGTTCATTTGTTTTGATCGAACGAGAGCTAAGGTTACATATGAAAACTGCAATAAATTAGTACTGGATTCGAATGATGTTACAGTAGAAGAACTAAACTTGTCTTCAAAAAGGTTATCAATAAAAAGATTCAATGACAACGTTGAATTTACTTGAGCCAACTATGGGGCTCATATAAAAAGGCAATCTATTTATATTAAGAGAATTGAGAGGCTTAAGAAATTTAACAATAGCTTAAGGATATCAATAAAAGGAAATCGCAAATCGAAAATAAATTTGCTGCAGAGAATTCATCGTTTAAAAGAGGACAACAAAAGACTGCAAGTGCGTGAAAAGCAGAGTATCCAAGAGAAAATTGATTTATTGCTTAGTATTGATCAATAAAAAACATTTTCGAAGCTGATTCTATCTGAGAGTACAAAAAAATACACCGAAGAGGAGAAGTGGATTTCGCAGTGCATTTTTTTCCGTTCGTCTTCAGGATACAACTTTTTACGAGATCAGTTTGGACTACTCTTGCCGCACCCGTCTTCATTACATAGGTGGATTAAGATTAAAAGTCTGTTACCTGGAATAAGTATAAATATTCTAGAGGAAATAAAGAAAATAACTTCGACATTATCACCAAAAGAAAAAGAAGTCGTGATTATTAAAGATCTAATATATGCGCTAAGTCTGTGTGTGTTTTTATGATTCGGAAATTTTAAGCAAGTTTTATATCATGTCGTTTGTCCAAGCCTATGAAACAACTTGAGATTGAGGTATATAATTGTCTTGATATATGCGCGGAGCTGTTTGCTGTGATCAAGGACGAACAAATCGTAGTTTATATAGTAAACTTAATCTAAATGAGAAAAACTTTGACTTTAAGAAATGAAGGATTATATATTAAACATCGAACCCACAAACGCAAGAAATAAATCATTTTGTTTCAAAGGCTTGGCCTTAAGTATAGAAAGCGTTTTAAGAATAAGAGACACATTATTCATGGATTATAATGATTTATTTTACATTTATGTAAATAAATTTAATTAATATCCATTAGAGAACTTATTTGGTAAAATAAGAGCGCGGAATATTAATAAAAGTAATCCAAGTGTTTCCGAATTTAACTCCCTGCTAGCCAAAGTTATATCGATAAAATTGGGAATATCTACAGGTGGATTGGAATGCTATTTTGCAGAGTGATATAGAATAACAAATAATACTTACCCAAGAGCTATCACAAAATCACGACATTCTTAAGAATGAGGAATGTTTTGAAAATAACATGAATACGAACAATATAGTTAAACCACCAGATGAAGAGGCAATATCAGCCAAGGTACCGCAGGTCAACGAGCTTGCTACAAGATACTTTGCCGTATACTGCTTCTTTAAAACAATAAAAGAATGAACAAAATCTGTGAAAATTGTCCGTCGGAAAAAAATTTTCAAGTATGCCGTCTTCATGTACTAATATTTTCCGAATACTTTCGAAAACTACCTTTTGCATCTAACTTAAAAAAAAATAAATTCAAAGAATGTATAAAGGCAACAAATATACATTTTCCGAATTGGTTCATTGTATGTTATGACCACAAAATTAATTTAATAAATTTCCTAATAGTGGTATTGCTCTGGAAAAATTGTAAATGGGTCCTTGATAAGAATTTAAATAAAAGTAGAATTTTCAGAAATAAAATAAAAAAAATTGCAAAATGTAATGAACGCTAAAGTCGACAGATAAATTGATAGTGATTATTGGGAGGTTGGGAGGGTGGGGGTCGATATCCTGCCACGTCCTCGTTCGTGTCCCCTGGAAACTACTTCAGTTAAGGTGATTTAACTGCAATTTAATACTAACCTAATTTAAGTTAATGATTACTTTATTAAGTTAGTTAGTTTTTTTTATAATAATTTCGAAGATTAGTTACCTTCACTTAAGTAGTCCAAGAGCAGTGATCAATTATTATAAGGGCATAAATATAAAATGCAGTATGCAAAACCCATACCCATTTTCAGAGCAAATTTGTGTACACAAAGTTTACAGAGTTTTTATTTATTTAATCAAGTGCTGAAAATAAGGTACATACATACAGACAAAATAACAAGCACACAACATAAGCCCAACCATTTGCACATATATATATATACGATCTATACAGATACTCCATATCCATCCTACCAACGTGTCGGCTTCAGAACTCCGTGACCGCAGTCGTACAAACAGAAAAAAACAAATGTTATGTGTTCTGATTTTTTCCCTTTTGTAAGAAGTTTAAGCTTTTTAAAAAGCTTTTTTTTTAGTGAATTTCGTTTTCATATATCAATTCTTCTAATATGAATGAGACATCTGGGTAGTTTATTATCTGTGGTTGTAGTGATGGAGAAATACGGAGTCTGATAGATAATTCCACATTCGTGTCGTTCGGCTTATAAACGAATTCCTATATTTGACAGTACGACCGAAGTTGGACTTAACGGTGCACTGATGTGCATTCGAAGCATGTCGCGTATTGCGATTTAAATTTTGAAGGGGAGCAATGCAACTGGCTATTTCGCTGGATCATTTTTTATAAAAAAAAAGAATAAGAAGATTTGCCTTTTTTAGGCACCGGCTGGACAAATGCTGTTTTCCATCTATTCGGAAAGAGCCCAGAAGAATAGGATAGACCGAAAAGCTTATGCAGAGGTTTTGCTTGAAAAGTGGCCTCAACTTGTTAATTTTCAACTAACGTTTTGCATTTCAAATTTTGTTCCCAATTAAGTCAGCAAAAATAAATATACTCATAATTGCTAACTTACAATAATTTTTTTTTTTTTTATAATTTGCGCACGCCAAAGAAAATATGAATACCATTGTACTATTACAGGGCACGGGCGTTTTGTAGGTAGACAGATAGAGACAAAGAAAGAAAGAAAGATTGGTGTAGTGGTTTGAAACTC